>CM052806.1:31631808-31710227 GCA_028533885.1 Nasua narica
TAACTGGGGGTCATTTGAGTCAGATCTTGAAGTACAGCTGGATTTTACAGGTGGGGAAGATGTGAGGGGAAGTTATTTGAGGCCTTAACCATTCCAGGCAACATCCTGCCCTTGTGCTTTTGCTTCCTCTACCGAGAATGCTTTGCCCCGTATCCACAGGGCTTGGTCCCTCGGCTCCCTGGCACCTGTTTCCAAATGCCATCTCTCCGGAGGGACCTCTCAAGCTACCTGTGTAAAAATTGGGATACCCACCCTCTTCCCCGCCTTGCTTTTCTCCTTGGCTCTTGAAATTCCCTAACCTACCACAGACTTTCCTTACTTATCTTGGCCACTATCTCTCCCCTCCACTAGACCGCAGGCTCCATGAAGGCAGGAAGTTTTGTCTGTCTTGTTCACTGCCTCGGTCTCCAGCACCTGGAATAGTGCCAGACACATTATTAGGTACTCAAACTTTGGAAAAGGAAGGAGAGAGTCTAGATGAGGGAGAAACATGAACCAGAGGGTGGATAGAATGTGGAAGTTTGTGCAGCTGACACAGAATCAGTAGAGGAAATTCAGGCCAGAAGAACGTGGTGGGGCCAGACCCTCGTCGACTTGAAGATGTGGCCCAGGAAGCCAGCTTTTATTCTGCCGTGATGAGAACTCTCAAGGCTTTCGCTAGGAAATGTTCAGTAACAGTCGTGCGCTCATCGGACGGTGGTGTTTTTAGCAAGGTTCGGCATAGAGGAAGGCTCGAGGAGCCATTCAGGAGATGGAAGTAACAAGATTTGAGCCTATGAAGAAAAGGAATGCTAGAGAAGGTGGGTGACCTGTACGCGCCGTGACTGATGTGACAGCTGCTCTGACGTTAATAGTCAGAGCTGACAGTTCTTAGAGGTGGGAGACGGCACTTTCTCCTCAGGAACAATTTCTGTACAGGCAACACAGTGTTTCTAAATGGCTTTTACTTACTTTCCTCTGTTTTTACTACTTAACATAACACAATCACGGTTTTGGTACCTAGAGATCTTGAGCTCTACCTTCCTCTGGGACGGATCTGCACTTGCTGCTGACAGTAGAAATGATGACTTCTCTCTCCCTGGGAGCCCCGTTTTCCTGTCACAAGCAATGCTCCTACTGGGAGGAAGTGCAGATATTGCACGTTTGGAAAAATGGGAGAGGAAACAAATAGAGTATAAGGTTATCCAAAATGAAAAGTAGTCAGTGCAAGGGATTTAAATCTGAAAAAGAGAAACTAGAGCTTCTCCCTTTCCAAGCAGCCAAGAATGACATTTGCAAATGTTTTGAATTATTGCCCAGAACGTGTGTGTGTGTGTGTGTAGACATCTATACAAATAAGGCTGTTAAGGATAGAGTCTGTGCCTTATGCCACTCCAGGAGGCCCTAGTCCCATATTCACATGGAGCCGAAGGGGAAGGCTGCTTTCTGGAGCCGTGCAATGGATGGTTGTGCTTCCCAGAAGGCAGGACAGAGGACTGATTTGAAGGTTGGCTCCGCTCTTTCAAAATCTTTCTCTTGCCCAGGTCCTGCCCTGGTTTGCCATTAGAGGTGAATTTATTTGGGTTACCGTTCTCTACTCCATCCAGCTGCTCTCCTCTGTGGCAAAGACTCTGTGACCTCCTGAGAAAGCTTGAAGAGACAGGGGCTGGAAAAATATAAAAGACAAAAGAGGGGGAGGGCGAAGAGTGCTTACCTACAACAAACTTGGCCCATTTCATACACAGTGGAGTCAAGGGCTAGTCTGCTTTGAGCAACGTTAGAGAATTAAGTTGGGGTGAGATGGGAATGGGCCTTACATGCTGAGCCAATTTAGGCATTAGGGAGCTATTCAAGGTTTCTAAAAAGGGAAATTTATGGAAATACAGATCTATTAAGTCTTCCCATAACCAAACATCAAATGCTCTGGCTACCCGTGGGCTCTTGGCTGGACATCTCCGAGAAGGGCATCGTTCTCTTCCTGGTCTCCATCCTCCCATACAAGCAGGCTAACCCACGTCAGCTTGATTCAACACATATTTACCGCACTCATATATCGGCACAGTTAGGAGTTGCAGAAACAGCTGCTAAAAAGTACTCTTCCCTGGCTTCCTCGCGTTTTGAACATTTGCTTTCATTTCCTCCCATTTGCAATGCCTTGGGTGTCATTCCACCAGGAAGTACACTTTCCAAGTACTGTCATATTAGAGCCTTAGGAGAGAACTGATGTGGCCTACAGTGTTAACAGGAGTGCTCTGTATGATGAGAAATGTATGTTTTCTTTACTCTGGCCAGATTTTTCTAGACCAGAAAGTGAAGGCTTTTTCAATATTAGCATGTAGTATATTTAACAAAGTGCTTACTGAAAATCCCACAAAATATGTCTTTGCTGCATATTTTTAAAGCACCGAGGCGCTCACCTTGGTTGGTGCGAGCATTTGGTGGTGCATGTTATACTTTATTTTGGCCGCTGGGATACAGATCGGGAGGGCAGCTCTCTTTGGACTGCTGGCGAAGTTGGCTAACTATACACAAAGTTGGTCCAAGGGTAGGGTGACTTGAGTGAGTTCTGTACGAGAGCCTCACTGTCTGCTGTGTAAACACACGTCTAAGTTCAGCCCAGTTCCTTATGCCCATTGGCAGCCGAACTGTCCTGGGGCATGTTGTCATCGTCTGTCGCTGGGACTCCAGCTCTAGTTTCCCTTCTTACTGTGTCCCTTGTTCCAGGCTTCCCCAATCCCCTCCAACCTCTGTGTTTTTTTTTTAAGATTTTATTTCTTTATTTGACAGAGAGAGAGAGACACCAAGTAGGCAGAGAGGCAGGCAGAGAGAGAGGGGGAAGCAGGCTCCCCGCTGAGCAGAGAGCCCAACGTGGCGCTCGATCCCAGGACCCTGAGATCATGACCTGAGCTGAAGGCAGAGGCTTTAACCCACTGAACCACCCAGGCACCCCCAACCTCTGTATTCTTAAAAAACATCAGACCTATTCTCTTGTGTTTTTCAAAGGCTCTGGTTTCCTTGGAGGGCTGGTTGGCAACAATAATTTTCATCAACAGTCAGGCCGCCTCTTGAATATATTAGAATGTGCATAAAGGGCTGGCTGGGCAGGAGATAAGCGAGGTTTCAAAAGCCATGTCTGGCATTACCAGTGCCTTAAATTCCTTTGGAAATTTTAAATAATGTGGACTATATGAGATTTATGTTTATTAAAAGGGGGCTACTGATCTCCAGAAAGAAGTCCAAACTTGCTCTGTCATGCAAAGTCCTACATGATGCGGTTCACAACTCTCTTTCCAGATCAAGCACCTTTCTTGATATTGTTCATCTCAGTACTTGACATTGATGATACTAACAAGAGTAGGTCCATAGGTGTTTTTCATCTGCTTGTGGAGATAGACGCATAAACTTAATTTTAAGTGGTCTAGGATGTATTATCATAGAGAGAGAGTGGTGGAACAATGAAGGAGTTAACAAATCTTGTTGGGAGGAAGTGTTAAAGCTCCGGAATCGTACCTGCATGGGCTAGTAATAATTACCTCCTGGATATTGAAGGGAAGACCAACACAGACACAAAGGATTTACGTGCAGTGTTTTTGAGGCATGGACCTACTGGGACACTGGGTGATTGTGCCTTGTCCAGAATGGAAGATGAGATGGAAAAGACACGGAGTTACGGGATTTTATACTAACATTTTTAGGGTGTTATAGAGGGGGTGTGTGTGTGTGTGTGTGTGTGGCAAGGACACATAGATGTGTTTTTTTAAATAACAAAAGGAAACTACTAGAACTATACAACAAGACTGAGTAGTGTGAAATTGAAAGGACTTAGAGTCTCCTCACAGGCCCTGATGCCAAAGAGAAATGGAAGGTGGTCTGTATTCTGGCGTCCAGCTAGGGACCCACGTGAGTGGTGGTAATGTTTGGCAGAATGGAGAATGTAACCGGCGGAGCGGGTCTCCACAGAAGGTGGGAGTTCTGCTTGGAACACGTCACATGGGAGATCCCTGTGGGCGGCTCGTGTTGGAACGCGCCGCAGAGACTCAGGAGCCCAGAAGGCCTATGTTCGCTGGACGTACCAATTTGTGGGTGATGATGGAAGACGCGGGTGGAAGCATTATCCAGATCAGCACTGGGGATGAGAGAAGATGAGGCCAAGGACAGAACTGCATCGTTAGAGGGGATTATTTTTTAAATTGAAATCCATCTTAATTTTTCTGTTTTTCTTTGTTCCTATTTTCCTTTGTTTTTCTATTGGAGAATTTAAAAAACATGTTTTCAAAATAGTCGTCATCGGAAATATTCAGACGTAGAATTATGTGAAAGTAGCTAGGGTGTTTGTTCTTGAGTTGAAAGCAATACATCTAAAAAAAAAACGAAACACAAAAAAGTGCCTTCGCGTCTCTTCGGGTCTGTTCGTCGACAGCAGCAGTGACACGCTCGATTTAGAACTGATTCTGTGTCCTTGCCATCCCTTTTTTCTCTTTCGGAAACTAGTTTCTCTTCCTTTCTAAGCCACAAATTGTTTCATCCATTCCTGCATTCACGATTTTCACATTGGAATCGATGACGCGTTATAGTTTAATTAGTGGTCATTGTTTTCTTAAATGGCACATAAAGTAATTTTGCATCTTAGAGTCTTCGCCTGCTGGAGTCAGAGTCACGTGGTGCTGCTTTGCGCCTTCCCCTTCCGCCAGGGCAAGACACCGCCGTCTGGACTGGGAAGGATGGAGTGAAATGGCCCATTCTGCTCCCCGGCCCCCCTCCAGCGGACCAGACTTAGCCGCCTTCCATGAGGGGACGCGCGGAGGGGGCCGGAGCGCCCTGCTGAGAGTCTGGGAGCTGGGCCGTGAGGGTGAGGGCCGGGCACTCGGGCCCTCTTATCCTGGGGTTTTGCGGGCCCTGAGAGAGCCGAGGAAAGTGAGAACCCATTGACCTTATACAAACAAGCCCTTCTCTTCACAGAGGGCCGCCCTGTGTTGCTCAGGGTTCTGGTTGGAAGCAGCAGGCACTAAGTCCCGAGGGATTTATTGGAAGGAAATCTGGTGTTGACATCACCTCTGGTGAGATTTATTGGAAGGAAATCTGGTGCTCACAGGATCAACGGGAGGCAGAAGGAACGGGCTTAAAAAGGAGCAGAGACCAAGGGAACCCGGACAAGGGAACCAGGATGTGGGGACGTTGCTGCTACTCTGGCATGTTGCCAGAAATTAATCCTCACTCTTCCCTTGGCTTCGGCTCCTGGCTCCAGAGACAAAGGCCCAGTTAGGAGCATCCACTCTGACCGCCGAGATCCTGCGTGTGTTCCGGTCACTGGGAACTGGGGGGGGGGGGGGGGCGGGGGCAGGACGGTGTCTCCCCTGGGGCTTCAGGAGAAGAAACCAGAAGCTCAGCACGTCACCGGGAGAACAGTAGTACCAGAGGAGCACCCCCAGACAGAAAGGGGCTTTGAGGTGCGATTGCCGGAGAGTGACAGCCCTTCACCACACTCCCCTTCCAAAGTCTCAGCTCTGCGAGGCCATCAGAGCAGGTCGGCCATCAGAGGACTGGAGCTTTGGCTTTATTCTGAGACGCGGGTCGGCAGAGCAAACGGCCCTGCCGGGAGCTCACACAGAGGCTCGGGCCTCGTGCTGTGTCACGTGTGAGTGCCGCTGAACACGCGACTGCTCGTTCTTGGGCCTTTAGGAAATCGGAAGGTGGAGGACCAGTGGTTACCAAAAATTTTCCCAACTGTGAAGGACTGAATGCAGCCGCTGTAGATGGCAGAACCCAGCTGCTAAATAAAATAAAGTGTCTAAAAGATGCCATTGTTTGAAATTAGCCTCGTGGACTGACAGGTAATTAACTTCTGCCACTAGTTTAATTTCTCGTGTGGACCTGGTACAGGAAAGCATACATGGGTGGTAATTTTTTTCCCTCCAATCTCAGAGGAAATGTAACCGGGTATGAACTGGTGGCACAACTCATATATCAGTAGTCTGCAGCGGGTCTACATAAATCCTTTTCTTTAAAGTTATTTAACTGTTTTGAAAACGGTTTCAACAGAAGTAATTCCAATGGCCCCAGAAAGGAAACCAGAGTCTTAAAGAAAAATAGACTCTCTCTGCTGAGCAAGGCAAACATATCAGTATGCAGAGAAACGAACCAGTCTCTTGTGTTTTATTTCCTGAACAAATCTACTGAAACACTTACTTTGTATCTTTAAAAAAGGCTGATAGACAAAGAATTCTGTGGCCACTAAAAATTAATACCTACAACTGGTTTGTAACCACTTTAAAAGGTCAGGTATTATTTTTTTTAAAAAAAAATTTCTCTGTTACTCATAGTATTTCATTGTGGGATTTTGCACATATTATAAACACAGTAAGCGTTTGGTTTTTTTAAATTCATCAAAGACATGTTCTCTGGGGAAGAATTTTCTATTTAAATAGTTAGATAACCTGAGGTTTTCCCGCATACTTCATGCATAAAATAACACATTGCTATCCCCACCCTAGCCCTGTGTATAGCCAAACCCTTATAGACTATTTTCTTTTTTTTTAAGATTTTATTTATTTTTTTTATTTACTGAGAGGGTGTGAGGAAGGGCGGAGGCAGAGGGAGAGAGAGAATCTCCGGCAGACTCCCCATTGAGCATGGAGCCCCAGTTGAGCATGGGGCCGAACATGGGGCTAGATCCCCTGACCCTGAGTTGTGACCTGAGCCGAAATCAGGAGTCTGGTCCCTAACTGACTGAGCCACCCAGGTGTCCCCTTATAGACCACTTTCTGTGGTGGTGTTGCATTTTGACTCTTCCAGGAATTAATGTCTATAATAAAGACCCTTCTATTAGCAAAAGGTGATAACTTGATCCTTATTTAGAGCTGACTATTTCAAGTCATTTGGTGAAACTGATTTCATTTTAAGAGCCAGAAGATGGGAATGTACAAACAGAGGGCTCTGATAAAAGCAAAATTATTTTCTATCATTCTGTCATCAGTGGAACAGATAAGTTCATTTAAAACTTGACCCGTTATATACCCTTGGATCCACAGAATGAGATGGAGGAGTCTGTTGTTATCAGTCTTCCAAAGGATCTTCACCCTTAACTCCTTGAAGGTTTTGTTCAAATGTTACCTCAGTGTGGCCTTTCCTGGCCCCTCTTTTAAATTTCAACTCTTCCTCCCCTTACCAGCATACCCGATCCCCTTTTCGGGCTTTCTCTTTCTCCATAATATTTATCTGATACAATACGTATTTTTTTGTTTGTTTGTGGTTTCTCTCCCCTACCTCAGATGGAAGCTCAATGAGCACATTTTTTTTTTTTTTTTTTTTGGTCTCTCTCATTCTCTCGTACATTCCCAGCACCTGGTACCTAAGTGAGTGCCCAGTGAATGTTTGGTTGCTCTATAAGCTAATGTAACATTTGTTTGAAGGTTTCTGTGTCTGGGTATCCCTAACTCTCTTGGTTTAAAAAGCAAATTCACATAGGTTATTTTATTTGGTTATTCTTGCAACACTGTGTTTTAAGAAGGGATGGTTTTCCCAGTTCATAAGATGAAAACACGGGGCCTCTGTAAGTTTCTGTGAATTATGTAAAATCAAGGGGCCAGCAAGAGGTGGACCCCAGCCTCAAACCCGGATCAGTTATTTCCCTTGAGGTGTTGCCCCCAACCCGACTTGTGACTGTGTCTAGCCGGAGGAGTTAATGCTCTGTATTAGGCCTCGCTGGTCTGGTCTCGGGGTAGTGGATTCCTGAAATGAAGACGAGCATAGAGTTTGGATGCAGCAGCCATTTATTCTTAATAACTAAAACAACCCATCATCTCTAGCTCTCAAGGATGTGAAACCTAACTTCTCTGCAGCTGAGCCTTACATGTCCTTGCCTCTTAGAGGTAAAGAGCCATTCCCCTTGAGGCGAGGCTGTATCCCCCGCGAAGAGCCTACGCAAACCCTTCCTTACACTGCAGCCTTCACACGGTAGCTGCTTCTACTGTGAGCCTTTCTCCAAGGCCGCCTTTCTCGTTCATGTCAGGCTGCGGGGGAGGGGGTAGTACGCCTGATGGCTAAAGCTCCTAGATCTGAAAACAAGTAGAACCAGACCAGACTTGAAGTTTGATGTGGTTGGGAGTTTCTTTGGGCCCGATTATTCTGTCTCATCCTCTAGAAAATGAGGCTGATGGCACCAAGTTCTGCTAAATCAGATTTTGCAAGTAAAGCACTCATGATTGCCTTAGCTATTATTATCGCATATCTCTGTATCTCTCCTGTATCTCTCCCATCGGATTCTAGGGTCCTAGAAAGGAAGGCACGGTACCAGTTGTAGTAGTTCGCTTGGGCTGCTCTAATGAGGTACTACGGTTGGGGTGGCTTACGTAGGAGAAACCCAACGTCTCAGCTCAGGATGTCGGCATGCCTAAAGCAAGGTAATGACAGGGTTGGCTCCTTCCGAGGGCTGTGAGAAAGATGCTCTTCTGTGCCTGCTCCCTGCTTTCTGATGGTTTGCCGGCACTCTTGGGCACTCTTTAGCTGCTGGAAGCATTGTGCCCATCTTCTTCGGCTTCCCCTGACATTCTTCCTGTGTGTGAGTCTGTGTCTAAATGTCCCCTCTTTATGAGGATACCAGCCATATCAGATTAGGACCCCACCCTACTCCAGTCTGATCTCATCTTAACTAAATATATCTCCAATGACCCTATTTCCAAACACGGTCACATTCTGAGATACTAGGGATTATGACTTCAACATGCGAATGTTTGGCGTTGGGGAGGGAGGTTCCACCTGTGACACAGGCCCCATCACCTGAGTAGTTATATTGACTTGCATTTCGTGTCAGGGCATTGCTGCTAAATCCATTAAACTTAAAGAAATGTCTCTAGAAGGTTCAGAAATAGAACAACTTTCTAGCAGATAAGTGGCCTTTTGAAGGTTGTCTCTCCATCCCAGTTTTAGCGGAAGAGGAGACTTACCTTCAGCTAGTGCCTCCTAAGGCTTCGTGTGAGGTCGTTGGATCAGAACATGTAATGGCCAGGTGACTGTTTCATTTGTGACTTTCCAAGCAGATTTTTAATGGGTAGATAGCTATAATACCTTTATATATGGATAAGGACTTATATGTGCTGCTTACAACGTTAAAGGTTTATTTGTCTAAAAATCAGGGTAACTCAGTGTTCTTTTTAAAATTTCAAGTGCAACTCTTCATTGCATGTGTTAAATAATAAATGATCATTTTTCTTAAAAGTGTTTCACATTCTTTCTGGTATGCACATAGTGTGGTTATAAAGTAATGAGGTCGTTTGCGCATTGTATACACATACACCAAGAGTACTGTTTCAATGAATATACACATTAAAAATTTTTAATATCTAATTTGCTGTGCCATACTCTACACATCCAAATTTTTTGAGTTGCTTCTCTTCCCCAAATCACTTGCTTGATGTAGCCAGACTTTTTGGAGTTGCTTTTCAGGCTACAAATATTTATTTGGGCATTTAGGTGTGCATTTATAATGTGTTCGCTAAATGATTGGTGCTGAAATTTTGAGTTGATGTAAATCTCAGGATTTATTATCATGGAAATGGGACTATCTACAGCGCTTGAGATCTTACAGAAATTCTGTAAATATTTGATGGATGAATGAATATATGAATGAATGTATGGGCAAGGAGTCAGTGAATTCATTTCTTTTAAATTTCGTCTGAAGTAATGAAATCAATAACTTCCAGTGAATATAATACTCAGGGGAGAAGACAATATACTTAAAAGACTATGAAAGCAAGGTTTAATTTTTTATATCACTTTATTTCTATACGTTGGATTTTCTTGTGACACCTTGACTCTCCCTTGCATCGTCTACATGGTGACTGATGGTTTCAAGCGCTCTGCAATGAAAGGGGCCTCTACGAAAGGCAGGTTGAGAGCAGACACAATGAGCACACATTTGCATAGGGCAGGAAGGGCACTGTAACATCTGGCGGTGGTAGCGGACTGGTCCATTTGCTGGTGCTCATTAAATTCACATTAATGCATGAGCTGCTCTGAATGTGTAAATGCCATTCGGGGGTGGTTGCTTTCTTCCAGGCCAACAGCAGTGACTTTTGGGGCTCTCCCTGCTGCTTGTTTACTTGCCAATGGCATTTGACCTGGGGTCAGACCTGTATTTAACCCTTTCCTGTAGGTCAAAAACAAATTAATTTGGTGAGAATTAAATTGGAAATGAGTCGTCTGTACAGCAGGTGTTCCCTGTGGAGAATGTGCCCCAGGTGGAAACATTTTGAGATCTGTTCCTGGGTCATCTCTGAAGAAGCTTCGGAGGTCAGAGAGGCAATTCCAAGACAGCCCATGTGGCGAGGGCCTGGAGATGGCTGTTAGCAGGTGCTGACTCGGGAGGTTTTCTCAGCAGCTTGGGGGACTTTCAAAGAGGCCCCTTTTGGAGATAATTTATTCATATATTCATGGACATATATCTTGGGCATTCATTGAGGACTGATTTACTTAGAAGTTGCCCTAAATGATTAGAACTTTACCCTTTGCCCCTACCTCCCACCATCAACCAAAGGCTTTGATTTGAAGGAAACAAAACAATGCATTTTTCTTTCTTTTTTCTAGAGGATGAGGAGGATGAGGAAATGGTAGAGCCTAAAGTTGGCCATGATTCCGAACTGGAAAACCAAGACCAAAAACAGGAGGTGAAGGAAGGTATGGTATGATGTGGTAGATAAGCTAGTCATCATTTCACTGTTATTATCATTTACCAAATTAAGAGGCTATCCTGGTGAGTAGACCTTAAATGCACATTCCCTCTGTGGAAGGTTTTCTATGGTTGTTCAGTACGTTACATTTAGCACCATAAATGGTAATCCCCAAAGCAAGAGTCATTTATGTTTTGACTGATGGGAATAAATAAAATAGAAGTCATCCACAATTCCAGTAACAAGTCCACTGACGATTCCAGTAAAATTATTACCGGATAGTGAGAGAGTAAGATAGTTGTTTTCCATTGTCATGTTACCTTGTTCACTGCATCATATATTCCCAATGATAACAGTAAGGGGAAGAAGCAGCTCTAATTATTTTGTTAATAAATTCTGAAGTTTATTCATGTGATCTACACAGTGATCCTTAGGAAACATTAACAGTGATCCTTACTATTAACTCAGCCGTTCACAGTTTTCTTCCACAACTCTGTATGAAGAACATCCTCTCCATGTTCCAGTGATAACCATGATGAGCATTTATTAAGGGCTCGCTGTATACTCAGCTCTCTCCTAAGCCCCTTAGAAATATTATCTACACCTCAAAACATCCTTTCGAAGCAGATACTGTTACTATTCCTACTTTCCAGATACAGAACCAGGAAGGGAGAGGTTTAAAAACTTATCCGAGGATACAGTATGGATCCAGGATTTGTGGTTGACTCCGAAGACCGTGTATTTTACCATGATGGTATCATCCTGTCATAGCACTGGGTCTCAAAAACAAGAAAGAAAAGAGAAAAGGGAAGACAAGAAATACTACTGGGGCCGATTCCCTAAAATTCGAATTTTGTATCCCTTTGCGATTCTCAGCCCACAGAGATAAAAGAACTTTGAAATCATCGTTCTTACTGACAAACGAAGTATGCATAGATTTAAAAGCTCTTCCACATTTCCTGCTCCGTGTCCCAAATAAAGATCAACGCAGGTCTAATTAGAAGCTCACTGAATTTTTAAATTCTAAAGATGCCTGTGGCTCTGGCGTAGAATGTGGCACACAGTTGTCGCTGGGGACTTTATAGGAATGGGTACATATTGGTCATATATGCTCACTTTGACCGGCTCAGGCATTTAGTAATTTCGATTCCCATCAAGTTCTGGGCGACGACTAAGGGTAGGGAGTAGAGGCAGCCTCTCTAATCATGGCATCCACAGAAGGTGCAAGAGTTTTCGTTTTCTGGAGGATTCTAAATGCATTTGATTGAAGAGATTTTTCTTAAAATTCTAAGAACATTTTTTTAAGCTAGCAAATGGAATATCATTAACACAGGTATAGCAAGAGACAAAATAAGTCAGGATTTATTAAAATAAGTGAAGAAAAGTTTTTCCCTTTTGCAAAATATCCTCAAGCCCTTCTGGGTGATAAGGAGCTGGATGTCTTTTGTGTGTCTTGGCACAGATTCCCTCCCGCCCCCCACCCCTCATTCCCCAAACTGTCTTCTCTGGTGAAGCAGCGCAACCCCTTTCTTAAGCTCGGAGTGAAAAAACACCCTCTCGTTTCAACTGTTGCTCAGGCTTCATGGAATTGATTAAAGTCCTGTTAAAAGTCGAAAAGAAGTTGGAAGTACATTTCCTGTACTGCCGCGCCGTGTGCCTTTTTCTCCATTAATGGCTTTTCTGCAAATTAGCGCATAATGGGTTAAAAGCATGTTTATGTTGGCATCAAACTCTCTCTGGCTTTCTTTTTTTTTTTTTTTCAAAGTAAGACAGTATTTTGCAAACTTTTTCAAGAATCTCCAGCAGATATAATCGTGGCGCCATTCACACGGCTGCAGAGTAGTTAGGGCTGTGTCAGCACTTCCCTTATGAACCTTGAGTTTCAGGGATTTATTACTCAGCCATAAAAATTTGCTCTGGGCTGAAACTTGACATACACGGTTTCAAACCAGGGAACACATTTTTGAGAAATCTGGCCTTTTGGGGAGTTAAAAAAAAAAAAGTGGTAAGCGGGAGATGGGGGGGAAATCAATGCTCACTAGCTTTTGACATTTTTGCCCGTGTGCTATCAAAATGCACTAAACGGTAAAGAAGTAGGGCTTTCATATTTTTCTGTTTTCACCCCTTTTCCCACAACGGAGTAGCTCAAACGGCAGGTACAAGTTAGCTTTTAATCAAATTTTAGGCGATTTCTACATGTGAGCATTCTGGTATCTTCATGTTTAGAGATTTAAAACAATGGAATCGGAAACCTAACTCTTGTAAATGCACATCAACTGATAAATCTCACATTAACTTCAGAGAAAGAGATCCTTCTTCATTAGTTTGGTTTGGTTTTCTTGCTCCTGTTTATGGAATGATTTCACTGTAAAATTCCCAGAAGAGCCACTGTCCCTGTTTTATCAGGTTTGAGATTTAAGTTATGTGGGTTAACTTCTTTATTTTTTGTTTTTTACATATGCTCTTGAGAAATATTTGAAAGACTTAATTTTTTATATTGAAACTTAAAGCTACATCATTGAAAACAAGGGAAGACATTTATGAAATTAATATTTTTAAAATAGCTTTTGACCTCAAGGAAAGATTGTAAAATACTTAATACGAATTGTGAATTTCATTATGAATTTTGTATCTTAAAAAAAATCAAACTGCAAAACCAAAGATATAGTGTATAGTAAATAGAGTAAAATAACAACAACAACAAACTGGAAAAGTACATATTAACTCAATTAAAAAACTCAAGAAAGCACAGCAAATAGGATAGAATCATCATGAAGTCACATAAACAAGTATTTTCATATATGAAATGAGAAATTAACATTTCTCTAATGAAAAAGAATAAACAATAGACCCTAAAAAATGCATACTAGATTCTAATCTTGCAACCACAAAGTCCTAGACTTAGGCCATCTTCTAAACTTCGAATTTCACGAGTTCGATACATTTTCTTCATAATTGTGATTCAAGGTCATTATAACTGTTCCGGTAGATTTGGGCAAGTACGAAATTGTCATTTGGATCATATGTTAGTTAGATCCATGTGTTTGACTTTTCATAAGGAATCTTTTTTTATATAAAAAAGGCCATTTTACATGCATAAAATCTGGTTAGCTCTTGGCAGAAATACTCCATGTTGTGTGTTGCAAAAACAAACAGACCTGCAATAATAGCACTTTCTGCTTAACTTAAAATGAAAAATCAATGATCATTAATGGCTACATTTTGGTCTGGTGTGCCTTTTGCTATTAAATTAATTCATACCTTTTTATGTGAATATGTTGAAAATAATTCATTGGGGGCAGGGGATAGGGAAAAGCAGAATTTGGGGTCTACTCTGAAGTAATACAATTCTGATTCTAATTGTTTGTGCTTGCATTTGGAACCTGGTGGATTCCATTAATCAACCACTTTTCTTTCATGAAATACGGTGTCTGGAGAGGTTTTGCCTCTGACTACAGCTTTTGGTTGTGGTTCCTGGATGCTCCGTGATGTTTTTGTTACGTTGTAACAACACTTACCAATTTAAAGATTTTAAATACGGGGGGTCTGGGGGTTTATCAGAAATGACTACGGCCCTATTTAATTCCTAAGTTGAATATTGTTTATGACTTTCAAAAAGTACTTGTCTGCACATGCATCTTATTATTTTGTACTAACAAATCGTGTCATTTGATCCCTGTTAGACATCAAAGCTTAATATAAAATATATTCTTTGTTTTGCTTCAGTAGCAATTCAATTTCAAGCCAAATATTTTATTGTCAAACATAATATCTGGAGAGGCTACTGCTTCACCTACCTGAACTTGGCCTCTGCAAATACACTTTGATCAGCCGTTTATGTTTCTCTTAGAGAAGAAGTTGTATGTCTTGAAAGCTGAGATCAAAGTGACAATAAGCGACAGGGAAGAAAAAATTACAGAAAATGACATAGATACTATTTTTTATTCAAGGTAATGGACGTGTAAGGAAAGATACAGGTAAAATAGAAACAACTCAAAAAGATAAACAGAGAGTAGAATAGGTATTTTAAATATTATTTTAAAAAAGAATAAAGAGAAAAATAGTCCTAGTTCCCTGCTTAATTTCAGATGGGTCTCAAGTCATCCATCAACAGTAACTAAGACTGAACAAGGCTTTTAAAATAAGGCATTCTTCTTGGCCCTATCGTATCCTCTTTGGTGAAGCTTATTTTTTTATGTAACAGTATACCAAACCAAAATGAACCTAGCCTTTTGCATTTTGTAGGTTTTTTTTTTTTTTTCCTTTTGCCTGGTTCCCTGTTGTCTTGAACTTCCGTAAGGGTGAAAAAACTCAAATGCCTCATTTAGGGGAGTTTTAGAAAGCAGACTACTTACTACTTAATCACTAATTATTGAATGCTTAACTATTTGCCCAGTTTATTCTTCCTTAACCCTTAAATGAGACTTAAAGTTTAGGTATCATTACCCCATTTCATTGATAAAACTGCTACTCAGAGAGCTTTTAGTTGACTAAACGATCAAAGTTAGCAAAGGGCGGCGGCGATGTTGGATTCCGGGCTGGGTTTGTAGAGTTGTTGTTATTTACATCTAGTCGTTGCCACTTTCACCGTTTCTCAAATTAGTGTGTGGGCACCTCTGCTCAGCTCCGCTCCACAGAGACTCCTGGAAAGTCCCAGTATATATTGGCGTATTCAGGGCTCTAGAGGCTTCAGCAGCAAAGAAATATTTCTAGCTATGCACAGGGCAACCACAAGCTACCGGGCACAAAGTGTTTTGGGAGACGATCTTCTGGTGTAGTAGGGGAATCATGTTTTGTTATCAGATGACCTTGGAGAGCATTGTGCAAGCTGTGAGCCAACTACAGTAGCACAATCTTAGTTTCCTGTACCAATGCAGATTCTGGAGCCCTTCCTGATGCCCTGCATCGTGGGCGGGGGCACGGAAGCCGAGGTCGGAAGCGGGGAGACATTGTTGTACATTAAAGGCTTGAGATCCATTGTCTCGGCTCTGCAGCCTTTCTTCCTGGCAGTGCAGATGTTGTAGGCCAGTGGTTCATGATACCGTTAATTGAAACAAATAACATAACGCATTCTGCTACTGCTGACCGCGCCCTCCGTGGCTCCTCTGACCACGTGGCCGGGTAGAAACGGTGACAGGGATGATTGTGGACGTGTTTGGGCAAGCCCGTTGGTGAGAGACGCCACTAGGGACCCCAGCGCTGACTGCAGTGCAGTACCTTCCTCCTGCCCCTTCAATTCCAGAAGCTTCTGGTCCCCCAGAGAGTAATCCACCACTCGTCTACTGAATGCTCTCTGCAAGGGAGTTGAACTGGGGCTCCTGAAGAACCAGGAGGGTTCAGCTGACAGTTTCTATGCTTGAGGGCTTCTCAGTCTGGGCAAGTGCCTAATCCTTTCTCCCTCTCATTGTGTGGAAGCCTTGCCACTGAAGGGATAGTCTGTGTCCCCTCCTCGGGACTCTGAGGGGAGCTGACTTTCAGACTCCGTGACATACGGCCAATTACTTCATGTCTCTTTGCCTCATTTTGTATCTTCAAACTTAGTTTAATAAGATTCATTATGCTAGAAAAGAAAGGCATGAAAGCAGTTTCAAGGTGTCCTATAGAAGCGTTTATTTGTTCCGAGTGTTTGTCTAAAAGCAGGAGATATCTCGGGGTAAAGCGGGTTTGGAAGGACGCATTTCGGGTATGAGTGGATCCCATGTAAGAGCCAGTCGGCCTTCCCAACCAACGCTCTGACCTAGGACGAACGTGTCCAGGGAGCGAGGAAGGCTGCCGCCCAGATCATATTGTAGACAGTTCTGAGTTATTCCACATGAGCAGTGTTCAGTGGTATCCAATATGCATAGCTTTATCAATTTTTCTGTGACGTACTCTTTGAGCTTTGTCAAGTTCAGTTCTAAAGCAGGTAACAGAACTGGTTGCTAAAAAAACACCAGTCTATTTTCATTTGCAGTCTTTGTTGACTCTTTGAATTAGTGACTCATCCAGATATGAAATCTTTTTGTAAAATTAGCAGGGGAGTCATCTGCGAAAAACTTTGGTGTGAATTTAGGAGCAATTCGGAATCAATATTGACAGTGCTTTATTTCACCATGTGATCACTCTTTTGGTAAGTCGTCTCTTTCAGGAGTTGGATCCCTCTTGAAATGTTTTAATTGTACTTTTCTTCTTTCCTGACGATCTCTTTTACTTAAAAAGCCCCTCCACGAGAACTGACGGAGGAAGAAAAACAGCAGATCCTTCATTCAGAGGAATTCCTCATCTTCTTCGATCGGACAATCCGGGTAATTGAAAGAGCGCTGGCAGAAGACTCCGACATCTTCTTTGACTACAGCGGTCGAGAGTTAGAGGAGAAAGATGGGTTAGTTTCTTGTGTGCATTTAAAAAGAAAAACACACTACAATAAATTACTGTTGATTCTAAATTCACTTATGTATTGACTAGGCAAATCCCAAACCAAACAAATCAGGGGAGGATGAAATTCCAGGGTTGATCTTGCTGAACAGCTTTGACTAAGGGCTTTGCTTATAACTTCTGGCTTAGCGTTTCCCTGTAATTATCAGGTGCTTCCGTGAAATGCTTTTGAACTTGGTATCTGGGGAACAGTCCAGGTGATAGAGACTGGCAGAGTCACGTACATTGTCCTCTGAGAAAACATTCCTATAAGCAGCAAAGGAGATTTGTGTTATATCCAGTAGATCTATTTTTGATGTCTAAGCAAACAGGAAGCCAAACAAAATAAACATGAGATATGGGACCCCTTCACTGGTGTGGGGAGAAAAATAACAGAGACTGTAATCCTTCTCCTCTTTTTGGTACCATAAACATGCGTGTATATGCCTTGTAGGACACTCCTGTGCAGGGATATATTTAAAGATAAAACAAAAACTAATCAATAAAAGCAAATGACCCCTGGTGACTTTCTCTGAGACTGTCATGTATATACTGTAAAGGGCAGGGGCAGCCAACCGTCAGTGTGGGGGTACGAGGAGGTAGGCACTTGACGAGCTTTGTAAGAAATACATACAGCCAGCCAGTTTATAGCCACCGATTTCTTTTGACCAACAACAATATGAAAAGGTGAGATCACCTGCCTTATTCACCAGACTTTTGACTATTTCTAAAATTCAAATACAATTCCCAAAGGACAATTTATTATCATTAAGGATGCTCAAGGGAGTATAACAGAGGCTCCAAAAATAGTTTCAAAAGGAGGTTCTGAAAATGTTCTAACCAGTCAGCAGCATCATTCGGCTATTTCAAAAAGACAACAATATTTTGAATATACATGTTAGGAGATGCTTTATTTTTCTTTGAAAATGCTATTACTCTATGGCTCAGTTGATTTTCTGGGTCCCGTTTCCCTCTGGGTGCCTGGCAGTTACTTGGGCGTGTGTACCTCTTGCCTGAGTTTGCAATGACGGATTTGAGGAAGAGTTAGTAGGGGGAAAAAAAAATCCTAAGTCAGCTGATTGGGGCCCAAGTGAGTAGTCTGGGGCCAAGTCGCCCTCTGAACAAGAGCTATGTAAGGCGAGGGATACAGAGTGCAAGTCACTGGGGTGAAGCATAGGAACAGAAGAAAGGTGAGAGCAGAGCAATTCCTGAACTGAAGCCCAAGAAATGTAGGCAGCTTGGGATGCAGATCCAAAAGCTGCTGGCACAGAACAAGCAGAGTAATTCAGTTTGCACTCAGTCTGTGGAGCCAGTGCGTGACCGGTGCCGAGTTCTTCAAAGGAGGTTTTGTGGCCAGCTGAGTATCAGCCGAGTAAACACTGGCCGCAGTGGATTCCTAGCCCCGGATGCTGTTCTGGTCTATGTCGAGTATCTAATACGTCTGGTGAATCCCGCACCCTCCGCTGCGCCTGACCCACGCTGAGACTCGCCACTTGCTATCGAGCAGGGAGGCAACACTGCAGTCGACCAGAAGTGATAGGTGGTTGGAGGCATGCATATCATCTCTGGTATGAGGCAGGATCAGGAGATATTGGGATGATATCAAAGAGTCTCCAAGTGTGCTATGCTCCTTGAGAGCTGGAAGATTTCTAGGGAACTCCGCTTCCAGATAGAGCTCGTTAGGAGGGAGAGAATGCTTTAGGGACTGGTCAAGATGAGAACCCGAAAATCACTTGACGTTTCATACCAGCTTTGGGGTAACACATGGGAACCTTTCCTGGATGAGGCTAGGAAGAGCATTTCATAGATTCGTTCATTTATTTATGATCGGCCTTTGCTATCTAAACTGAAGCTTTGGCCTCAGAGAGTATTCTGGGCCACACTCTTGCCGTCTCGTTCTTTCGGTACGAGCAGCAGAGAGAAAGCCCCATTCTGAAGCATCATGTTTGTCTTTGATGTTTAAACCCTCCTAGGGACGTCCAGGCCGGAGCCAACCTTTCTTTCAATCGTCAGTTCTACGACGAGCATTGGTCCAAGCATCGAGTAGTCACTTGTATGGACTGGTCTCTCCAGGTAAGAATTACTGCTGGGAAGGGACAAACTGGGCTGTGTTCTCATGGCATTTGTACTAAAAAAAAAAAAAGAAGAAGAAGGGTTTTTCTCCGCTACTTCAGCTACGTTTACTAGCCTACAGCTTTATTCTATGCCTGTTGGTTTTCTTATTTTCCTGAGCTTTCAGTTGAACGTTTGCACAGTGTCATTCGTATGTCCCGAGTAACGCCGTGTGCTGGGCACCAGAAAAGGAGCAGGCCGTCAGTCTGCACAACTGCTGTCGTGAAGGTCACCAGGGGTTCCCCACGCACCACACCCGGTGGCTGCCCTGACTTCCTTGTCATCCAGCCTCATGGACACGCCCGTCGTCTAAAAACAGTATCCTTCCACTGGGTTCCACAGCTTCTCTCTCTGCCCGTTCTCACCCTTCCCCCAAACCCCTTCTCTCTCTTCCACCACTGTGGGCCTCATGGTGGTGCCCTCCCCCTCCGCTCTTCCTCCCAGCACGCTCTCCGGGGGACGGCTCTTCCGCTTCCATGGACTCAGCCGCCACGTGGCCTGTTTATATGGCCCACCTGCTGCCGCCCTCCAGAATTCCACTTTGCACACCAGACAGGTCCACTCAGCTGTCTCATAGAATCTGCAGTCACTAATTCATTATGGTCACATACCCGAATTTTTTTTTCTCCCTGCCGCATTCTGAGTTAAAGGCATCACAGTATACCCGACGGCCTAACACAGAACGCTCATCATTAACATTAACAACTCTCTCCCTCTCATCTCCCAGACCCAGACTGACCCCAAGACTGTCCATTTCTCCGCTCATGTATTTATCACCTTATGCCTGTAGTATTGCTAACCTTCCCACTCGCCCGTCCTGTACCCATGCTTGTTCATCTGTGCTGTGCCGGGCACTTCTGGACGCCTGGCCAGGTAATCTTTCTAAAGGGCAAATCTGATCACCCCACTCCCTGGATCAAAACTCCCTGTTGCCTCTAAGGAAAGAAGTCAACACTCCTTAGAGTGGCATTCAGAGTGCAAGTAGGCAAATTTACCAACAGCCAGCTTGCTTGAAGGCCAGCTCCACTACGTGATGGATGACCCAGCCCTGAGCAGTTAGATGTGTCAGACGTGCACAAAGGCGTACAGCGCTGTTGCGGGGCAGCGGGAGTTTGAACCCAGGGGTCTGACCCCTGCGTCTGCGTTCTTAAGAGCCATGCTTTGTGCCCTCCTGCAGCAACCATGACATAATAGCAGTGAGGAAAATAGGAATGATAAATTCTGGAAGTTGACATGGAATTACAGTGTATGTTCTTATGGGGAATAATAATCATGGCTAGCTTTCATTTGTGTTTTCTATGTGCTAAGCACTGTGCCAACTGCTCTGAAGGCATCATCTTACTTCAGTTTCATAACTCAGATGAGGCAGCAACCATTAATATTCCCATTGTGCAGCTGAGGAAATTGAGCCTCAGAGAAGCTAAGTAACTTGCTAAAAATCACTCAGCTAGGATGTGGAGGTGTGGGCACTTAAGTCTTTCGACACTTCGGGGCATACTCTCTTTACCACTGCCTCTCACAGAAGACTTCTGAATCTGGAACCAAGAGAGGTTCTGAGTTCTGAACAATAAGGGGCAGAGAGCACAGGCTTTCAGAGGTAGTGGAGGTCAGGGTCTGTCTCTGGAAAACTGGGATTTAGACAACTGGAGAGGAGAAGAGCGTGTTCTAGGCAGAACTGTGAAACAGTTGATGAGAAGAGCCTCATTCAATCCTACTGGAGTGCAGGGGAACTAAAGGGGAGTGTAATCCCTCACAACCGGCCTGTCATCAACCGCCACATGGGCCGATGTTCTCTCCTCTTGAGCCTCCTTTTCTTCATTTTGATTAAATTTTTTATTTTAATTCCGGGATAGCTAACATACAGTGTTATATTAGTTTCAGATGGATGATAGAGTAATTCAACACTTCTACACACGACTCAGTGCTCATCATGATAAGTGTGCTCTTTATCCCTATCCCCCCCCCGCCCTCTGGTAACCATCAGTGTGTGTTCTCTCCAGTTAAGAGTCTGTTTCTTCATTTGTCTCTCTCTCTCTCTTTTGTTTCCTTTGCTTATTTGAAGAGTGTAATCCCTCACAACCAGACTGTCATCAGCCACCAAGTGGGCCAGTGTTCTCCCCTCTTGAACCCCCTTTTCCATTCGAACACCGGAGCTCGCGGTGCCGATTGTGCAGAAACTAACACAAGGAGGCCTGGCCCAGCCACTTCCCGCCGGTGTGTGGGTGGTCTGCGAGCATGCTCGGGTGTATGCACAGAAATTAGATCCAAGCCTGAGGAAACATTTAGCTCAGCTTGTTCACTTGTCCAGAGTCTGGAAATTACACAGGAACCTTATCTGACACATTCAAAGGCAACTTGTACTGTGTTCCTGGGTCGGCTGATAAAGCTCCCTGAGGAGCTGGCAGGCCCAGCCTCGGTGGGGCTGATCCCTGCCCGGCCCCAGTGTACGATGGCCACATGGACCACGCATGCATTTGTTTTCCACATAGGGTTCTATGTGATGGGTTTTTTTGGTTTGGTTTGGTTTTGCTCAAGAACTGAAACTGTCAAGGACAGAAACTCTGCCATGGGGAGACCACTTTTACTTCTCACCATTTTTATGTAACCTGCCCATCTACACTGTAGGGAAGAGGTTTGCAATTCTGGGAAGCATATTTTATATGGAGCCTGAGAAAAAGAAATTGGAGGGGCAGCTGGGTGGCTCAGTCAGTAGAGCATGTGACTCTTGATCTCAGGGTTGTGAGTTCAAGTCCCACATTGCTCGCGGAGACTACTAAGGAAAAAAAGAAAAAGGAATTCGAACCCTGAGCTCCTACATCGTAACATTTTTATGGGGTTCAAAGGACTAGGCTTATAAACGTTATGGGATGAAGACTTCTGAATGAGTCTAGATGCAATTCAATAATATCAGGAAAGAAAAAAAAGAGAGAGGCACGATCTTGGGGTCTTGAAGTAGCGTGTATGTCAAAGGTGTTGACCTGAGTGGAAGAGAAGGGGAGAAAAGGAAGAAACTGTAAGATTTCTGCACAGCTTTGCTTTGATCTCCTGGGCTTCTCAAATAAGAACACTTTAACTTTGCCACATTTGCCAAATATCCACCAAACATTATATCCTGGAAGAAACTGGGTCACTCGGGGGGATTATGTCAGCTTTGTCATTCACGACCGTACTCCTACCGTGTAGCCCCCTCTCAGGGGGAAATTGCGTCCTCCAACCTTGCAGTCACCCAGCACATACCGCTGAGTAATCTCTAATAATTCCTTCAGTTTCCAAATCCGATCAAATTTACAGTAGGAGCAAGACCCCTGCAAACACTAACTCAAGTCCACTCATGGGGATTTGACCCTGACTTTATGCCATGCCCTCTACTTCTTGCTTATATTAGGAGATGGCTTCTTAATTGGTCTTTCTGCCTCCAGTCACTATACTGTCGAGTCCTTATAATATATATGGGCTGATATTTGTAAAGATTACTGATAAACTCTCCCTGTCACCTCGGGCAGGTTGCTTGGCCTCTCTTTGCTTCAGCTTCCTCATTCATAAAATGATGGTAATAACACCTAGCTCACATGCTTGTTGTATTACGTGAGTTCATGCATTTATGGCAGTAGGACTAAAAAGTGTCTAGTACATAAAAAGGGCCCAATAAATGTGACATCACAGTGAAAGCCGTAGTAGCAGTAGTAGTAGTAGTTGCTGAATATAACTCCCATTGTCCCCCGAGCAAAGTCTAAAATCACCAGCCTGTACTCAGTGGCCTCTTTGATGATGCCCAGAGGCATTTCCAGCCCTTTCTTCTTGTTTTCAGCTTCATGTAACCTGCCTCCCAGCCAAAGGCTACAAGCTGACGTCCCCCAAACATGCCCTGCACTGCATTAGCTAAGAAAACTTTACTTCTGGGCCAGCATGAGCAGAAGAGGGGAGGTACTGGAGAGGCACTAGTGTACTTGGGGGATCCATGGAAGAGAGGAAGAGCTGGTACTCAGGAAAAGTACAGTCTGGACTGCTTGAGGGACCTCACCAATAGGATGCTGTCCTAACTTGACTCATTCGCTAGCCCCCAGGTTCTGTGTGTCCGTTCCAAATGTGCCACAGCCGGTTCGGAGGATGTGATTTGTTCGGAGGTCACGTACCAACCCTGCAGCGAGCTAATTGTCCCTGGGAAGTTAGATACCCGTGTACTGAGGTGATCTCCAAAGATGGGGGAATCACTGCGAACCAGGCAGATAACCAAGAGAAATCTCCAGAACTCCTATTTGTACCCTTGCTCATATTATTCTCTCCTAATAATGCCTCGCCTGACAGGGCCCAACACATGTCTCATTTCTTCTTAGAAGTCCTTTCCAGTTTCTTTCCCTGCCACCCCCATCCCTGCTAAGGTGGTTCTTTTCTCCTGTGTACTGCTAAGGAACTTTGTTTACATTTCCTACTTAGCACGTAACATGTCCTGCCTTTATGTTTGCATGATAGTTATTTGTAGCTGTGCCTTACCTCCCTCTACTTAAAGATGAGTTCCTATAGAGCAAAGCACATCATTGTTACCATTCTTGTCCCTCGTCTCACCTGGCACAGTGCCTTACATATGTACAGGGGGCACTGGACACATGCGACAGGGAACAGGAAGGGACACGACCTCTGAAGTCAAACAGACTTTGAGTAAGGTTCTCACTTCTTCATTTATTAGCAACATAACTCGGAACAAGTTACTTACCCCGAGACCCTTGGCTTCTTCATCTGTAGAAATGGGAAAACCACCTCTACTTTAGAGGATTACAAAGACCAAATGAGTTCATATAGCACCCAGCTCAGTGTCTGGCACCTCCCGGGCACTAAAAACATATTGGTTCCTTCCTCTATGATGAATGTCAGACTTCATTTCTTTGCAGAAACAAACTGCCTGAGAGCAGATCTGGTAATTTTCAGGTAAAGTTCTCCTAGGTTAAAGGTTGGATAATCCAACCTGATTAGGAATTATAAACTTCCTAAGTGTTCACATTCCCTTTAAAAGTCATAATTTTAACATTCAAGATTTAAATAATGGTTCAGAGATTTACTCTTCACTTGAGAGTAAGAAAATACGACTAGTCACGTTCAAACACACAACGGAAAAAGACATCTAAGAGGAGACTTCAAAATCAGAAAAACTTGCAAGAGATATGAGTTAAATCAGTATCTTCAGGGTTTATGATGCCAGTTATAGGAATTAAGCCAAAGGCATTTCCCTGGTATTTTACTAAAACTCTCCTTATTTTCAAAAAGAATTTTAAAGCCAAGTAATTTCAACAATTTTTTTAAAAGATTTTATTTATTTATTTGACAGAGATGAGAGAGATCACAAGTAGGCAGAGAGGCAGGCAGAGAGAGAGGGGGAAGCAGGCTCCCTGCTGAGCAGAGAACCCGATGTCGGGCTCGATCCCAGGACCCTGAGATCATGACCTGAGCTGAAGGCAGAGGCTTGAACCCACTGAGCCACCAGGCGCCGCATTATTTTTTTTAATGGGAAAAAGAAAAGCTACAAGTGGGAGCCAATGATGAGACCCAGATGTGAAGCTGCGGGATATTAGTCCGGACACATCTGGCTGCTCAGTGGCCACTGTGGTGGTGGCGTTGATGTTTACAGAGCTGCCTTTCACATGTGACATAGTTAAACTTTAGATGGACGGTCTGGAGACTTCTGTGTTTATCTGGATGTTAGTTTCTTTGAATGGGTTCTGAATCAAAGGCCTTTCCTAATGGGCTTTGGATTCAGCCACTGAGGAGTGTATTCTAATAAAGAACGATTACTTCCCCTGGTGGCCATATGCCTGTGTCTTGCTGTAGGATTATACTTCCTCAGCATCAGCCAGCAAGTTGTGACTCCCTCCAGTTTTCTTAAGTTGAGGCTGCTGAACAAATGAATAAGTCCACCTAGAAGACTCAGCTTTAATCAGTTTTGACAGAAAAAAAGTAGATGTTTTCATTTGTAAGGGCCATCTTCTGTTAAATATGTATATAGCTTAGTGAAAAAGGAAGGAAAAAAAATGAAGTCATCTATAAGCAAAGAGTGAAATGCTCTGCTATAATCCTGTCACTGTTTTTAATGGGGCTGCCTTATGGGAATGCAGGTAGGAATGGCATTTTTGTGAAATGCACTCTAACTCATAAATACTCCCCCTAAGATTCCTCCCCCGTGTGTTTAATTACACACACAGCACAGAGTTCATACAGGGTAAGTAGGTATTTCTATTCACTTGAGAGTCCTTACTATTTTACTGGTTGTGGTTCTTGCACTTATGCCTTTAATTGTTGGCGTTCTTTGACAACAAAGGATTAAATATAAGGTCTTTCTAGTGAAAGCAGAGTCACTAAAATAAAAAGACCATTTGTATTTCAATACATTTTGACACAGTTGATTATGTGCTAGGAGTTATAAGACACTAGATTTAGAAGTTACTAAAAATAAGTCCCTACGCTCAGAGAGAGCTTCCAGACTAGTAAGAGACATAGGTGGGAAACAAAAACCATAGCACAATTCGGCAAGGACTTCAATGGAGGAACACACGTAATGCTAAGGGAGCCTGTGAGAGGGAAGGAGGGGGGTGGTGGGTGGCTCGTTGGGATTGTCCGGGGGATTTGATGCGTCAGTTACTGTTAGAAGCCACACAGACGAGGCATCCCGGTGAGTATTAAACTCCTAGGCACAGACGCTGTCCTGTGAACCTCAGAACTAGCCCATTAGGCGAGGCTCAGGGTGTGGGGGTAGAGGAAGGAAGTCGGGTGGTAAGAGATTAAACAGAGGAGCTAGACAATGACAGATCACGAAGGACCTTATATGACCTGGGTTTAATCTGGAAAGTGAGGGCGAGCCATTCAAGTATTTTGAGCAGAGGAGTGCCTTAGCCAAATGTATGTTTTGTAAAGTCACCTTGACAAAGGATAGAGAGTGGAGTAGGGCAGGCAAGCCTGCCAGCAGGAAGTCATTCAGGAAGCTGTTCCCTTGATTTAGATAAGAAATTAGCTGAGGAGGGGCTCCTGGGTGACTCAGTCGCTTAACCATCTGCCTTCAGATGCCTTCAACCATCTCCCAGAGTCCTGGGATCGAGCCCCGCGTTGGGCTCCCTGCTCTGCGGGGAGTGTGCTTCCCCCTCTCCCTCCAGCCCCGCTGCTTACACTCTCCTGCTCTCTCTCTCTCTCTCAAATAAATAAATAAAATCTTTAAAAACAACAACAAAGAAAAGAAAAAAGAAAAAAAAGAAAGTAGTTGAGGAGACCCTCACCTTAAGGACGGAAAGAAAACATGCATTTGAAAGGTACTGAGGCAGGAGTACAACACAGGACATGGGGATAAGAAAGGGGAAGGAGCACAAATGAACATGGAGTGTGTGGTCCGGGCAGGTGGGTGGATGGTGGCGAAAGGCACCAGAAGAGGAGACATGCGAAGAGCAAGAGATTTTTGTGGAAGACAAGAAGCTCATTTTTTATGCATAACTCAAGTGTCTATGGACAGCTCGGAGAAATCTCCGGTATGCAGAAGTTCTGCAGCTGAGAGAGACATCAAGCTTAGAGATAGAGATTTGGACATTGTCAGCATGTTAATGCATATTAAAGCCATTGGAGTAGATGAGATCACCCAGGGAGAAGTGTGGACAGAGACCCCCAAACAGGTCAGAAAACAGCCCACCACCCTCCCTAGAATATGGTGTTAGAAGGAGAACCCATAGGAACTAAACAGAATGGTCAGGAAGAGAATCAGGAGACACTGGTGTAATGGAAGCCAACATAGGAGAAAGGAGGGAGTAGTCCAAGTGTCAGAGAATGCAGACAGGTCGAGTAATGTGCGCCTATGGTAGTTACTGGTGACACCGGCAAGCCCACGGGGACATTGGGAGCAGAAACCAGAATGCAATAGGTCGAAGCAGTAATTGGTATTAAGCGTGCCACAACTCCTAAAGAAAGTGCCATTTAAATGATGTAATATAGCAGCTGTCTGTAGGAAGAAGGAAGTTTTCTTTGTGTCAGCAACTTGATATAATTCATCCTTGTGACTTCTTCCATCCAGTACCCTGAGCTGATGGTTGCCTCCTACAACAACAACGAGGATGCTCCCCATGAACCAGATGGAGTGGCCTTGGTTTGGAACATGAAGTTTAAGAAAACCACACCAGAATACGTCTTCCACTGTCAGGTAGGAGTCAGCAGAGTAAAAATAACTTCGGTCTCCTGCTAGACCAAATATAGTTCATGCTGCCTTGCATCTCTCTGTCTTAAGTGCAGAGGAAGAGCCGAGGTTAAAAATGGAATTGTTGACAATTCTGGAAAATTCCCCCACAGTAACCTAATGTTTGGGGAAAGTGGCAACTCTCTCCCAACAGTTAGGAAGCCCAGCGGGGGACGGTGTGTCATTTTCTTTCTATTTAAAACAGCCCCCCCCCCCCCCCCCCCCGAGGATGAGTTTCTAAAGACCTGGCGCTTAGGGAGAAAGCCTGGTGTACCACTTCCTCTGCCTCACGGCAGCATATGCCTGCCCACCCACGTGGGCGTCCTCAGAGCACCGCCGTTTCCCGCCTTCGCTTCTCTCTGACATGGAGGTCAGTGGGACGGGGCCAATGTTAAGTTTACGGGCGCCATCTTGCATCCGGATGATATCGTTTCCGTGGCTGCTGTAGGCGAATACTTACCACGAATCTTTTTTGAATTGTCGAGAAACGTAGATGCTGTTTTCCGTTTGCAAGTGTGAAGATCATTTCAGACAGATTCGGATATTTTACTCCTTGCGGCTCCTGACACATTCGTCTTCTTATCTATCCAACGTGATACAGGCTGAAACGTATTTTACACTTGCACACATTCAGCTTTGCTCCGTCGCAATGACTGTGCCTAAATAATAGGCCTCGGCAGCGGCCAGTACACCAACCCCTTTATTAACGTCCCGGTCCTGTGATTAGGCATAGGAAAATGCAAAACAAACATCCCAGCTCAAAGTTTCAGTTCCTCAAATATTACGATTCTGAGGCGGAGTGGCAGATTACCCCGAATACAAATACCTCCGCCGAAGAGGGTGGGTAAACCTGTTGATACTTGGAAGCTTAGTGACATTTTATATCCAAGAGCTGAGTGTCATTTTGAACTAAAATATGTTTAGGCTTTAGGACATTATCAGATGGAATTTGGGAAACAGGAGCTGCTGGAAGAAAAGTCCCAGCGTCAACCTGATTGAGTAACCTCTGACTCTGGCCATGTTTTTCTCATTTGCTCTCTTAAAAACAACAAGAAATCTAGGTCTGCATAGTAAATAACCTTTATTTTTTGAACCTTTGAAATAAGAACGGTTTTTTTTTTCTTTCTTTTTTTTAAGATTATCAAATTTGTCAGTTTGATACACTCTTTCTGTAAACATAGAAGCACAAAATCCTCATCTTGTTCAGGTTTAAGAGGTTTGCCGAATTACCAGGAAAATACCAAAAGGGTTGTGCGATAAGCAGAAGCACATTTTTGAAAAACAGTGCCCCCTAACCTATTCTGATATTACAAAAAGCACATCTTGATCTTTAAAACTTATAAGAGGTTAACACATTTTGTTGTTTTGGTCAATGCACATGTTTATGATAATTTTTTAAATTATATGAACTATCGGTAGCCTGTGACAATAACAGCTTGGTAAAATGCTTAATATTCACAGCATTGCATAGTAAACAGGTCAGTAGAAGCCTTGAATGAAGAAGCAGACTTTCAAGGTCTTGGAATTAACTGGAATTTTAAAATTACCTATTTTATCACATGACAGTTAATACCAGTGTCGACTGAAGGGAGCCTCTTCTCTTTCCTGTCCTGGTATCTGTGGGATCGTTTACTGAAAATTTCACCAACATGCATTTAATCTCATTATTAGTTTCTCCCTTAAATGACCCAGTATATTTATTTTAGGAGAAAACTATTTCTTGGTTTCAAAAAAGAAGGGAGGGAGGGAGAAAGTCAGTCAGTCAAGTCAGACGTACTCTCAATAGCCGACCAAAAGACACTGACTAAAATATCTCTGTATCCCTCAAATCCCTACTATTGTCTTAATTTCTTCTGGTGATCACAAGCAGGTGGGGGATCTAAACCCTACCTAGCATTCTCACTGGGAGAAAAGTGAGGATTCTAATACTTTCAAACTTTAAGGTTAGTTAAATAACGTGCAAAACATGTGAAGACTCCATATTCTAGACATCAAAGAAAAGCTATAGATTTTAACCACATACATTTAAAGATGTTGAGAATTATGATTATGCTACTTAGAAATGATAAGTAGTTCATATAAATGATCCTTCATATTCATGAAAGCCATATTTCTTATGAAAACCTAAATGATGAATACCATTACAGTACTTAATTTCTCTTATTTAATTATTTCTCTTAAACTGACCTCAGTGTAGGGGACAGAATGTATCACTAGCTTCAGAAAGGTGAAAGGAAAAGAGCTTCGATCCCTCTCCTGAGAGGAGGAAAAGGGAAAAGGAAGAAATGGGCATAGTAAAAGTCATTACGAAGCCCTTCTGAGGATCCTTGTTGTATTAGTCAAATTTCTCCAGAGACACAAAATCAATAGGAGTTAGACAGATAGCTAGCTAGCTAGATAGATAGATAGAACGACCTAGGCACAGAGACAGAGATTTAGAATTGGTGCTTCTTCCGGAAACTAGTCTTTGCTCTTAAGGCCTTAAACTGAAGGGATGAGGCCCACCCACATTAGGATAATCTACTTTACTCAAAGTCTGCTGGCTTAAATGTAAATTACATTTAAAAAATACTTTCATAAACACATTTAGACTTGTATTTGACCAAAACCCCAGGTACCATAGCCTAGCCAAGTTGACACATGAAGTTAACTATCATACCTGGATTTCACCTCAGAGCAATCCAGGAAACCAGTATCTTTAATAACTCTCGAAGTCTTACTAATTCCTTATTACTTTGGGCTAGTAAGCAAATATACCTAAAAAGATCAACTTTGAAAGTATTAGACTCTAAATGAATGGGAGCTTTCCCAGGAGGTGAGAAAAAACAGTAATTTGAGGACATGGAAAATGTCTCTGTGACATTAAATTTATGGGGAAAAAAAGACACTAACATGTATTGAGAATCTGCTCTTTACATTCATTGTCATAAATCCCTGTTACTCCCCAGATTAGAACCTGCAGCTTCCAAGAAGTCGTGAAACTAGGGCAGGTGTCTGTGAATAGCAAAGCCAAGTCTGAAGTCCGCTTTTTTTTACTCTGAAGTGCATGTATTGTGTCATAGGACATTTGTAGGGGATTCAGCTGGGGAACACCTCTGGGTGTGTGGCGTGGGGGACGATGACTAGAGAAGAAATGGGACAGAGCTGTGTTCTCCATCTTGGCTGATGGCTGCAATCACCTGGAAAGCTTTCAGAACTATTAATGCTTGCATTCCGTGGGCAGAGATCCTGATTTCATTAGTCCACGGTCCAGCCTGGGCATTTTTAAAATCCCTCAGGTTGGGGCGGCTGGGTGGTGCGGTGGATTGAGTGTCTGACTCTTGGTTTTGGCTCAGGCGTGATCTCGGGGTCCTGAGATCGAGCCCCCTGTTGGGCTTCACACTCAGCCCCTGTGTCCGTTTAAGACTCTCCCCCCCCCTCTCTGCTCCCCCCGACATGTGCGCGCGCGCTCTCTTTCAAACAAATAAATACTTTTTTTTTTGAAGTAAAATTTCGCAGGTCATTTGAATATGCAGTAGTAGTTGGAAACCACCAAGATGTAGAGGAGAGATGAAGAAAGGGGATGATAAGGTGACAAAACTAGTCGGTCTCTTTGTTTGGAAGTGTAGGACTTTTCTGCTTGCCCCAAATGTCCCTTTCCCTCTGTGGCCCAAACTAGGGTGCTGTTTCTTGCCTTTATTACTCTGGTGCTGATCTCTTACCAGACTCAAACTGAGGAGTTTCCTAACCAGCTCCCCGGCCCCTTCCCACTCCCCCACCCCCGCCCCGAGACATGCACTCGTCTCCTCACCTTGCATAAGCACTCGCCTCTGTGGGGAGTGATCAGAAGACCCAAAGTTGTCTTTCCAGGAATGGGCTCAAGACCACGCTGAACATGACACAGGGAGAATGTGAATTGGAGAGTACCATTTCTTTTGGGATAGTGGTCTGCCTTGCGATAGTGGGTATCTTTGCAGTTAGGGTAAAAGCCAGGTCATATCCATGTCTCCCAAAAGAAAATCTAAATGCTGTAATACCGAGCATGGCTGAGCTAGTGGGAGACCAAACCCGGGGTTGCCTGGGCAGCCAGAGAAGTCACAGATGAGTTAGTGGATGGCTGCTGGGGAGAACAAGGGCATTTTGGTTACCGTGCCCTGAACTCGAATAATTACAGTGCTAACTCCACTGGTCTGTGGAGTTTACATTAATGAAAATTTACATTTTCCTAGCACTTGCGCCTTCATGATCTCATTGACCCTTCCAAAGGGAAGTGACAAAGACGTTATTCTCTCGGTTGTACTTGAAGTGTTCGTGGTTCATGGGCAGTAGAATCAGTCCTGGACCCGAGAGCGCCCTCTACCAGCTACACTGTGCCCTCCGCCGGGCCACATTCCACCGTAGTGCGGCCATCTGGGGCTTGAGAGCAAAGGCTACGCAGTCCATGCAAGGTGTATTTTTGGCAGCGTGCCATTTTATGAGGTCGGTTAAACACAGTCCTAGAGCTGGCTCTCCTTACCATCTTCTTCTAAACCTAAAGGGGAATTTGGAGAGCCCACAGTATTATAGTCAATCCCTGCGAGAGAAAATCAAAACCCCTACTCACAGACGCATCACTCTTCTTCTCCAACCTTTCTGATCTTTGGTCAAGTTTTTTTACTACAACTGGTCCCTTGTAGAGCACCATCTAGACACTGTCTCGCCGAAATCAGGCAGTTTGAATGTGCTTTCACCTCCTCGTGTGATGTCCCAATAATTTCAAATTAGACCATTCGCTTCGTAGGAAGGAGTATGGATGGGGAGAAACCACGGGTGCCTTACGATGCTTGTACTGTATCCTTTTGGAATACTGCGTTAGCTCTCCATTTCTCGCTGATCTTTGTGGATTGTTTGTACTCTTCAGAACAGCATCATTGCAAACCAATCTGATGGCTCAGAAAAATAGCATTTCAGGCACTGGAAAGCAAAGGCACAAGACACAGACATGAGATCAGTGTTCTTTTGCAAAGACTGACAGGCTTTTAGCCTAATCATCAAAAGATTGCAGTAGGAAGGCTCATCTCTCCCTGTTAAGAATAGCAAGGCCAAATACCTTTTACTTCCATGGGCAGTTTCATGTCTTTGCTAAGCTGAATTCTTAGTGGGGGCTCTGGTCTTGCATTTTCTATTTTCATTTCTGCAAGTGCTGTCCATACTTGGAAAACATCGGTGGCCTGTGCATAGAAATCAGCCCGTCAGCCCCACCGCACAGCCTGGCAGGGCTCCTGCCATCTTCTCTAGTGGCCTCCACATACTGTCATTAGATTATGCATTCTGACCACCCTGCCGTGCTTACCCTGGTGTGGTCTTTCTCTTTCAAATGGAATGAATAGAATCAGAAATATAGATCTTAGAATTATCTGCATTGAGGTAAGTGGAAAAGCTATATTTAGGGGCTTGGTTTGGTCGGAGGTTTTTATTTTTACTTTTAGTTTTTCCTGATTTGGTTTCTTTGTTCTTAGCATTCTCTTTTTAAAGATTATTTGACAGTGACCTGAAACTGACAAGGACCTGAAAACCCCCCCACCCGCCTTATTTCAGAGGGAAAGCAGAATGTAGAGTAATACTAACTAACTTCATTTGTATCGGTGTTTAAAATCCTCGGTTAACTTTCTTCCTATGGGTGGTTTCACTTCTCATTAAGATTCTGTAAAGGGTACAGATGAGATCCAAACTCACGGCTTTCACCATCTAGTGTTTGGTTCTGGGTGAGGTTCCCACTGACCTTGAGGAGAGAGGCCCCCATGAAGAGGAACAGTAACACAGGGGGGAATGTGGGCTGGTGGTTAGGAAGGGGTCGGAAAGTCGGGACTTGGCTTCTAGCTGCCCACACTGCTGAGTCACGGGGGAGTTGCTGAGGCTTTATTGTCCTGTTGTGGAGAGGAGACTTCCTGCCATCTCAGTGGAACTGTGAGGTTTATTGCAACCAACTTGCTTTCTTCTCCCATCAGTTTTTGTCCCCTCCCCCCCCAAACACACATACACAAACACAGCCCAGATTGTGGTTCATAATCCAAATCAATAAAACAGCTACAGACACAAAGATAGAAATTAATTTAAATGCATTTTCCAAGGAGTATTTTGTCCAGAGAAGTGTTAGAATTTGATTTAGGAATCTTAATTTATTTAAAGAATTTTAATTTATTTAAAGGAAAGGTAGTTTTCAGGTTGCCTGGCTGATTAGAAAGAGAGAAAAAAGAGAAGAAAAGGTATTTCCGGTATTTTTTTTTTTTTCTTGAATGTAGCAAGGTGCGGTTGGTTATTCAGTAGAAGTCTAAAAGAGGAAGGGGCTATGAAAATTATTAATGGGAAACCTCACTAAACCGGAGTCAGGAGGTTTTGGCAGGGGGAGCGCTCACACCTTCCTGCTCCTAGTCAGTTGCAGACCCAACAGGAAGAGACGGACTTGACCTTGCACATGGACGCTGCTCTACTACTCCAGCCAGAAAAAGCAGCACTTCCCTCATTCCCCCCACAGGCAATGGCTCAGCCAATGAAAAGCTGCCTACTTGGAACTCTGGGTTACTCCAGTGGACTTTAGTTGATAATAGCCTTCTCAGCTTACCCCTTTTCTCCTTAAAAAGTATACCTTTCCTTTCTCCCCATCCCACCAACTTGTCCATGGTTTTTGTCCGGAATTACAATTCTCTTTTATTCCTGAATAAACCCATATTTGGCTGGTAAAGTCACTGGCAGCTTTTACTTTTAAGGTTAACAGGGTGAAGGATTAGAAAGTTCCTTGACAATGAGGGCTACATATTCAAAATGAGTTCCTGGGGTGACCCGAAATCAAAGCATATGAGGGGTGCTTAGTAATTAGAGAACAAAGTGCGTGGACACAGAACATGCTAACTAACATAGGTAAAACCCAAACCGTTTTCATTGTGATGATGGGTGTACTGCAGGCTGGAGAAACCCAGAAGAGGACGCCTCAACCTTTGTTGTGTAGATTGTGATCCACTCTTTGAAGCAGATAGTTGTGAAAAATCGAAGAATACATTTAATGTAGATGTAAAATTAAGCTCTTACATAAAAGATACAGAATATATGGCTCAGACAAGAGGAAGAGCAGCACAGCAGCTAGTTTGTGCCTTTAGGAGAAGGCATAGGAAGTCTCCACGTACATGCTGAAGTGCAACATGGACATTGGGAAATACTTCCTTTGTGCCGATTGCGTATTACTGGTCTGGTGACTGAGGCTTGAGTTAGACACTGATTCTTATTAAGTCAAAACAGCAGGAGCGTCTTTTTCTCTTTTGGCCCAGGAATCTGGGAGCAGAGAAAATGTCCTGCTGGTGCTCACTCTTTATCTGCCCTCTTTCTGGAATCTTCGCCTCCAGAAAATGGCACAGGCAGAATTGATGATTGGGATCCATCTAGGGAAATTAGAATTACCAGCAGGATTTCAGCAGATGGATTGTATCACAGACAGTTCATTATCTGAAAATAGCAGTGGAGGAGATTTTATACCTTCCAAGTGACTGAGTGGGCCACTTGGTGCAGAGGATACCGTGAGAGTACACTTTAGACCAAATCATTTTATAATCGTTTTCTTTGTCTTATCATCTCATATTGCAAGTGATCAAGCTGAAGTTTAATATTATTACAAAGCCTGAGACTTCCCAGTGTTTGCTCTGCCCCATTCCTGTGCACATATTCCTGAAGGCACGGGACTCCCAACACTGAAGATTTTATTCAGTTCCCTAAGTGCCCTTCCTTCTTTCCCATGCCCTGATCTAAAGCTGTCTGAATGTCTGTCTCCAGTTGCGCTTCATCAGGGAATTGCCCCAGGAATTACTGATGCTATGCAATGAAAGCCAGGTGGCAATACAGCAAGTTTTCTAGCCCGTCCCTCCCCTCATCCTCACCACTCTGCCACCCAGCCATTCACTGAGCTCAGAGAAGCCTCAGTGTCAGGGGAGTGGGTGTTCTTAGGGAATGGGTTTCTACTGCCCTCTTAGTATTATTGTCAGGATAAACAAGATTATATAGGTGTATCAGTCTGCTGGGGCTGCCATTAAAAAAAATGATAATGCCATAGACTGGGTGGCCTAAACAACCGAAAATAACTTTCCCACCATGCTGGAGACTGGTAGGTCTGAGATCAAGGTGGCAGCCATTTTGGTTTCTGGTGAGGACTCTCTTCCTGATTTACAGACGCCTGCCTTCTGGATATGTCCTCGCTTGGCAGAGAGAGGGAGAAAGAGAGCAAGCTCTTCTGGTATCTAATAGCATCATGAGGGCCCACCCTCATGAACGTATCTAAAGCTGATTACCTGCAATGGCCCTATCTCCAAATAAAAACACATTGAGAGGTAGGGCTGCAAAATACAAATTTATGGGGGATCTGCTCATTGTTAGAGCTTGAAGTTGAGGCCACTGGCTGGCTGATGAACTCACAAGTGTAGATGGTGTGCTAGATGAGGGGCACGTCCTTCGCCAACACTGCAAGGGCCTCTGGCCCAATGAGTGGGGTTTGATAGTAATTCTTGCTAAAAGTGAAAAAACGGGTGGGAGACACAATTCAGTCTATAGCAATAAATGAACTGAACCCTTTTGTAGACCCTGGGGCAAGAGTAAGGAAGATGGGGTTGACACATGTTTTACTTTCATCCAAGAACAGATTAGCTTGCCTGGTAAGAGCTGTCCTTCCTGAAGTCATATGATTCAGGGCCACCCAACATGGAGCTTCCATTCTCTGGAATATCAGATTGTGTTTTTCCTTTATAGTATAATGTTTTAATACAGGCAGAAGCAGGTTTAAAAGAATACCAGAAAGTTCTAAAAAAAAGAGAGAGAGAGAGAAACGAAACAAAACAAAATGAAAAGAAAGGGAAAGAAAAGAGAGAGTCTCAGAAGGGCAAGCCTCTCCCTCAGAGTTGTGGATATGGAGGCCCCACTCCAGGAAAGGAAACTGGGCTGTAATAATGCCCCGGCCACGTTAGCACCCACTGAGAGTGTTCTAGGCTGTACCACTTCTGAGAGGGGTGCTGTGCAATGCCTTGGCATCTTTATATTCTCGGACCCACTTCTGGACTTTGGGCCAGCTATTTCCTAAAAATAGACCTTTTTTTCCCCTCTCTACAAACTTGACCAAAACCTTTTGATTTACGAATGTCTTTAAGTTGCCTAATACTGTTGGAGGAAAGAGGTTGTTTGAACATACCGTGTTATTAATAAATTACAGAGATGTTCATAGTCCCTGGTAGTCACATTATCATTTTAGTTCACTTCAGATTAGTGGCTCTCAGCAAAAAGTTATCCCTTCCACTTTTGTGATTAATTCTCTAAATTCCTTAAAGGCATTATTATTGAAGAGATTTTGTGTAAGTAGAATCACCATCTTTACTTCTGGAGGAAGTTTTTTAACCTCTGTTGTAACAAGTAGTCTACACTTTGCTTTTCCCTTGCTTATATTTGATTTTAAATTTTAAAATGGTATGTTCATTATTAGCCAAAGAATTAAACGGGGTATTGCTTTTCTTAAGCAAGAGATTTAGCTTAGCCAATGTTTAGTTGTAATCTCTGCATAAATGTGTTGAGCTCATACCTTCGCATACCACAAATCATTGTTGCTATAATCATTTCATATCTACACTTTTTGTGGTCTCTCAGGCTGACATGCTTTCTCCTGATGACTTGTTTAAAAAGCATTTCCAGCACCTATGTCCAGTAAGGTGGGTTATTCAAAAGTACTTTTCTGCTTCTCAGTGACTTGGTTGGCCATTACGTCGAGTAGGTGAAATTAAATTTATCCTTCATATGCGAGAAAAAACCTTTATTACTTTAAAATAAGTTTTAAAACAATAAAATAAGTTTATTATAACTATGGTCTTCTGAAAAGAGAAAAGGACAGGAGCAAAAATTGTACACAAGTGCCCACACTCATATAAATACACACACACACACACCCCCAAGACTCTAAAATCCTAGTCAAAAGCTATATTTCATAAAAGAGAATTATAGTAATGTTGATGGTTTGCCAAAACCTCAAGCAGTGACAAAATCCACAGAGTATCCTGAAAAGGATGCCTTTGCAAAACCATGCTTCTCCAGATGGTTTAGATCAGAGATGTTTAAAAACACATGGCAGCATTAGGTTGGTTTAGAATTCATAGTTAATTCAGTAGATAAAATAATGCAAATTTGAAACCCTAGCCTGTGTATCAGAAAAATCATCAAATCTTACGATTGCTCTTAGGGGAGGTTGGTATGTGATGTGTTGATTTTTAAATGATCTAATTGAAATAATAAAATTAAGCAAGAAGGGGTAAAAAAAAAGGATTGAAAATACAAGAGTATAAGTAAAAACTTTCTTCTCTGCAGAATATTTATTCCTTTGAGCTGTCATAGCCAATCAATTTGTGCAGGATTCGACAGCCAATTGTCATTTCCTGAGATAAACTATGTGAAGAGGTTGCGTTACAGAGACAGCATGAAAAAAAAATGGAAAAAAGTAATTCCAGAGCATGAAGCAGACAGAGGCCACAAGGTCCCACGGGGTGCTGCCCAGATCTGCACACCTTGCTAAGAATGGCAGATAAGCAGCTTACACTCGAGTTTTCCCTTTGGTTCCTTCGGCTTTCCCCCTGTGCATACTGTTTCTTAAAGAGAGTGCTCTTGCTCTACATTTTAGTAAATGATTCTGCCTTCTATGTGGTTTTTAATCCTGGCGGGGGCTCTGAAGGGACGGGAATGTCACATACTGTGTTCTCCTGCACGAGATGTGAATGGTTCCCCTCGGGCCCCCAGAGGCTCCGCCACTAAAAGCCTGGCTCCCGCTGTCCCTTTCCTTGTGTTTAAAATCAAAAATTATCCCGCCCTCTGATTCCACAATGGGCTAGCCGGCAAACAAGTCCTGGAAAAGAACTTTTGTATGGGAACACTATTAACGTAATGATGTATGTTATCATGTGTGCCACCTGCCGCACAAGTGAGAGCCTTCAGCTTGGCTAAAATCGCCACCAGAAGAGTGTTTACGCAAGAACTCCAAGCCTTTCAGAAAATACGAGACAAAGAGTCGACAAAAAACAGCATCAGGAGGTTTCAAGCGACAGTTGATGGGCTTCAAAGGGCTTGACTCTCCAAGGTGGCACGATATTTAGTTCCCCTAGAAAGAAACACATTTTGAGCATTTTCTAAGTATAAAAACTAGAACTGCGGCTTTTTAATGTCTGGAAAGGGCTCCATGGTCAAAGCCAACATGCTCCGCTAGTAGCAAAGTTGCACACACATACATGCACGTGAACACACACACACACACACACACACACACAGAGAAAGATGTTGGAGAGAACAGACCCTGTGGACAGACTTTGGATTCTTGGAGATTTCCATCATAAATTTAATTGAGTTTCATTTGAGCAACAGAGACACTGTGTTAGCCAATCTTAACTACTGACCCACGGTTCTGCCTCCATATCCATTTCATATTTGTAACCAGAGATTATATTTTTGTCTAATCATTTTTAAATGGAAAGGCATCCCTAGCTAAGTCAAATGACCATTTTAAGATAGTTTAGCCGTGTCCTGCTCTATGGGGAGTAGAGAGAGATGTTTTGCTTTTCCCTTTTGTTTTTTTGTGTGTAAATTGTTTCTCATACATGAGTTAATACTCCTTCCATTAGACCTATTAATACATAGACTTGTAGAATCCCAGGGTTTGAAGGAAACTTCATGATTTTCGGGGTCAAACACCTGTTCAATGCCTGAATTCTGTTGAATTCTTCTCCTTTCCATCTTCCCCTGTCAAGTCGTCATCTTGCCTTGCTTGAACTTTGCTTGTGCTCGTGTCCCAGAATAGACCATCCCCTCTCTGGCCAGTGCTGCCAAGTTTCCCAGGGTGCCTGTGGCAGAATGGCATTTCATCCGGAAGGATCATGCATCATGGACAGAGGTAAAGTCACCCCAGAATGTCAAGGGGAACAGTCCCTCCAACAAGACAGCTGGCTTCGGGTTGCTATGGGCTTGGGGATGACCACATGAATACAGTACTGTCTGCCGTGCCCCCTACCTTTCTCATGTGTCTTGCCATCATTGCCTTCACCTGGCTTTCTTTGACATCATTCCATTAAAGGCAAACAACGGGCTGTCAACCTGTTGCTACTAAAATTGATGAGAAGACTTCACTCTGCAGGAAGGTGTTTGGTGAAAGGAAAGTTCTACCTTTGTCCTCCCTGTTGTCCCTCCGCCACCTCCCAAGCCACACTTCCGATCATGCTGTTTACCTGTTTCATGGTATCTTCTTTAATGTGTTTGCTCAAATTGTGAGGACTTGCTACATTTTGGAACTGGATTTCACTGGATTTTCCCCTCTATATATTGAAGTTGCTGAGACAGGCTTAACACATACCTCCTGCCTTTAGAACATTACAATATGTTCTCCCTGTTGGAAGAGGGACATCTGAGCCAAGTTCCAGAAAACATCACAGATTCAGACAACATGGAGAAAGAAGGCCAGTTCTTAATCAGATATGACTCACTACAGGAGACCTTGATAACTGACTGAATTTTTTTTTTTTAAAGATTTTATTTATTTATTTATTAGGAAAGAGAGAGAGTGAGAGAGAGCAGGTCAGAGTGAGAAGCGGACTCCCCATGGAGCTGGGAGCCTGATGTGGGACTCGATCCCGGGACTCCGGGACCATGACCTGAGCTGAAGGCAGTCGCTCAACCAACTGCGCCACCCAGGGGCCCCTGACTGAATTTTTTTGAGAAGCAAATAATCATAGCCTCCAAACTAATTTTTTTGTCTAACGAGGAATTTTCATGTATCAGGTTCTCTACTGATTTGGGACATCATTACAGAAATATGAAAATGTATTTTCACCAAGAATATGTGATAACCTGATCTGGCCATCTAATGTCAAGGACCTGATCGCTTTCATGAAGAGTTACAAAGGTTTTGTTGTTTGTACACTGTACTTTGTAAATGGACATTTATGAAATGCTGGAAGGACTCAGAAATCATTTGTTCCCCAGCACCATTCTTCATTTAGTTAGAAAGTACCACTTTTCAGTCAAAGTAAAGGGAAACCGATTATCCTTTATATATTTATTTTTTTAAAAGTATTAAGCTAATTTTATTTATTTATTTTTTTAATTTTTCATTATGCTCAGTTATCCTTTATTATTCTGTGGTAGCTTCACAGCTAATTAGGTAGCTCTCATGTCCTAGGGATAATATCAAAACAAATGGGAAAGAGGGGTCTTGAGTTTCTTGGACCTATTTTATTTCGAAACCGAATTAAAAATATTTCCCTCAAAACCCTTATGGATTTTTTAATGTCCATTTCATGGAATCTTATCCCTCCAAGACTGTTGAATCTTACCTATCAGTACAGTGCATTCAAGTCAGCAATACATTAATTACTGCTCTCAACCTCAAAACTCCTCTTACACAAGGAAGGATATATTTATGAGCAAATCTGTTGCTGTTCCGCATCACTCCTGCCGAAACCCTTGAGTGAGCAGAGTGTGACTGATTCCTAGCAATAGGATTGGGGCACCTAATCCTGGGACAGCAGAGACCTGCCCAGGGTGACACACTGGGGAGAATGAAAGCCTAGACACAGGGCAAGGCTCTTCATTTTTACCTGCGAGGACAGGTTGCCTTGTTCTCAGTTGGATGGCAGGTCAGCCCGAAGAGAAGCACTCGAAGCATCTGTACAGCCTATTTCTCAAAAGACCGATGGATTTGGGCTGCCTCGTGCCCGTGTAACAACGTAAGAAAGATGACGCCTTGGGAAACAGGCTGTATCAGTAAAGCCAGAGTTCGGCATAAATGCCACAACCGAGCAAAAGTGGAATTTTCACGTGCCCGAAGCCTGGTGACTTGGAGCCTGAATTCTGTTCTCTCTCTCTGGGTCTGAGCCCAAGGGGCCACAACCCATTTTGGCAGTTCAGCTAGTTCAGTTGCCACCTGTGTTCCAACAGCGAAGTCAGACAGAGAGGAAAGGAAGCTTGCCGGGCTGCCCAGATCCGCGTTCACTCGAGCCGCTCGATTTATTATTTCACTAGGGAACGCTCTGCCCTTGAAGGCCGATCCCAGGAGGGTGGGGTCGCAGGCAGCAGGTATGCCATGAACAACAAACCCATATTCTTAACATATGTTTAATTTGAGTGACTCCCCTCCTCTAAAATACCTCTTGATTTTAAATCCACATCCTGATTTGCCCACTCTTGTTACCATTTTCTGCTGCCTGTTCTGAATTAATCCTTTGAGGTGGTCATTCCCCGGAAAGAAAAAAGGAAAATGAGAAGAGAGATGCAAAGTCGGGAATGTGAATGAAAGAGGATGGGGGAAAGCCGAGGGAAGGGGACCATTAAGTACGTCTGTTTTCATGAGCTAGCTTTTCTTTGAGCTGTGTAAGACGGGAGAGGTAGAGGAAGAAGAGAAATACAAGGAAGAGACCCTCAAAAGGTTATCCATTCATATCCCTGCTGAAGAATGGGAATCATTTCTGCAATAGAGCTCAATTTCCAAAGATTATTTTGATTCTCCGTCGTACTTCATCTCAAAGAATTGATATAATCTAAAAGTGGTTAAAATGATTAAAATAGTTTCCACAGTAGAAAATTAAATGATTTTACTAACTGTCAAAGTCAGTGTTTAAACTGAGATCATTTGAATTATATTTTTTATGGTGATCATGTCACTGGGATGTCTAAACATCCTTTGTAAAAGTAATAATCCCTGATTCTGATTTTTCATCGACAGGAAACTAAGTAAAGGTTAGAAATACTAGCCACCAATTGCTTTGATTTGTAAAACCTGCAGAGAAGGTGGGTTTTCTTGAGGGATTCTGAGTTGAAATACATTCTCTACCTTGGAACTATTAATCCTTCAGGAGATTTTTCTTTTTCTTTTTCTTTTTCTTTTTTTTAAAGATTTTATTTATTTATTCGACAGAGATGAGAGAGATCACAAGTAGGCAGAGAGGCAGGCAGAGAGAGAGGGGGAAGCAGGCTCCCCGCTGAGCAGAGAGCCCGATGTAGGGCTCGATCCCAGGACCCTGAACTCAGGACCTGAGCCGAAGGCAGAGGCTTTAACCCACCGAGCCACCCAGGCGCCCCAGGAGATTTTTCTACATGTTTCTTAGATATATTTTCAGCTCAGAGGATTATAAAACTGCTTCAAATACTTGATTTGGAATATGTTTAAAAGGGAAATAGCAATACCATATGCTATTAGATATACTCTAAAGTAGCAAAATATTCTGTCGCTTGATGTCATCAAATTCATTTTCTCTCTTTCTGTCTATGTATCAATCCATCTATCTCTCAAACCCTGACTTTCTTGGGCCACACCAGACTGGTTTACTGAGGTCTTGTTAGCAGTGTAAACCGTCCGTCTGTAGTTCTCACCTCGTCCGCAATTTAAGATTTCTGGGCTCCACGCATTCTCCCTCTTGTTTTCCGGGTCCTCCCAGAGGAGATCACGAGTATGTTCACAAATAAGCTTTCAAGGACTAGCTGTGATGTTACAGGCAGCTCGCTGGGACTCTGGCACCCAAGCCCCGCCGCCTTCCCCTCGGCGACCGCCCCATCAGACAGCACGGGCTGGCCCTCGCTCACAGGCAGACCGAGCTGTAGGGCCACATGCTGGTCTTCGTTGCTGCGGAGCCATTGTCGCAGATCTTGTTCCGATCCCTGAGTGGCCTGGCAACTTCCAAAATAAGCAGGGCACGTTCCGTGCAGAAGGAGGCAGAGTGATTCTCTCCCCAAAGAGAATATCCTTTGTGTCAAGGAAGCCTGAAAAAGGCAAGCTGGTACAGCACTGTCCCCAAAGTTCATAATACATGGGTCTTCGATCTTTTGAGCTGACCAGTAGCACCCTAATGTTAATGGGGTCCCGGCTGACCCGCCCCACGAGTCTGCTCTCGATGACCGTCTAAATTGCGCACACTGCTTTGGCTCAAACCCAACTACCTGGCTAAGATTGAAATGTAGTGATCTTTACTTCAACCCTGGAGCAGGTCTCAGTCTATCCAGAACAATTTCACAGACCTTTATTGTGCCCAGCACCCTGCCTAGGTGCCAAGGCTACAATGATGAATACGGTCCGTACTCGGCCTGTGAGGAATTTATCCCTCTTCTGTTAGGTCAAGAGCAAGAGTGGATGATCTGCAGTAGATTGCAAGCTACAAAACTGAAATAATTAGTGCATATTTTACCCAGAGCGCCCCCCACCGTGGTGTCATCTGACTTAAGGCTTGGTGTCAAACGTTGAAACCCGAGTGGAGATACAGGGATGCTTAGGTTAGTCTGGGGAAACAGCCTTCGGAGGGCTGAGCTAGCTTGCATTAGGAGGGAGGCGACCTCACATGAAGAATACCTACCTCCTACCTCAAGATCCTGCAAATGGTTTGGGGATGGTTGGTGAACCACAGGTATTCCTAAGGCTGGTTCTTATTAGACGGGGAAAACGAGAAACCTCGCTTTCCCTCATCCTTGCTGTGGAATGAAACCAATAAAGCCAGTTACTATTTAGACAAGTGAGTGAATGCTGTCCATTTGGGAGAGAACGTTCCTGGGGAGGAACTGACCAGTAGAGGCCACTGAAGGGCTTTTGGGGACAGGGCGGAGAGCACAACCAGACAGTAAAAAGTAAAGCAAGAATCAATGGCAACTCTGTTAACATCATTAAGTTAAATCTACCTAAATCAAAAGCAGAAGGAAAACCTTACCTTTGCATATATATTTTTGTCATTCTGCAAATAAAACGTGTAGTTCAAAACCTGGCACAGTGACGGTCTACACAGACTGAATCCTCTAGAAGAAAAATACCTTAGAGGAGCTTGTGTTGCCAGATGCTTGTCATCATGTAGTCAGAACATTTTGAATGTGTTTTAAAATAGTCTTCCAGATGTGTGACAGCTTAGACAACTCGCTGGAGCCCCTGACTTATTCAAATTATACAGGAAAATGAAACACTTACTGCCTTCTGAGTCTGATTGCCTTAAAAAGATGTGGGGTTTCTTGGGTTTTTTGTTTGTTTGTTTTGCCCTTTGACAAACTCCTTCACCTCTGCATTTGAGCTGGTCAGCATAGACATAGATAGAACTTTCCACAGTCCTCGTATTTGCCATGTGAAAGACATTATCACTACCAACTATGGCATTTTCTGACTCCAGGAGTAGTTATTTAGAAATCCAACTTTATTTTGCGTTTATTTGTCCTGCCTCTTGATAGTAAATAGTATTAATTCCATGCATCCATCAGTTTGCCCAATTTCTTTACATTTTAAGGCTCATGTTCAAAGTATGGAATTAGATAAGGGAAAGGGATACATAGTAGAGATTTGTTTACCTTTGAACTAGATTTTCCCATAGTAATTCACATTCTTTAGTGAGAGCTATGTGCTGTGTTAAGCCCAAATCAGGAAGCTTATATATGCAAACCGTGGGTGCTAAATATTTAGTGACCTATTACAATTGCAGGAAAAATCATTCAGGAGAACTTACACTTTTGAGGCTTGCACAGTCCTTTCCTCTAGACCATAGAGAGAGGTTTCATTTGTACTTAAGATAATCAGTAAGTAAATCTGTGGACTTTGTCACTGATAGATTGCAGTGTGGTTGCCACTTTTAACAGAAGAGAATGCCTGGGGAATCCAATTCTGAAGTGTTACTGCATGTCAACCTAGTTTTCATTACTTATCTCTTACTGTCAACATACTTAAGGTACAGCGTAACATTTATTTACAATTATTCCCAGTTACTCTTTGATACCAGTTATATATTATACATTGACAGGACTGGCATTAAACAAATACAATCGGTTGGCATCCCTTTCTGGACGTTACAATTTAGTCAATGATAAGATGGGGTTCCTGTAATTGTTTTGACCGAGAACTGGTAGAAATTTGCCGGAGTGACGCACACTAGCATGCGTAAAATGTCAGTTACTTCAAAATAGTGGAAAACTTCACTTAGCATAATCCCTTCCAGTTCCATCCAGGTCGAAGCAAATGCTAGGTATTCATCCTTTCTGATGGCTGAGTAATATTCCATTGTATTTATGAACCACATCTTCTTTATCCATTCATCTGTTGAAGGGCACCTTGGCTCCTTCCACAGTTTATAGCATGGAGGACATTAGGAGAAGAAAGGGAAAAAAGAAGGGGGAGAAATCAGAGAGGGAGATGGACCATGGGAGACTATAGACTCTGGGAAATAAACTGAGGGTTTCGGGGTGGGGGGTGGGTTAGCCCAGTGATGGGTATTAAGGAGGGCACGTATTGCAATGAGCACTGGGTACTATATGCAAGCAATGAATCATGGAACACTACATCAAAAACAAATGAAGTACTGTATGGTGACTAACATAAAAAAATAAAAAAGGAGAATTTCAAAGTGAAAATATGTAACTGTCCATCACTAAAATTCCTTTAGGTTGCCCACCAAAATCATCCTGCCTTGATGGGAGGAGGATTGGTTGCCAGGTGGAGGTAGCTTATCGTCATATATTTTTAATGGCATGTGCCAAATGTGGAAGAGTTTTAACAGAAGGTCTTGATTGACATTCAAGAAGATCTTGATTGACATGGCAATTGGTAGCACCTCTAGTGGGAGAGTAGTTCAGGGACTACGACTTTGCTTTGAAGGATTTATTTTGGAGGGGAGGGTCCATGACTTGGAGTTTGTTCATTACAGAGGAAAACTTGGGTTTTCACTGGTAGAGTTGCATACGCTCCATGCATCTTTACTCCCGCCTGAAGGTTACAACCCTCTCTTTTTTTGTTAGTTGATCTTTTTGAAATAGTAACTGGAGAAAGGAGTTTAGTATGAGATAGAATGCAAGGGAAGTGGAAAGGGGATTTAACTCTCTATCCTGGCTGTATCTTTGTCTCTATGTGACAGTAAGCAATTCACTTAACATGGTCAGGAAAATCTGTCACAACAGATTACATTCTGTCTACCAGATTAAAGAGAATAAAATAGAACCAGCATGAATTTTTGAAGCTAAAATAGCGTCAGGTGAACATGAGCTTGGACAAGAATGAAGGTTGTATGTTTGAGAGGGATCCGAAGTGTGCAGTGTACATGCGACCATGACTTTGGCTAATGATGGGCTATGGGAATTAGCTAACCTTACACATCATTCGAAGTATTTACCTTACCATTTTCTCCAGATATTTACAAGTTCATCAAATATTGAACACTGTGGTAGGCAGAACAATGGCTACCCAAGCATGTCTACCTCCTAATACCAGAATCCTGGGGCTATATCCTCTCATGAGGCCAAAACGGCTTTGCAGATATGATTAAATTTGGGATCTTGAGAAAGGGAGATCATTCCAACTTACCTTGGAGGGTCCAATGTAATTATAAGGGTGGGTTCTTCTAAGTGAAAGAGGGAGTCAGGAGAGTCAGGCTCGGAAGGAAACGTGATGGGGGAAGCAGCAGAATCAAAGCGATGGGAGAGGAGCAAGAGTCAAGTAGCCATTGCTGCTTTGAAGGTGGAAGGTGGCCATGAGCCAAGGAATGAGGCCAGCCTGTAGACCCTGGAAAGAAGGCAAGGAAACTAATTCTCCCTTAGAGCCTCCAGGAAGGAATGCAGACCTGCTCACCCCTCATTTTCAGTCCTCCTAACCTCCAGAAGTGTAAGGTTATAAATTTGTATTGTAAAGCCACTCGGGGTGGTAATGTTACAGCAGCAATAGGAAGTGAAAGCACATACTTACTAGTTCTTAGGAACTGTCTTTTTTTTTTTTTTTAAAGATTTTATTTATTTATTTGAGAGAGAAAGTGAGAGAGAGCATGAGAGGAGAGAAGGTTAGAGGAAGAAGCAGACTCCCCATGGAGCTGGGAGCCCTATGTGGGACTTGATCCCAGAACTCAAGGATCATGACCTGAGCCGAAGGCAGTTGCTCAACCAACTGAGCCACCCAGGCGCCCTCTTAGGAACTGTCTTAAGCACAAAGCTTAACACAGACAAGAAAAGCATACCTCTTGCCCTTGTGAGGCTTACGAATCCAACATGCCCATTATGTTGCCTACAAGGAAATTAAGCCTGATAGAAATAAGAGGATTTTCACACAGAAAATCAGTCTTGATTACCAGCCCATGAATCTTTGCATGATAACATCTGTATCATATGAATAGGAGAAGAAAAAAAAAATCCCATCCTGCCCCTCCTGCACAGATTTATTGTTTCACCCTAAAGGCTGCTGTCCCTCCACCAGCACAGGAAACAACTTAATACAAATCCCATCACTTTGATTTATGACAGATCATCTGTTGATTTTAGGATGAATCCTTTATAGAAAAACAATCTTGCTTTTGCATTCTGAAGAGCTGGACCTGCCTAAAGCTATCAAACGAAAAGAAGGTGGCCTTTTCCCTAGGACAGTGGTTCTTAACCTAAATGAAGAAACCATCCTAAAGGAGTGAAGTCACGTGGACAAAGTCCCACAGCTGTAGCAATAAGGCCCTGATACAACAGGAGTTTCCTAACCCCCTTTCCAGTCCCTGCCCATTTTCCCTACAGACACTTGGGTGCCTGGATCCAGCTGCTCTTTCCAAAGCTGAAATAGGAATGGAGTCCATTTCACTAACCCACTTCCCAGCACACAGTGTGGATTACAAAAGGAAATTAACATGTAAAGAAACCTTTTGGAAACTAAAGGAGCCATGTTAGTTCTCTTGCTATAGTATCTGGCTGGTCTCACAGTTGGTGTCGTTTTCAAGTGTGGGGCTTGATTTAATAGAGACAGCCAACAATTGTGGATCTAATCAAATGGAGCTCGAAGCACAAAACTTTCAGTGCGAGGGAGCTAGAAGAAACATTTTCAAGTTTTGGAGTCGTCTGACAGGAAAAAGGCAAAAAGTATTCAAAGGGAGTTGGAAAATCAGGCTGAGGGATCTTGTTTTTCAGGTCTGTTATAGTCACTTTGTGAAGTATTACAGACAATTCATTATAATTTATCACACTGATACTCTTAGATTGGATGAAACCCAAACACAACTGAGTTAGATGCAGATTAAATTACCTCTTACTTAAAAAGGAGGGTGGTCTCACCAGGGCAGGATGGAGTTCATTAGCCGACTGAGAAGTTTTTCTTAACTCTTCATCATCTGGTTTCATATTGTCCCTGGTTCCTCAGGAACATTGGACACCTTACTTTTTTCAACTCTCAGAGAGGTACATGAGCTACTCTGTGAATCTTCGTAGCCACCACTTCCAGAGACAAAATGTTCATCATCACAAGACTATAAACAAAATTCAGACGACGTGAAAAACCACTGCTATTCTTTACAGAAAATCATTTTTTTTTTTTAGGGAAAAGGAGAAAAAATGTCATCTTTGTGTATTTTTATTTAGATATGCACAAAGCAAAGTATCCCACTTCATTATGATAACTGACATGCGTGTTGGGTGTACTCCAACATGTGTGTTTAGGAATTATCACGTTTCTTACAGCTGACCAGCACTATCAGCCTTATCATTCAATGAGGGGCATGGCTCAGACGGGATTCTACTGACGGATGGCCTTTCATATGGCTCCACATTCTTTTTCCAAAACTGGAAACTTCAAACTCCATGTAAATAGCCCGTAATTTGTACATTCTGAGTCTTATGAGGTACGGTTTGCCCCTAGGGGACAAAAAAAGACAAAGAAAAATCCCCGAGTGCTATAAATTTAACCATGTGATCCCAAAGGAATTTTTATTCGTACAGTTTTGTCTCTGAGTTTATTTATTATTTTGTCCTTCGTTTAAAAACCAGATCAGCTCGAACACTGGGGAATTTGATACCTACTTATCCAGTATACCTACATGTTACGTTAAGAGGGGACTTATTTCCGCTTAGAAATGAACAACCAGGACAGAGCTCTATTCCTTTCCACACTCTAGCCACTCTCAGTCTTTGAGTCTCTTGTTAAACATCAAAGGATCTTCAGTGGAAAAAGCGTTGGTGTGGAAATTGGGGGCTGGGTGGGCCTTGGGATTGGGTGACGGTCACAAAAGTCAGTTCACCCTTGTCTCTTGCATCCATCTTTTAGCAAGCACTTAAACCCAGTTTTTTTCTGGTCCTTCTCAGTACTTCAAAGTCGTAGTTTATCAGTAGAGCCACCAAGCTAGACACAGTCCAAAAGGTCATCTGGTTCATCTCCGTGCCTTAGGCAGAAGCACATCTAAGTAATTCCATGCAGGTAAAAAGAGACAAAGACTCCTTCTGCCTCGTACTCCATTGCTTCTTGGCTGCAGGACCTCACTTCCCATGTTTACCCTGAGATCTGTATTCACTATATAGTTTTAATATGAGAAAGGACCGATTTTTGCAAAATTCTTTTATTTTCCTGCTGAATTTAGAATGATCCCGCTGATTCCATGCACCATCACAGCTGGCAAAACCACCACAGTAAATCAAAAAACCATGTAAAGAGCATATGCAGAGTGGAACACTTTAGGTTTTTTTTTTTTTTTTTTTTAATGGTCCCCCTCTAATTTCTGACCTAAGTGGCTTGGTAATAATCTAATGTGGGATATTCCATGACTCTTTGGGTGGATCCTCCAAATGGAGACTTACTTTATCAGCAGGGGGTTGTTGAGTGACATTCCCAGGGACACTGCATTTTTCTCCTCCCTTTTTCCACCTCAAGCGCAGAATCCAAATCCTACAAATGCAGAAAGAAGTTGTCCTCAAAGCAGGACAGATCTATCATGCAATTGTTTTTAGGCATCCTGGCCAGTGCAGGAGTTCCGAATCTGATTGCCCCGTCTACTGCTGTGCTTGTAAAACAGAATCCGCAGTCATTGAGTTCTGTCGTGTTCTGTAGCTGAATGTCATCATTGCCTTTTTCTACACAGCCAGGGAAGAATTCATAGACTAAGAAGCTGACTCTTCCTTACATGGCTTACCCTGTCAAGGTCGTGCGGGGCGTGGGCAAGAGGCCGGCGGGGGGAAGGGGAGGAATGCTGTGTTTGCCCTCTTTGTAAGGACTTAGTACTTTTTCAATAAAAAAATAAATTTAATTTGTGGCTACACTTCAAGGAAGATGGTTTGATGGTAAGAGTAGAGGAGTCCCAGCTCTGGATTTAGAGAGTCGTGTGGCTGAATCCCTTAGCATCACTTTCATGTGGTCCAGTGAGCCATTCTCAGAAACCACAAACATTTTTGAAGATACTGAACTGGAGACAGTCACAATTCTTTCCTCCCTTTTCTTCTTCTTCTTCTTCTTCTTCTTCTTCTTCTTCTTCTTCTTCTTCTTCTTCCTTCTCCTCCTCCTCCTCCTCCTTTTGCTTTTAATCCTTCATGTTTTAACAAATCCTGGAGTTAATGCTGCCTACACTTTTATTGGAAGTCTTTTCCTTCTCTTTTGAGGAAAGTAATCTGTTTTCTTTAGTTCATACCTCCCATAAATCAACACATGATGTATCCAAATATCAACTTCCTTTTTTTTCCTAATTAAGCAGGATTGAGTTATTTGATTTAAAGAAGGTTGTGCTTCTTAACATATAAAGTCACCCATGTATTCATCTCTTCCTATTCTTTTTGTCCGTCTTGGTAAAGTAAAAGTTCACTTTCAGCTTGCTCCACATCCCTTTTCCAGCCTAGGCATAGCAATCTGGGTTTCCTTTTTCCCAGAAAAGCCACACTAAATAGTAAGTAAATGATTAGGAGTCTACCGAAGAAGCTTCTTTGATCCGAGCATGTTTCAGTGAGCATATTACCAGATATGATGGTATAGCCCCGCATCACTTTATCCCTAGTAAAGCTTGCAGAATGAACAAATTTAGAAAGATGACATATGTGTGTATGTCATCTATACATATCTATATCTATAATCGCCCTTCACCAACTGACCATGAACCTTTGGGCGGGCTTCCTTCCTTCCTTCCTTCCTTCCTTCCTTCCTTCCTTCCTCCCTCCCTCCCTCCCTCCCTCCCTCCAAATAGTTACAAGACCTAAAAAGATTTTGGCAATCATCAGAAACAGGGGAAGTGTGAGAAACTGTCACAGTCTAGAGAAACCTAGGGAGGTAAGATGACTAAATGTAAGGGGGTCTCCTGGATGGGATCCTGGAACAGGAAAAGGACATTAGGTAAGACCTGAGGGAAGCATGGATTTCGGTAATAGTGTATCAATATTGGTTTCTTAGTTGTGACAAATGTACCGCAAGAATGTAACAATAGGGAAGTTGTTAACTGTGGGGAAAATGGTGTGAGGTGTATGGGAACCGTACCATCTTAACTACCTTTCTGCAAATCTAAAACTATTACTTTGATGAAAAAATAAAATAGAAATGTGTGCTGATTTCTTTATGGAACTCTTACCAGTTCTGATGACTGAAATAGGAATGGGAGCAACTTTTCCTTTTGGGAGCAAAGTTTGTAAAGGAAACAAACTTTCCTTTTACAAAGAAAGAGGAATTTCCTAGTTGTTCTGCAACATAATATGGGTCCTATCCAGTCTGACACCCACACCCGGAGAGTTTCCAATGCTTTGTATGGCTTGACAGGCTGGAGCAGTTACTTTCTAAGAATGGCTTTGCTTTTTAAAGAACTTTTGCTGAGATTCCTCGCCTTGCCATTGGCTTGGTCTTGTTTGCTAAAGCATGCAACAGCGCTCTTCCCTTCTACAATAGTTAATAATTCACATCATTATTTGGGGGGATAAACAGTCACTTAAGAACAACTTGTATTGGAACAGCATTTTTCAGTTGACTGTAGAGTGACAAGACGAAAACAAAGCATTTTCTCCCAGTGACAAGAAATGCAGAGCTTGTCAGTGGTGACGCAATCGGTCTCCAGCCGCTCGCTCTTCAGTAGATGCCTATGGAATGATTAATTGGTCTCAGTCAGTTCTCAGCGGGAAGTACCTACCTCATGGTAAATATCACCACAATCGGTACTAATTAGCTCTGTTGTCATCTGTCACAACTGGTAGGCTAAGAGCCGAGACAGGTGATCAATCTATATACCGGCAACGCAGGTCCAACTGGAGAGGGGTTGCAGAGTCAATGCCAAGGCCATGGTAGTGGGCAGAGAGGCCAAAATCCCCTCTCTGCCATGCAGGCATGAATGAAGTTCAGTCAGTGATTACAAGTTCCCCAGTGTGGAGTCAGAGGTATGGCATTGGGGGGGGGGGGTTGGGCGTCTCGAAGAGAAAAGGCACCTGTCATTCAACGAATGCAGGTTTTCACGGCATTTTTGACTTCTAAATCAGCTAGGCTGTAGTTCAAATCTGGGCTTTGCCACCTAGTATTCATTCGATCCAAATCAATGGCTTTATTTGCCATGCCTGGTTTCCTAATCTGGAACAATGAAGGCAAAATTATTCACCCAGTAGGACTGAAATAACAGATAGGTAGGTAGGTAGGTAGGTAGGTAGGTAGGTAGGTAGGTAGATAGATAGATAGATAGATAGATAGATAGATAGATAGATATACACCACAGGCCTGGCACTCAGTAGGTGCTCAAAAATTGTGGAATGCTCCCCCCCACTAAGCAAATAACCATGTAACGTGGCGTCACAATGCTGATGCTCATTATCCCTCTTCATAATAAACAAGAAAACATTCAGGTGTTGGTGTCAGCATGAAGAATGATGCTGAAGGGAAGCTGGCGACCAAACCTTTACTGCCCTTTTTATTGATCCTTTTTGAAGAGCCCAGTCACTCAGGAAGGGAGAGGAAGCAAGGGGAAATGTAATAACTAGCCAATAAAATCACAGGGAATTAAGCAATGGCTTGTAGCAGAGGAACGTTTATTGGATCACGTGTGTCTCAGTTGGGCAGGTTGTGACTAGAGCATGTGACCCATGAGGGAAACATCCCAGGGATGATCTAAATTAAAGCAAAAGGAGATATATCCCACGGCGACTTTGGGTCCTGTTCTACTAATTCATTATTTTAGAGTTGGGTTCTCCAAATTTCTCGATGATAATTCAACTAGACCCCCGGTGCTGGTTAAATCCACAGACCACTGGGCCTCTTTGAAGTCCTGATTTGGAAGTTCTAGGCTGGGACCCAGGAATAACGTAGAGAGTAGAGTTTTTAATCAACTCTCTACATGCTTCTTGTATTCAGATAAGTCTGAGAACCAGTGATTTAAAATTGTACTTTTCATTTGACTGCACGTGGGAATTTCCTGTGTAATTTTTAAAAATATCGATGTCTGGGTCCTCCCTCCCCCAGCAAAATTTTGATTTAATTAGTACGGGACGTACCTTGAGCATGGGGAATTTTTTAAAGCTTCTCAGATGATCCTAAGGTACAGGCAGATCTAGACTAACAGTGATTTAGAAAATAGCCTGAGGGATCCACACACCTATGTGGATGATACAGGTGAATGATAAATAGGTAATGATTAGATATAACGTCACATCACATATAAGTAGGTTCCCAGCACTAATTCAAGGTATAAAATATGGTTTAAAAAAATCCAATTTCAGAAAATTTGGGGGGAGTAGCCCTGGAATTTTGTTGTATTCAGAAGTACTTGCACTAGGGACGCCTGGGTGGCGCAGTTGGTTAAGCAACTGCCTTTGGCTCAGGTCATGATTCCAGCGTCTTGGGATCGAGTCCCGCATCGGGCTCCTTGCTCCGCAGGGAGCCTGCTCCTCTCTCTGCCTCTGCCTGCCTCTCTGCCTGCTTGTGTTCTCTCTCTGTTAAATGAATAAATAAAAAATCTTTAAAAAAAAAAAGAAAGAAATTTTCTAAAAAAAAAAAAAAAGGAGAAGTACTTGCACTAAAGACACTACCAACTATGATTTAGAACCTCAAGTCCCCAAGTTTGCAGTGCTTGCTGTATGAGTCTGCATATGAATGACAATGTGACATGAATCCAATCTTGACTTTCAGTACAATCATCTCTGGTGCTAACTTTCCACTGTTTTTCCTCTTCATTCTCTTCCTCATTATCCAAACTCATTAAATGTCCAGACTTGGAACTAACTACCCACAAGAGGAACGATAGCCAGCCATGAGGATCTGTGAAATGGGAGAGAGTGAACATCCCAGACAGGAGGCAAGGCTGGCAAAAATAAGGACTCCAAAGAGTTAAGCCCTGTAGCAAAAGGTGCAGTTTCACTTCTAGGAGACAGTGATCAACCCAGCTCATCAAGGTGGGACCAAGCATTATTATGAGAATTGTTCAGGAAGCATTTGTTGAGCAAAATGAGGGGGTCCTCTGGACCTTCGCGTTGCAAATGTTTCCTCAAGTTCACAAAGTAGTCACTTTTAACTCTAAGTGGGGTCATGCTGTTGATCAGTCTTTAAACTGCGGTACTAACTTCCAGTCTTCCTTTTGAGGAAATTCAAATTATTTATTTTAAAAGACTGTGGTGAAATGCACAACATAAAATGTATCAACCTAACAAGAGAAGAGAGGCAAAGAAAATGACCTGTTTGTAGGCAGGGCAAGAACTGTCATGTTCCTCTTATGAAGTGAGAATTCAGGCTGAGACACCTCACTCCAATTAGCATGGCTACTATAAAAAACAAAACAGAACCAAAGCAAAAAATGACAAGGGTCGTCAAGGATGTGGAGAAGCCAGAACCTTTGTGCATTGCCGGGAGGAATGTAAAATGATGTAGCCACTAAAGGAAACAGTAGGACAGCTTTAAAAAAAATGAAAAAACAGAATATGATCCAACAATTCCACTTACAGGTATCTGCCCAAGATAATTGAAAACAGGATCCTAAATAAATATTTGTACACACCCATGTTCATAGTAACATGAGTCACAAGATCCAAACGGTGGAAGCAAGCCAAATGTCCACTGACAGATGAATAGATAAACAAAATAGGGTATAAACATACAAGGGAATATCATTCAGCCTTAAAAAGGAAGGAAAGTCTGCTACCTGCTGGGACCCGGATGTAGTACCCCTCGGAGTATTACATGGGTATCCTAGCCCCTTTAGGACATTGTGCTGAGTGGGATAAACCAGGCACAACAGGACAAATATTATAGGATTCCCCTTATATGAGGTTCCAAGAGTAGTCAGAGTCTTAGAAACAGAGTAGCATGGTGGTGGCCCGGGGCAGGGCCAGGAGGTGGGTGGGGCCGGGGAATGAGTGTTTCAGGGCGTAGAGTTCCAGTTGGGGGATGTGGAAATGTTCTCAGGGGCATGGCGGTGAGGGTCGCACAACAGTATGAATGCACTAGTGCCACTGAACCGGCGGGCCCTTAAAAAATGTTAGGTTGATACATTTTATGTTGTGGATTTCGCTGCAGTCTTTTAAAATAAATAAATGATTTCAAAATGTGCCAAAGATAGAACAAAATGACAACAAAAAACCCCACCACTGTAAGGCTGAGAGGATTCACACAGCCAGTGGGCGTCAGAGCAGGAAGTCAGTTCCAGGGCCTTCGAGAGTGTCGGCCCTTCCTTTCCACGTCCGTGGGTCTCAGGGAGTGGAAATTGAAGATGTTCCAGGGGAAGTAAAGAGAATTGAACAATTTAGTTCGAGGAAAGGGTGGTCATTATAGTCCAGGCGGTTGTCCTGAAGATAAGAAGGAAGGTTGGTGAGCTCCACGAATCAGAGGGTGTCTGCACACTAACGTTTTTAAAAACTGAGATAAAATTCACCTTTTAAGGTATAGAATTCAGTTTTCTTTAGTATATCCACAAAGTTGGGCAGCCCTCACCACTCTGTAATTCCAGAACGTTTTTATCACCCCCCAAATAAACTTTATGCCCCTCAGTAGTCATTCCCCATTATCCCCTGACCTCCACCTTAAGCAACTCCCAATCTGCTTTCTGCCCCCATGGATTTGCTCCTTCTGAACACTTGCGGACTTCTGTGGAGTCATATGATATGTGGCCTTTTTGTGACTTAGCATAATGTTTTCAGGGTTCATCTATGTTATAGCATGTGTCAGTGCGGTGTTTCTTTTTGTTTATTTTTTGATTTTAGTAACACTTTTTATTAAGAGTAAATTTGAACATACAGTCCCATACCCTATGCCCTTTGCATTTCTTTTCCTGTGAACTATTGATAACTCTTGCCCCTTTTTTATAGAATTGCCGGTTTTTTTGTTTCCCTTTAACTTGTTTTAATTTTTATTATTTTTTAAATTTTTTATTAACGTATAATGTGTTATTTGCCCCAGAGTTACAGGTCTGTGAATCATCAGGCTTACACATTTCACAGCACTTACCATAGCACATACCCTCCCCAGTGCCCATAACCCAGCCACCCCATCCCTACCCCCCTACCCGCCAGCCACCCTCACTTTGTTTCGTGAGTTTAGGAGTCTCTTATGGTTTGTCTCCTTCCTGCTCGATATTTCTTTTTATTTATGAATTACTATTCCACGGTATTTCTTTACCACATTTTTTTTTATTCTCCAGTTGGCGGATGTTTGGGTTATTTCCGCCGTTTGGTTATAACCAATAATGCCGCCGTGAAGGCTCGTGTACCAGTTTTTGTGTTGTCATGTGTTTTCCGTTACCTTGGGTGTATATCTAGGAGTGGAATTGCTGGCTCATATGTTAGCTACATGTTTAACTTGTTCAGAAACTGCCAGGCTGTTGGCTAGAGTGGCTATCTTATGTCACATTCCTACTGGCATCACAGGAGTGCTCCCATTTCTCCACATCCTCACCAACACTTGGCGTTTGCCCCTTTTTTTGAATCCCCCCCCCACCTTTATTGAGGTATAATTGAAACACGAACATTTTTAAATCCCCACCATCCTCCCTGGTAAGAAGTGGCATCTCCTCGGGGTTTGTGCACCAGCTTTTATCTCCTCAGCACCCAGGCCGGGTCTGTCTCTCGCTACACAGTAGCACCTTATTACGGAAAGATACAAAAACTCTAAAGGATTATGGGAAAGAGGATCATTATGAGTTTCTAATCTTTGGGAAATCAAATTTTATTTTATTTTTTTTAAAGATTCTATGTATTTATTTGACAGAGAGAGAGCGAGCGAGCGAGCAGAAGCAGGGGGAACGGCAGGCAGAGGGAGAGGGAGAAGCAGACTCCCCGCTGAGCGGGGAGCCCGTCACTGGGCTCCACCGAAGGCAGGCACTGAAATGACTGAGCCACCCAAGCCCCAGGGGAAGTCAAATTTTAGAATCAGCTGCTTTTCATTTTTGGAACACAAACTGAGTCAAGAGGTGGCAAGCAAGCTCATGGCATCTTGGTTCCCCGGGCATTCCGTTACTAATGGGAGACAACTTTCAGTAGATGGTCACTCTCGGAGTTTAGAAGAGTGACACGCACGCCCTGGGGTAGAGACATAGGCAGAAGAAAAGAGAGCTCTGAAAGAAAAAAGACCCTTTCCTCCACCTCAATTAAAGTGAAGTGCCCGACTAAAAGACCCTTTCCTCCACCTCAATTAAAGTGAAGTGCCCGACTCATGACTCACGTCTTGGCTTGGCCACCTTCACACCTTCCACTTTGTCTGGTGCCTGGTGCTCTAGGATTGCCTGTAAGAGGGGTTTGCGACAGCAGTGTTCTCCAACTACACGTGTTTCCATTAACAAAAGAGATATCTTTGTGGGTTTCATAGGTACTTGCAGAAATCTATTCTAGCTCCCTGGTAGCCAGAAGCATCTGATCTGTCTGCCTCCCGGCCCTCCGACAGTTAAGCGTTTGCTTTTAGGCAAATAAAATGTCAGCCACCATTAAACAGCATATGGCAACAATATGGCCATTCCCTCTGGGGACCAAACTCTCCCCAGAAGAGATGGTACTTGAAATAGGAGATGCTTTTGAATGCAGGACCCCTCTCCCTCCCAGCCGGGTACGGTGGCTGGGGAGTGGGCAGAGCGCCACACACAAAAGGTCTCGGGCAACCATATCAAATGTGAACAGCAGGGGCACGCTGCCCAGCCAGCAGTGACCACGGGCTGTTTGCCCTGGGCGTCTGGGGCTGTGGTTAAGGGGAAGTACCATACCGAGACTGCCCAGGATTAGCTCTCTAAAATAGAAAACAGCCCCCACGGCCACTGAAAGGGGGCGGGGCCGGCTGCAGTTGAATGCGGTGAGGCGGTGAGGCGGTGGGGCTGCCGCAAGCAGAGGGAGCCCTTGAAAGCGGAGTCTCCACCCGTCTCATCCCTGAATTCACCCAGTGAATGAGGGAAAATAGCTGCCTTTTCCCGAAATAGGAGAGGAGCGTGTGGAACCCCCATCTAGCGGGTCAGCCCGTGTGCAAGTGGATGTGTGGACCGGAGATTGTCAACAGAGATGCCCCAATCCTCTGAACAGAGTCCCCCGGACCTTGCTTGTCCCTTGTCCCGATGAGCTGGAACTTAGAATATGCAGATACTTCAAGTGCGGTGCTTGTCCTTTTGAGAACGGTGGCTCCTCGTGTGTTGTGTCTGTGGGACTGGTGTTGGAGTAGAACCACTGGTTTTACATGAGCTTTTACTGTACGAGTTCATCCTATTTCTGGGCCACATCCGTGAACTCACTAGCCTCGGAAAATCATTCACCTGCAGTGTCGGAAAAATTCACACTGATTAGACATTAACACTGCCCAGAAATTCCCATCAGCTTTATCATTATTCTTCCACTCGTGTAAACGACTTGATTTTCAAGGCTATACCTTGTTTGGCAAAATTGACCTGAGGCTCTGATATTTTAAAGAATAAAATAAAATGAGGAAAAAGTTCGAAGTCCAAAACTATCTCTAGAGGTATATATTCTTCAAGAACTAAGAATGACAAGGTAGGGAAGCTTCTTATTTCCGGTTAATTTTGCTTGTCCAAATTGTATTACTCATATAATTTAATAATGCTTTATTATGACCCTGAATAACTGAATCGGCTACAAAATATTAAATGCCTAGGAAAGTGATGAAGTTTTCAAAATAACGTGAATATTATTCATAATGTTTTTCATAGACTATGTCTTCAGAAAATGTACTGTGCAAATGAGAACAAGAAACCCTGCCTATTTTAGTAGCGTCAATCAATTTTCCTGGAATGCTCTTTTTACTCTTTACCAAATCGTTCTAAGTGACAGGGTGATATCCTCCTTTGCTCTTAATGCTGACAATCAATAAATTCCAAGACAATTGGCAACAACAACGAGGTCAGTAGCTGTGTGAGCCGCAGGAGATTGCAAGGGTTTTTCTAAGACTTTACTCCTAGGGGTCAATGCCGACTTTCCAAATTAGAAGAACTTTCTCCGTAATTGGGGACTGTTCCCATGTGACTGAAGGAGCCTAAACATTTGGATGAAAAATAAAAACTTCAGTCAATCAACCAGATGTTTGCCACCATTACATTAAACATCAGGGTACTTAAAAACATCTCAAGAAATGACTAAATTTTAAACTTTACATCTAGTTAATTGAGATCATACTGCCTTAGTGTTTCCATATGAATGATAGTATGTCAAATAAGGCACACCCTGGAGATGTCTTGAGCCTTTATATTCTAGAATACGTAGAATATGCATTATAATTAAGGTATGAAGCTTAAAATATAGTGAAATTGATAATCACAGAACTACTCTTCCACTGCTTATCTTCCAAATAGAAAATAAAAATAAGCATGTCTACTCTTTGCCCTCATGCTTTGGTTTGCAGCAGAACAAAGTAGACTTTGGTGGTAGAACTCTGGGCTCTAAGGTATCATGACTCTTATTTAGCATGAGTTTGACTTTTTATCAAATGCAAATAGAACTCTGAATTCAAGATTGCAGGCATTGGTCACATTTAAAATTGTTTGAAATGGTTTCGTTAGTACTTAGTGGGCACTATGTGTTTGATGAATAAGTGAATAATGAACAAATAATAAATGAAAAAGTAGGAATCAGACAGCATTCTCCCTTTGTGGAATTGGATTCTAGGTGATTGACAACTATGTGTTTCAGTTTTGTAAAAGTACCTCCACTGTTTATTTTTCTCTAGTTGAGTCTCTTAACAAACTGTGCAAGGTTTGGAGTGGTATTTGCTGAGATTTCACTGAGACACGGAAGCAATCAAGTGGTTAAATTCTGGATTTTTCAAATTCAGTGACATTCCTTTATCCATATTGATTGGACCTTTGGTAAATTCAATTGTTGATACCACCTGGATAATTTTAAATCTCTCTGAAGCTTTAAAGAAAATGTTTCCAACATAGCTCAAGCAACATAAGAATTTCATCAGTTGAAAACTAAGAATCGCTTCTGTGGGATGTGTAAAACAAGAAGCTGACCAGCATTATTTTCTTTTTCTTTAATTCAGTATCATTATTGAGAGTTATTCTTGAACTTTATGAAAACCAGATTGGGGCACAAGCATGTTCTCCATCTAATCGTGTTCAAGGAATTGGAACTGAAAATCATTCAAACTAGGAAAACACGACATTGAAAAAAGAGTCTGCATTCTTTCTTCTACCTCAGCGTGTCTGAGGGTCTTTCTGACAAGGAAGACTTGGGCTGAGAGTAGATCTGATCTTAGAAATGGACGTTTAGCTTCCTAGTCAGGAAGAGATCATAATGTTTTTTTTCAATCACTTTTTTACTTTGCTGGCCTATCAGTTGCAACCTTTGATCTTCTCACATTTTTCCTCAGAAAGCTGTGATCACTCGCTATTGCCCAGGAAAAAAAAGTCCAAACAGCGCCTGCCATTAAAGGCCCTCTTTTGCCTGGCCCAGGTGACTTTCCTCCCTAGTCACATTCCCTACAACCCGCCTCTTCCATTGCAAGCTCCTTCCCCCCCAAAACCAGACCGCTGGTTTGGGCAGTTCGCCAGCCTCCAGTCTTCCGTCCTATTACCCTATCTCTTAGGAACACCTTTTTTCTTCTCCTCTCCACTTGCCGAGTGTCCCGCAGCTACTTCGAGGGGTGAAACATTCCCATTCAGAAGGTCTTGCTAACCGTCCACACTTTCCGCTCTCCCCTTTGCTCCCCTCCCTTAGCTAAACCTGATCTTTCTCACCACGCACACATGCTACTATGACGACTCAGTCCCGGAGGGCATCCCTTTCAAGACTGTTCTTCGTGTGTGCGAACTGTGCCCTGCACAAGGATGTCAAACCCAGGGGACAAGTGGAGACCACCCACCTCAGTCTCCGCTCGCCAAGGCGTGTACCTCCCCACGTGACTCTGTCTATGCAGAGGGGCGTCTTTTTCTGTTTTTGAGGAAGGCTTGGACTGGCACCATATGCAGCTCTGGTCATCAGCAGGGACGCTTTTTAGTTTCCTTTATCAGGGCACAAGTTTGTTGAGGACAGTTACTGCCTTTGTATTCCCGTCATGCCCAGTACAATGCTTTTCTCACACATAAGGTCATTGAAAGGATGAATTGTATTTATTTTTTTTAAAAAATTGCTTCCACATACAAATACAAATGTGGAAGCACTATGGGAATCAAAGTGGACTTTTTTTGCAGATGTGGGATAGCCAACTTATCTGATTTTAAGTGTATCATGGTTCTAAGTAATTTCCTATAAAACGTAGTGCCCAGTAGTCTTTTGTGGAACTTCAGAAACCACATTCATGATGCTATGACAGGCCCTGGTAGAGTTGGACTGAAATCCACTTCTGACTGTTTGTTAAAATAGGCAAAGAATAACATTAAGAATCGTCTGAAGTGGGTAGGATCAGGGTCACGAGGATGCCCATGGGAGGTGAGGGAACTTGGGGAGGAACCAGTTGGAGCAGTCTGAGGTCAGTGTACTTCCTAGAAGTCTACGGTAAGATGAAAACACAAAGCCTAAAAAAGCACCATGTCTTAAGGTCCTTGAAACTTTGCCAATGCTGTATATAGTATAAGTTGATGTGGCCGTGCCCTCAAAGTAAAGAATTGCTTTGTAAAGACTTTTCATGGAGAATTAATATTACTTCTGATGCAACTGTGTCAATAAAATGGGAAATTTCCACAAACCAAGCTTTATATACCACAAGACAGCGATGCACATAAGATAGGTTTTATGCCTATTTGAAGACATGGTCAGGTTGTCAAATGTCAAGTTTCCAGGGGTAACCGCTGATCACCCCTTCAAGGGAAGAGTCTGTATCTAGGTGCAAAATATTCAATTGCTTTATGTTTTCCAGGATGCGTTGAGTTGATATGATGAACTGTTTTCTCTTCAGGAAGCAGCAAGCCTTCTCCAACTGTTTCACAGTACACGTTTCTCCCCTTTCTCCTCCCAGTCTTCAGTGATGTCCGTGTGCTTCGCTCGATTCCATCCCAACTTGGTGGTTGGTGGGACTTACTCAGGCCAAATTGTCCTGTGGGATAACCGCAGTCATCGAAGGACGCCGGTGCAGAGGACACCCTTGTCAGCGGCTGCACACACCGTAAGTCAGATTTTGTCATTTCCCTGTCCGCCGCCCGAGCCCTGAAAGGGGATAACTGACAAAGTACACATGTGGTCAGTAACTCCAAGTTAGAAGCGTCTAATTTGTAGTGATCGTATCCTCACTGACCAAAGTAAAGCCGGGCAAAAAGTAGGTGAAGGAAGCACTGGGTGTAGAGAACTCCCTTAATGATCTATAAGTTCTAGCACAGAGAAGGGATCTCTCTGGATACACCAGAGACCATCGGTGAGGTGGAGACAGATTAAAACTACAACAAGGACCCGGGGAGAAACTTTGGAAGAGGCATCGGTGAAATTGTTGTAAAGAAACCCTTTGCGTTGACACTGTAACATGGAAACGCGTATTTTCAAATAGGGCATGAAGAGTAAGCATTTCATGTCTAGGGATGGTATACGGGACTTTTGCCAACAGTCCTTTTCCATTTGTGATTAGAGGGAGTGCTATGACTTTAAATTCTGGAATGCATGGTTGTAAGTCTCAACGGCAAAGTCTACAGTGACAATATAATCCCACGGGTTAAAAGTCAACATCTCAAAACCATTACCCACAATTTAGCAGAAGAGGTTCAGTATAGTGTTCATAAGACAACTACTCTGTCATTTCCTTTAAGAGAATGACAGGTGTGTTTAGCAGTTGTTAGGAGGAATGAGAAGACAGGCATGTCTCCATCAATCTTTGCTACCTTGACATTCAGAGTAACTGATGTTCTTTCTCTGAAGTGCCCAAATTATGCCCAAGGATACAGCTCTACTATTGTTTCAATTTCCTTAATGTGGTTCCCTCATTTGTTCCATCTGCTGGCCTTAAAACCATGCTAGCTTTAAAAAAAGGACTGCTGGCTGCTTTAGCTAAGACCATGAAGAGGAAAATTCTTCCACCCTAGTAAGATTGACAATGGGAAATGACAAATACCAAGTCAGCCTTAATTCTGATTGACTTGGGCCCAAGACACATGCAGGTGAAACTAGTTCTTCGGAATCTTGGAAAATTGCTCTTGCCTACCCCATTTCTGCAAACTAATAACAGAAAATTGTGACCCAGGAGAAGATGGCTTGATGCAGGTGTTTGCTCAAGTCGTGTGAAACCACTTCTTGGCTGAGTGCGCATATCTGGTGTGTTTCTGAGCATATCTTGTGAAATCTCAAAAATTATAAATTCAAATGTTAGAGCAATAAGTTTCAGGGGGAAATCTAAATCCAGGGGCTCTTCCAAAGAGTTAAGCTTTCTTTGACAAGTAGCTTAGGGTATGGTCATCACAACTAAGATACTATTATTATCAAACAGTAACCTTTTGCTGTTTTGCTGTTTGAAAATAAAACACTCTTTCCCCTCTTTTGATGCGTTTTGTTGAGTCCATAGCTAAAAGGGCACAGTTAATTTTGTGACTGCCTTTCAACTTCCACTAATGCCTGCCTGATTGGTACCAGGATCAAAAGTGGTTAAGGAAAAAGAGGCCTGCCACAGATTACTAATTTCCTTTCACACCCACCACACATATGCATTTGGGACAACAGGAAATCCTAATTAAAGCAAAAACCCTTCTGCCACACAGTAAGTTTATTCCTTAAATAAATAAAAACAATCTGGCATGTATACTGGAAAAATGAGCTGTAGCATTGCTTTTTTCTTTCCATTAAGTAGAGTTGTGGATGCCTCTGTGTGTGTGTGTGTGTGTGTGTGTGTGTGTGTGTGTGTGTGTGTGTAGACTTTCCCACGTATCTGCTTCTGTTCTGGTTTCTTTACATCTCTCTCTTTTAAGCCGATTTTTATTACTCATGAAAGCACAGGCCAGTAGTACTGATTAAAGCCAGGGAGGGGCTGCCACACACATTCTTTCTCTAGGCATTTGGCTCTACACGTTCTTCTAGATGCTTTCCTTTCCCTCCTATAACCACCCTTAGGAGTCCCAATCCACTAGAATTTTGGTGCTTTGTGTTGATGCTTGGCGGTTAACAAAGAAACCCCATTGGACTCTTGCTGAAAGTGGATAGCAGGTTCACAAGAGCATTTGGACCTTGCTTTCCCATGCTTCAGTGTGACTGTCCGTGGCCCCTAGGTGAGGATTTGTTTCATCCATTCTTCCACTTGATTTCCACACAGAGCTTTGACTGCTGTGTGGCCGGGGCCTTGAGTTTCACTGCTCACGGCTACAGGTTCCACACACACCAGAGGCTTGGGAAAAACCATTGTGCCTGGTCACACAGCTGGTCAGTCCTCTTGAAACTTAGAGACCTGATCCAGATAGCAGTGAGTTTCTGATCCCTGTTGTACTCACCACTGTCCACGTCCACTAAGGCAGAGTGAAAGTTTTTGTAGGAGCGTGATGTGAACGAGACTTCGAGATTAGGTTGGCCGTCCGTCGGCATGGCTAAAAGAGGTGATGCGATTGCTGATAAAGCCAACGTAATCTTAGCATACGTCAATACAGGCGTACTTCTTGTCATGCAAGAAGTGAAAATTCAACATTTCCTAGATTTCTGCATTCTCTTGGTCAGAATATAGATCGACAGTTGTGTTTCATTCTCAGAACTTCGCTGTAAGAGGAATTCAGACAAAATGTAACGTATTCAAAAGGGAATGACCAGCATCGGGGGTATTGAAAGCCCAAAAGCCGAGCACTCAAGACCCGTTGAAGAAATTGGTGAAGATTAGTCTGAGGAAGACAAGACTGGGGGAGAGGGGTAATATAACAGCGATCTATAAGTATATTGTTTGGACTTGCCCCGTATGATCCCAGAGGGCACTGTACTAAATAAAAGCCTCTCCTTGAGCTTTCTTTATCCCCAGTGGTGGAAGGAAGAACTCCCCAGCAATGGGCACAAAAACTGACTACCCTTAAGAAAGGTGTTTCTGCAGAGTTTGGACCACCTCTTGGTGGAGACAGATGAGTCGCTGCCCTAGATGATGGTTACGGTTCCCTCTGGCCAGGAGTTTATATGATAATAATAGTTTGGGAACCATCCTTTTTATAATATCAACTTTCCAGTATTAAAGATTGTTTCATTGTCATTGCGGCTAGGTATTACGGACAGTAACTCCTCAAGAGTAAGACTTAGACTGTCAGCTATTTGCACAGCGAGGCCCCAGCTAAGCTGTGGCTTGGCCCGTGATAGCTAAGCTGCCTGAAACCTAACCCACAGGACTGCTAGGTTCTGCTTCTGCTAACCTTCCATTTAGTATTTAATGTGCAGCTGCAAATGATTTTAGCCTACCATTTAGGATTCTACATAGTGGGGTAACCTCCGAGATTATGTTGGGAGGTTGGAGCATCTTGCTCGTGATTCCCGGGATGTATCAATGACCTTCCTCAAGGCTCCGGCCAAATCGAAGCCTCCGTAGTAGCCCAAATGATGTTTTGAAAAATAAATCTATCATTATCCTAGATTTTGCAGTGACAGGAAAGAGCCTCATTTTCTCTCTTGAGGTGCACGGTGCCAGGAAGCCCCACTATCCATATCTCTCCCTCAAATTAAAGAGGCTGATGGATATTAACCCCTTTTTTTTAGAAAGAATGTAAACAGATGTTCGGCACTGTGACTGTACTACACCGCCCTCCAGATTTAGTGACACATAGTCGTTCCAAAAGTCAGTAGTTGTACTCTTTTGAAAGCCACCTTTTTTCATCACTCACGGTGAGTTTAGCAGCCAAGCTGTGTGCTGCTTCGGCCCCATCAATCATCATTTGCGGCAGCTTCCTTCGGCTCCTGCGGACCGCCTCTGACGGAGCAAGGTGAAGCTAGGTAAGTGTTTCCACTACTAGGTGTTGCTGCCAGGGCTTTTAGAAAGCAATCGGGTTCGAATCAAAAGTGGCAAATGACCTGAGGCTTGTGTTACTGTAGGATCGTGTCCGTCTTTAATCCTCGTTTTAGAGTAATGCGTTTGACACTCCAGTGGAAGCATTTCCTCCTGGATCGCCGTCTGATCCCCCGTGTTTACGTTTTCGCAGCATCCCGTGTACTGTGTAAATGTTGTGGGGACCCAGAATGCTCATAACCTCATCACCGTCTCTACTGATGGCAAAATGTGCTCCTGGAGCCTGGACATGCTCTCAACGCCACAGGTGGGTTTGTTTTCCCCTACACAGAGGAGCATCCTGGTTAAAAGAGATACTTGCCTAATGGAACATAGTTTCTAAAAGCCAAACCCTCACATCCTATAGGAGCTAAAACCAATGGATGCACTTGAAAGAGTGGGGCCTGCTTTCAGCAGTCTCCTCCTGAAGCCAAAACCCATTTCCTTTACCGCAAATCATGTAATTATTGTAATACGTTAATCCTTAGGTCAGTTTCAAGTGAAAATGAAATAATCCATTTTAAAGCATAGTAATTATAGAAGTTGCCTGTGGTATGAATCGTACTTACCCTACAGCATTGTTAAACGAATGCAAACGAAGTCAGAGCTCCACAGAGCATCCCCTATGGGCACTTGCCTTGGAGGAAAGGTGTCCCCGCAAAACAGAAATCCAAGCCCTTGCTTGCATCCGTAGCCTAGACGAAAGCCTCTGTGCAGGAAGAATTTGTCCAAACATCTGTTTTCTCCTCTGGAATGTTTGGTAGCGTAGCTCCTGCTATTCCTTGCTCAACAAATGAGAAGTTGAAAATGCAAAAGTTCCAAAATTTCCAAACCACTACTGATTATAGTAATGGAAACTGAACAAAGAAGCAAAGGGGAAGAGACCCCTGGGGGGGAGGCATCTAATGTAACTTGCAGAATATACGTGTGTATACAGGCTGTGTACGTGCCCGCACCAGCACACGCGGAGACGTGTCCTGTCCACGTTTCTTGGTGGGGAAAATAGTATTTCACTGCCCTCCAGCTAAAAATGCAGGGGAGGGTTTAGTGTTAGAGACTGTGACAAAAATGTGGGGTAACACCAAGAAAATTACACAGATATCTAGGACATCGTTCTCAAGACACGTAAGGAAATGTGAAACCATAAAGAACCTCCCATAAGTCTCAAAAAACACAGATGTAGAATATTAAGACTAAGTAAATTCTTTTTATAATTTTGGGTCGGGGGTGGGGTAGAGAAGAGCTGATAAGCTCCTAACTATCGAAGTTCAGCTATTTCGACTGATCTTTACCATCATGCAAGTTGGGAGCTGTGTGTGGCTGTTTTATAACTTTGTCTTAAAATTCTCAGTTGTTTGTTTTTGAAAGTGTGGCGATTACAAACATGTAAGCGGGAACCCGCTAATTTGGAATTTGTAATTGCCCATTTGGCTGAATAAGCATGTATTTGATTAAGTTAAAACCAGTCGTACAGGGGCCGAGAGACCATTTCTGTGAGTCTTAGCGGTCCCTGCACAGAGCTGCCCAGGGATGGCAGGCAGAGCTGGGAGCATTCAGCAGTCACCCTGGTCCCTATCTGTTTCGAGTGGGTGACCGAGAGACCTTACCGTTCCTACTGCTGATCTGAGTGACAGAGAAGCCCTGGGACGGTCTGGATTTCTGTACTACCATAGCGTCCCCTCCTGGGTGCGCTCACCGTGTGTGTGTGTGTGTGTGTGTGTGTGTGTGTGTGTGTGTGTGTGTGTCACACTCTCGGAGCTCGCCACATGACTGCAGGAGCTGAGCCTCCCTGACCCTTAGCACACGCAGCCAATTTCTGGACTCCTCGGCCCAGATGACCCAGCTTACTCGTTTGCGCAGGAAGACTAAACTCCCTAGCAACTCTAGTGACACGATCCCCTAGAACGATTTTTTTTTTAATTGTTTCAGGTGCACAAAGTAGGCTGTTTGATATAAATAGCCAGAAATATTTAGGGATGTTAGTTACACTTAATTACTCTCCAGTGCCATTAAACTTGATTCAGCAGAAGGTCTCTTAAAAATACCCTTTGATTTCCGATTTTGAAAATAATCTGAGATAAAATACTTCCATTTGCTATTTTAAAGACTTACTTCAGCCTATACACCCAACGGCTGCCCCTCACGAGATGGGACGGTCCCCGATGAAATCTGGTTTTCCTGACTTGAGTGACAGCTTTCTGGGTTGAGTCCACAGAGGATACGCACTCCTGCTTTGACAAGATTGCTTAGCGCCTCTGATATTAATACACGTGTATTCTCACGAACAATTGATTTCGAAAATGTTTGTAAATACAAGGGTATTGTGTGTTTTATTAAAGCCTGGGGCTGACAAGTGTAACCATTACAGTATTATCTTTAGTTTCTGCACCATTAGTTGTGAAATTCTCACCTGTCATCTCTGCCTGACTGAAGAAGCGGCGGCCCACACTGATGAGATCCAGCCGGCCTGAAACCAGAGACACGCAGAAGCAGGAGTGTCAGGGGCAGTAAAGCGTGGTTTCTGGCACAGCCGGGGTCTTTTGTAACGCTGTGTGAAAAGCAAACAGACGATTGAGCCAAATGATTTTTCCGTGCTGTCTTTGGCGTGGCGAGCGGTTGACAGGGAACGTAACCACGCCGTGTTTTGGTAGGAGAGCATGGAGCTGGTGTACAATAAGTCCAAGCCTGTGGCCGTGACCGGAATGGCTTTCCCGACGGGAGACGTCAATAACTTCGTGGTTGGCAGTGAGGAGGGTACAGTCTACACGGCCTGTCGTCATGGAAGGTGATTCTGTGTTTTCTTACCGGTGACGTGTTTCTCGCTCCCGAAAGTCTGTTAGCACACTCGGGATTAGAACCACCCTGCGTCAGGAGAAAGGCGTAGCTGAAGACACACAGAGCGCACCTCGAGCTCCCGTTATCTTAGAGCATCCATCCGCTCGGATGTCGTGCCTGGGATCCATCCCAGCCCTTGTAAGCCTGAGATGGTTCACCCTGCCTTGAGGAGAAAAGCCCAAGCTCCTTAGCATAGCACGTAAGACCCTTGACTACCTGCTCCTCCCGAGCCTCGGCTTCAGGCCCCAGCCACGCACCCCCGGGGGTAACAGTCCCCAAACGTGGCTGACCACCCCCCACCTCCAGGAGTTTCCACCCTGTTTCTTCTCCTCTCTTCTCGGGCTGGTTCATTCCTCCTCAGCCTTCAAAAGCCAGCCCAGAGGTCCTTCCACACGGAAGCTTCTCCCAACTCCCTTGAGCAGAGAAAACCCTCCCCTCCTTTATGGTCTCCTAAGTTTGGCTTTCCTTGTATTCGTTCGTGTTTCCGAGGAATTCTTACCGAGAACCTACCGTGTGCCCAGCACCGTGACATCATGAGGATGAAATAGGGAACAAAACAGACGAGGAGTTCCCATTCTGGTTGAGGGTGAAAGACAATAAACTAATAGACGAGGGAATATGTGGCATGAGATGATAGGTACCACACAGAAAATTTAAGTCAAATAAATGGGATTGGACTACAGGCTGAAAGATAGGTTTGCTCTTTTATATGTGCATATATATGCTTCTACAGTACCATTAATTACACTTTATTTCAACCATGCATTCATCTGCCATTTTTCTCTTTACTAAACTCTTTCCATTTCATCATAGATTTTTCTGCCTGGGGCCTGACACATATTAAACGAGAAGCTAAAAATCTATGGGGGGGGAGAATCGAGAAATAATAAAAGTAATAACCCAAATAATAATGACCCAAATAAAATAGATGCCCTGGGGCTCTTCCTCCCCGTCAGAGAGGCTGGAATGGTATGAGATACAAGCTGCCATGAAGTTTCCAAGTGATAAGAATTCTGCCCTAAGAGATTGTTATCGGGATAACATAGAATCTGATAATTAGAATTATTGTAAAATTGCATGCAAGACTTCATGAATAGCCTTACCATCTTTTGAAAGGTTCACTGTGTTCCCTTTGGTACTTAATTTTCTTTCACCTTAGGAGTTCTAATTCAATAGATGTTTCTTCTCTTGTACTCATCACAGGCTGTTTAGATTTAATGAGAAGTGAGAAATTGTTCCAGGTTTATTTTATACTCCTGTGTTTTTGTGATTTGTAGAAGTAATAAGCATCCGCAGCCCAACGGTGGGATTTTTCCGTTCACACAATATGAGCTGTGATGTTCCTACTGTTCTACACATAAAAATAAGCAGTATTTCCCCCGCTCGCATGATTTAAGGATGAATAGGAAGAGATACCTCATAGTTCTATGACCATAAAACTGGCTAAAACCATGCAGTAAAGTTTTATGAAATCATAAAAAGACCTGATAAAGTTGTTCATTCACGCAAACATTCGCTGCACATCTTCTTGGAGCCCAGGGCACCGCTCGAGCCTGCTAGGCATGCGGACATCATATAAACCCAGTTCCTGCCTTCAAGACAAAAATGATGATGGGCAAGGCCAACGCACACACATCTGCAACACGGGTAGAAGGTCACAAGTGGCACAGGAGAGGCACAGAGAGCTCAGGGGACCAAATACAGGGTCACAGCGTTATCTACACATTCGTTAGAACCAACAAGGCACATAGGTTCCGTATGGCTTAATCCAGGACCTTAATTATCAGTGAAAGCTACAGAACATGTTCGTTGATAACTTTCAGGTTTTTTTTCTTTTTTAGTTTCTCTAATGTGAATAATGTTTGACATGGTGAACACTTTTGTCCTGTGGCTGTTGTCCTTTTCAAGCCCAATCAGAATTTGCAGTGTGGTTCAAAAAAAGGGTACCTGAGGCAAAAACCACAAATCTTTTCACAACGCCCTTGATTTTGGTTCTGACATTGGCCCATCTATCTGAAATAGAAAATACAGATCTTGATAAAGTTGTAAAATAGCAGGAATTTGGCTTCATAGCAATTTGAAATGGGTCATGTAGGGCTAAGGAGGGGAGGGAAGGGGGATTTCCATTTTTCACCTAACATACAGTAGGTGAAAATCCACTTCCATAAATTAAATAAGGTCCTTGTTTTACACCCTATAAACCCTTTCAGGATGCTGTTAAGAGCAAATGGAGTCTCACCAGGGGCCACTTCAAAGATCAGTTCCTCGTGTTCCTTAGAAGAGTTTAAATGGTCACGTGTGGAACTGCTGTTAGCAGTTTCACTGGGCATAATTTTTGAGTGCCTTTTACCCGGAGCACGTGCCGTAGCGTTTTCTCACGATTTCAAATTTTGCTCAGCACACTGACATTTATTGGTGCTCCAGAAGCCCAGATGTTTTAATAACTTATTTCATTTTACCGTCAGTGCCATAATATTTAGATTCCACGAAATCCCTAAGTGTTTGTCTCATTTATGGACTCAAGCACATGGATTTTTAAAATACAGCATTTGGGGTATAATTTTTAGTTGGGTGTGGTTGTGTGCAGACTGTTGTGTGATAACAGGGGGCTGGAAATAATCCCAGCTGATTTACATTAGTGACGCATGTCCTTGGATAACTTTCACAATACGTATCACTGTTTCTCAGATGTTCTTCTTTTGGGAAGAGACAAAAAAGCTTACGTTTTGTCTCTTTTCCCTTGTGGTTTCTTTCAAGAAATTATTTATTGAGCACTTACTATCGGCCAAACACTTGACAACGAGAAAAACCAGGCACCAGCCTTTATGGAAGTTACTTAGATTCAGTAGACTTGAAAACTTCTCTTCTTTCAGTGAAAACCTTATTTTCTAAATATCACATTTAAGGTATGTGTAGCATATTGTGGTGGCAAGAGTTTCCGCAAAGCATTATCTTTTGAGATAGGTCAACTTCATTTGAGAAATTTCCTTGAAAAGATAAATGTAGGTATCCGAAGATGTGTGGAGTTTTGTAGCTAATGGGGTTCCCAGAAGGAGTTAAAATGGAATGTGTGCCAAATGCATCATAAGGAGAGAATAGCCCTACTAAGTAAAATGTAAAAACTTCTGAGATCGTAGTATGTGTGTTTTCCATTGATATGCTGCATCAACCATGATAGGATTTGAGGAACTCCTGAAAAAGGATTAAATGCCAAAATTTGATATTCAGTTCCCAGGTTAAAAAGATTATATTGCTCCACATTATTTTTTAATCATCAGAAGAGGTCTAGCATTGTATTTCTCTCAAGATAACTGTGAAAGTGGTTTCATTTTTGTTGGTTTATGGTTGTGCCTCTAAATTATGGAGAAGTAATCATGCAGAGACAAGTTGGGTTTTTTTGTTTTTTTTTAAAGCAATCGCTGCTCTGCAAAGGTCACTGAAATTCTGCTCCTGTGTGGTCTTCCTGCAGCAAAGCGGGTATTGGGGAGGTCTTCGAAGGTCATCAGGGACCCGTGACTGGAATTAATTGCCACATGGCTGTGGGCCCAATCGACTTTTCACACCTGTTTGTCACGTCATCATTTGACTGGACCGTCAAACTGTGGACCACAAAGGTAAGAATGTCTTGATTTAAGTTCTCTGGAAATACATAGGCGAAGAGAGCAATTTGTTCGCAGCCTGTTGGTGAGCCCAGTCTGCTGCTTTCTCGGTCCATTTTATTTATTTTAGAAGAGATAAGTGATATTTGAAAGCATTGTAAATTTAAAAAATTCCAGTAGTCCAAATACGAATAGGATGAAGTCCTTCTTTACTAACGCTAGCCCCGCCCACCACATCCCCTCCCCGCCGCCATCCCCGCCCTCTCCCCACTTCAGCGTTGACTCCGCGGAGTCCCGCAGCACATATACCTACATACCTATGTACTTATGGCAATACGACTTGGGACTTGGTGTTTTGGGTTTTGGGGACGTTTTTGGAGCTTTTGGTGGTTTTGAAGCTGGCAAATGGCACTCCATTAGTTGTGTTTTCAAAGGCAATTCTGACCATGCTTGAGAGCCACACACACACACAAAAAAAAAAGGAATGGCCATTGGAAGAAATGTGCAGTAGTCCGGGGAGTAAATGGCAGTGATGTAAACCAGTAGTTTGGGATGGAGAGAAATAGATGGATTCGAGAACCACTAATGAGGCAAAAGGAACAGAAGTTGGTGACATGCTTTGATACTTGATACAAGGTTGGTGAGACCAGGAGTCATCAGGAAAAAAGGCGAGTTACGGCTGGAGCAGCTGGAGACTGAGCTAATCAGCCGCTGCATTCACTGCCTGGAGATCGCCAGAGGGAGGGCCGGCCGGTGAAGAACACCGTGCGGGTTAAATGTCAGGTGCTGGGAGGCATGACTCATGATCTCCATCCAGTTTGCGATGTGAGACAGAAGTGGAAGGAGACCTCTGGGCTGCAGGTACATACCCAGTACCAGACGGGATAGCAATCCCTGGGGCGCCTGGGTGGCTCAGCCAGTTAAGCCTTTACCTCAGGTCATGATCCCAGGGTGCTGGGATGGTGCCCCACATCTGCTGCACCCTCTCCCTCCGCCCCTCCCTACCCTCCTTGCTCTTTCTCTGACTCTGTCTCAAAAAAATAACCAAAAAAAGAAAAAAAAGAAGAAGAAGAAGGAATAGCAATCATTCTTATAGTCCAAGCAGTGGATTTTAAAAGAAACATTAAGAGTAGATCCAGAAAAAGAGGAATATTTAGGAAGTAAACAGGAGAAATGAAACTAGAAAAGGAGACTAAAAGAGTACCAACCCAAGAAATGGGCAGGGGGAGGAATTACAATTTTTGAGAGAGGGACTGTGGGAAGAGGACAGAATTGGTTTCAACTGCATGAAAAACAACCTCACCTATAAGATAAATCCAAATTAAAACCAAGGTGAGAAATTTCTTTTCAACTGTCATTCCAACAAAAATCCAAGAGGAACATAGTCTGTGATGAGACCAAAAGAACGAGCCATTTTCATACATTGCCGTTGCCAGTGGAAATCGGCACAATACCGAAGAGAGGAATTTGGCAATATATAAAAATAATTCATCATGCATATTTACTCATTGTCAGAGCAATTCCTACTTCTAAGAATCTATGCCAAAGGTATACTAGCAACAGTAAGAAAAAAGACATCTGCAGAAGGGGATCCACTGAAAGGCTACCTTGAGTAACAAAAGACTGGAAAGGACCCAAGAGTCCATCGTTAGGCCTGTGGACAAATCAAAATTAACCTATGTCCACATGAGAGAGGACGATTCAAGTGTAGGAAGAAATGTAGAAGATTTCTTCAGACTAGTATGGAGTGATGTCTAGGGTGTATTTTTAAATGAGGAAAGCAAGGTGGAGAAAAATATAAATAGTATGTTGTCATTGTTTAATATTTATTTATGTATTTTTAAAAGTTGGAGAGACATACATACACAAAATTCTTCCTCACAGGGAGGAAACAAAGAGAAGTTCCTGAAAGAAACAAAGAGAATAGCCATATGTTTTAAAAGATATTTTGTACCTGTGGTTTAGGAACCATGTAAATATTTTACATAATAATAAAACAATAAAAACTTAAAAATGGTGCCTAAAAAATGTGAAGTAGGGGAGCCTGGGTGGCTCAGTCAGTCGAAGTCCGGCAACTCTTGATTTCAGCTCAGGTCATGACCTCAGGGTCGTGGGATCGAGCCCCACGGCTGGCTCCACGCTCAGCCGGGTGTCTGCTTGAGATTTTCTTTTCCCTCTCTCTTCGCCTCTGCCTCTGCCCCTCCCTCACCTCTAAGACAAATACATAAATAAGTAAATCTTAAAAAATGTGAAATATCATGAAACACATCAACCTTAGTGTGGTTCAAATTGGAGGCAAAGCATTACAGCATGGAATGAATATGACTTTAAAATCCTTGGTTTTAGCTATACTTTCCAAAAGGGATATATTTTAAGGATAAAAAGAGCTACACACAGAAAAAATTTAAACTAGTCTTAGTACTCACGTTGCTGGTAGTGGTTTCGTCACTGTGACTCTGATACCGTCGTGTGTGTCTCATGAGATAAGTGACTGCGTTTGCGTCATCGAAGAGTGATTTCAGCGAGGTCGAAAGGAGAGCCGAGGGCTTAAGTTGAGTAAAACCTCTGTGGTAATCCTGAATTTAAGGTGCATGTACTAGTGAGAATCTGTGGTGTATTTACCTTTAAATCTAAAAAATACATACTCAACAAAAAGGTCTAGAAACAATGACCGACGTAGCAGTGACACTCCTCATGTCCAGTTGGTGCTCTCTAAATACCACTTTCTCTCCAAGACACCAGAGATCCTGGAAGAAATTGGGGATTCTAGATCTGGAGCAGGAAATGTGTAAAATGAGCCTGGAATATTTCATCAGAATAGAAAACAAGGAAGCTCCCCAACACTACATATTTCTTGTCAAAGGACTAGGAAGCCAAATTGAATAAACTTCTGCAGGCTAAAGAATATCAGTGAGGGTAATAGATTCATGAGTTCACTCTCATTGATATTCTTTGCCCTGTAGAAGCTTATTCGATTTGGCTTCTACACCTTTGACAAGAAATATATAGTGTTGGGTAGCTTCCTTGTTTTCTATGAGTTCATAATAATACTGAAAAAAAAAACACACCTCATTAGTCATCTTTGGAGAACACGAGGAAAGCCAATTCAATATTTTGGAAACTAATAAATGAAAGAGTCAATCAATTATTCTGAATGAATGAAACATTTATTCTGTCTTTCTGTATAATTTGTACTTCAGGGCTACTAAACAATTGATGAGGGGATGTTTTTCTTTATAGAAATAGTCCAGCTAGTATAGGAAGACAGGATTTGAGTATGAGATAGTGATTATTGCTGATAATATTGTAAAAATAGAAACAACTTTTGTAGTTATGAAGTATACAATACCACTTTGAGAAGTAAGCTTTTCCCCCAAATCAGATTCAAATCCTGTCGCCCCCCCCCCAGATCTCTGAATTTAGAAGTAATAGGAGATAAAGATGCAAAATATTAAATACTATAGGGATGGAACCAGCCAAATCAAGGCTGTGGAGAAATCTACAGGATTTTTACAGCTAATCTCATTTCTACTACAAAATCCTAATTTTTTTCCAAAGGAAATAAAGAAATGGAGGTGGAAACTACATATTGAACAAAATGGAACAAAACAATGCTTGAGACATTTCAACCAATCTTAAAACAGGAATCCTATATAGATCCTGATCCAGACAAGTAACCCTTTAAAAAAAAAAAATTAGAAGGCTATCAGGAAATGGGAAAACTGACTAGACATTTGATATTTATGAGTTACTATTTTTAGGTGCGATAATTATATTTTGATCATGTTAAGTGGTTTTATGTTTTAGAGATGCACACTGAAATTTTACAGAAGAAATCATATGACGTCAGGGATTTGCTTCAAAATAATCAGTTGGGAAGGGGGAACGTGTGGACATAGATGAATTAGATTGTGCTAATATTGATAAATATTGAAGCTGGATATTGATATTATTCTATTTCTGAATATGTTTGAAATTGGCTCCGTCGGCTGTGTCTGCCTTCGGCTCAGGTCATGATCCTGGGGTCCTGGGATCGAGCCCCACATCGGGCTCCCTGCTCAGTGGGGAGTCTGTTTCTCCCTCTCCCTCTGCCCCTCTCTGCCTGCTTGTGCTCGCGCGCTCTCTCTCTCGCTCTCTATCTCAAATAAATAAATAAAAATCCTTTTTTAAAAAAAGAAAATTTTCTATAATATAGAAAGAGAGAGAGAGAAGGGAGTAACCAAGAGTAACAAATACTTCATGGAAGTATCGTCATGACTGAAATACGTCCATTGTGTATAGTAGCTTCACTGTGCCGTGGCAAGTACCGTTCCACTGGGCTGTTGAGGATGGGACACAAGTAACAGTGGGTTAAGGAGTGAGTGGAAAGCAAGGAAGCACTGAAGAACAATCGAGTTTGATTATGAGGAGAGGAAGATGGGAGGTAGAGAGAGTTTTTCTTTTTTCTTTTCTTCGTCTTTTTTTTAAGATCACAGAGACTCTTGAGGCTGTTGCCCTTGTCCAACGGCGGACGAAGACGAAGAGTAGAAACACTGCAAGTGTAAGGCAGAGAAAGGGTCCTGAGGATGTTCACGTGAATAGGTGCTTTGATGGGCAGGGGGTAAAGTTTAAATTTGGGCAGTGACATATCGTCTCTTGTAACAAGGGAACAGGAAAGGAAGGGGAGAAATATGTGCAGGTGTGTAGGTTTGGTGAGTAAAAGCCAAGGGAAGTCTCGTATGACCTTGTTTTCTCAGCCAGGAGAGGGAGGAGTGCTGCCGAGGGGAAGGAGAGGTGCTGGAGGGAGCAGATAGCAGCTGGTCATGGGAGAGAGGAAGAAGAGCTACTTAGGGAAGCAAAGATGGACTCTGGGCATGCGGAGGACCCTGCTGGGTTGAAGACCAGAACGTTCTAGTGGCATCGATCTTCAGGTCCAACGGCCTCCAAGAGAACTTAACAACCCAGATATGGACGTGGATGAGAGGGACACATAGTTGGCTCCAAGGCAAAGCTTTCCCAGAATGTGATGGCAGAACAATAGAACGTGGGATCAGAAATTAGGACAAGAGTGTGTTTGATGTTAGAGACTAAGGATTCTGCACTGTGGGCGAAAGGAAATGAAAGCTGACCGGAGCAAGTCAAGGGAGCATGGGGTTAGAAGCCCCTATAAGATCAAAGAATAAGTGTGAAAGAAGGAATTGAGTAGGAGAACTAGTGAAATAAGAGATTATTGTTAGAAAGTGAGATGTTGGGATTTAATAATCCACAACTGAAATAATTTCAAGTGGTAAGAAACAAACCAAACCAAACAAACAAACCAAGGTCCAGGATGTGGTCATGTTGTCACTGAAGTCAAGTGGATGTGAAGTTCTCCGGAGTTGAGGGGGTCCTGGAAATAAAAGGTGCAGGCGCTTAGGGGCTGTGGGCTTTGAAGTGGGCCAGGATAAGGGCAAGACTGGGATGGAAAAGGAGATCATGAGCCCTGTGCTTAAGTCTTCAGTGAGTTAGGAAGAGAGATCAGAAGAGGGAAAGCATGGCAGAGACATGGCCTGAGATTAAAAGAAGCAGGGCTTTTTACTGGATGTCTACCGCCTTGGAGAAAGGATATTTGATTTCACTCTTCTGAAGCA
>CM052806.1:31710727-31728244 GCA_028533885.1 Nasua narica
GTCCCCTGAGCAGCGAGGAAGAGCCAACCCTGCCTCACTGACCAACATCACTGCCTTTGAAAAAAGGGGATTAACGAAGAATTAAAGAGGAGCTCCCGGGTTCCTGCCTTCAGGGGCTCCTCAGGCTATGGGCAGCCCCACAAAACGGCAAACAACTTCTCGGAGCAGGGGGTTGTTCTCCTGAGACTCAAGCCAAGTATCTCTGGAGAACAACACCTGGATCAGAAACATTTGGACCCAGGCATCCCATGACTGCCTCAGGGTTTGTTAACTCATTAAATGGTTGCCACCACCTGGAGAGTGAATCCAGATTGTTGGAGCCCTTAGAGTCTCTGAACAAGGAACATCAAAGATCCAAAGGATTCCTGCTGTGGCCATAATCAAATTTCCTCTGGGAATTTACATTGGGCTGTAGAAGCCAACCTCCCCGCAACTCATCTATTTTTTTTTTTTGGTATTGACATATTCACTGTAGCACTGAAAACAAGAGCCATTTCCCTCTGGGGCTCAATTTACATATCCTGTTCCTGTAACACAGCTAAGAGGAATCAGGTATCTCCTCAGGCTGAGTCTTCCTGATTTTACTTTGGTACTTTTATATAAATAAAAACTACTGCTGGGGCGCCTGGGTGGCTCAGTCGGCTAAGCATCTACCTTCGACTCAGGTCATGATCTCAGGGTCCTTGGATGGAGCCCCACATCAGGCTCCCTGCTCGGTGAGGAGTCTGTTTCTCCCTCTGGCCCTCTACCCGCTTGTGCACTCTCTCTCTAATAAATAAATAAAATCTTAAAAAAATAATAAATTCATGGGGTGCCTGGGTGGCTCAGTGGGTTAAGGCCTCTGCCTTCAGTTCAGGTATGATCTCAGGGTCTTGGGATCGAGCCCCTCGTCAGGCTCTCTGCTCAGCAGGGAGTCTGCTTCCCCCTCTCTCTCTGCCTACTTGTGATCTCTTCCCTCTCCGTCAAATAAATAAATAAAATCTTTAAAAAAATAAATTCATTAAAAAGTTATTAAATAATAACCACTGCTTAAATTCTGGACATTTATGTACTATTTTGGTTAGACACCTCTAAGCGCAAGTATTCAAATTTTTAAAACCTTCCGGCTGAACTGTTATCACTGTTCTGCTGTGAAGTGAAACTATGAAACGATACAGAACTTAGAATTCAACAACACCACAAAATGCACCATATCTTAATGAGCCTTTTCTGGAGTTAAGAAATTAAGCTTGCCTAATCTAATCTGCCAGAAGATTAATGTCTTCTCCTTTCTTTTCAATAGCTATTCAAAGCAATCTACAGCCACCTCATATGTACCCTATCAAGAACTACAAGCAAGAAATTCCAGGGCAGTGACATGGGAGGGGCCGGGGACGAACAGAACACTGTGAGGGCCACTCACCAGCTATGGCGCCAGCCAAGAGCAGGCTTCCGGGGCTAATCTGCCCATCTTCATTTGCAAAGGAAGCCTTCACATGAGCATAGCACGGGAAGTAGATGGCCGAGAAAGGAATGTCCCGCAGAAAGCATGCTTTGGCACCCTGTACATTTGAAAAGGAAGAAAAACCACATGAAACACATATCCCATTGAGAAGATCAAGCTTTTCTGGAACTTACCTCAGAACAAAATATTCCTGGAGGAGACCGAGTTTGTACTCACAAGTTGAAAGGGGAACAGAAAAAAAAAAAAAAAAAAAACAACAAATTCTGCAAGTAATAAATCTGAGTTTTATTTTTAAAAATAAAACTAATTTTATTGTGTGGCATGAGCAAGAATAGTTCTCATTTATTCCAATGATAAGATTTCGATTTAAACACTTCTGGAACTCTGCCTGCAACATCCTTTTAAATTCCTACTGACGGCAAGTCATTCACTGGCATTTCAAGGAGTATCTGTTCTCAGAAGATGGGCAGTTACAACCAAGGGACCCCTTTGTTTACATACTAGGAAGCAGACAAATTATATAGGTAGCAGGGGAAGAGGTTTGTTTTTTGTCTTGTTTGAGATTCTGATGAAAGTGTTGGACTCTTTCCCAGAAAAAAACTACACATACGTAAAAAATTATATACCTTTTCAAGGGGTTCATGGATCCCCTGATTTATTCACATACTTACCCCTTCTCCTCTAGGGGATGAAACATTGATAAATGCTTGTTCTAAAGCCTTAAAATATTTACAATAATTCCCACCCATTTTAGAGCTGTGTGTAGGGCAATTAGCAACTATAGCAAAGTCTTCAAATAATTTCTGGTGCCAAAATAATGCACGGCGAGGCCTTGAGAACCGGTGTGTGCCCAGAAACGTAGCATTCTAATGAAAACCACAAGACGTATACTGTGTCTCAGGCAGGCTAAATGGGAAGGAAGTCACCCCTTTTCAACACCTAATGATTTAATATCGTTTCTTTCACAGATTTCTAATACCTAAAAATTTCCACTAAATTGAGAGATTCTTCAAAGAAAATAAGGAATCCATCCAGATTCAACAGGTCTAGCCGAGCCCAGCGAATTTAGGAAGGCTGAGTGATGTTGGGTCCTGGGGATTTTTGCCTGAAGCTAGGCCCCGTTCTGTCCAAGTCCCTAACACTACGCATCTGTTACTGTAGCCTTGGCTTTCGGACGCCATCACTACACTCCTGACGCAAACTGAGACTGTGGGTACTAAAACCCCCAAGTCTTTTTTCATACGAGTTGCCATTAACCTAGGGATACTGTAACTTCATTGGCTGCCTTAAATAAGTACCATAAGCAGGGCTTTGTTTCATCCTAGCAAACTTTTTCTTGGCTTGGCCCATCCTTCTAACCAGAACAAATGCTTAGAATCTGGATTCTGTCACGTTTGCTCTTCCTCAGTCAACCTGCCTATGGATGGATATGTGTTAAGATACCTCTATCCATTCTGTACAGATACTCAGAAAAAGGGGGGGGGGCGGATCTACGTCATGTGCTGGGGATCGACCCACACTTCCGTATCTCGCCTACCCTCAAACCGTTAAACGCCTAACTGAAAAGAAGATCCACAAAATCCACCACACCCGAATTCCTCCTTTTATATGTATGTGCAAACAGATGCCCAGGATGATTATTAATCTATCAATTGCACATTTATTAAGGGCTACACTATTGGCTCACTCAGGGGACATCCTTGGAGACAGCACCACAGACAGGTTCAAAACTCAGGACAGGACTCTCCAATCTTTCCACCTCCCCCAGCTTTTTTACGGGGGGGGGGGGGGGCGGGGGGCGGCGGGAGAAAGTACAGAAGAATGTCAGGGTCCATGCGGAGCATCCGGTCCTTCCCTTGGAATCAGTTCATATGCACGGGCAAGACCCTCACCCGGGTTGTTTCACTACGTTTACTTCCTTTGCCTCATTTGCCTCCAGGCCTTCCCCTAAGTTCTGCTAGCCTACTGCCCAGCAGAATCTGTTCAGGAGATATTCAAATTAGATGCCAAAGAACCAATTCAAGTGAAGATCCGTGAAATCTTCATGCCCAGACTCCCTCTATCTAATAAAATAAACATTGCCATATTACTGGCTTTCTAGACAGATCTCTTTGGAGTAATTTTTTAGGTTGATACAATTCTTCCACCCACAAATTTTGCTTTTTTTACTAAATCTGTTAGTTTTTACTTTTAAGGTCATCTCCCAAATCTTCACATCTAGGAGCCAAACTTCACTCTATTTTTTTTGCTAATAATATTTTTCCTTTAAAATGTTTTCTCTCCCTTGATTATAAGATATTACTGCTCAAAAAAAGATTAACCGCTCATCACAGATAATAGAGAAAAGCAGTAAAAATGTAAATTGCTTAGTTTTCGCCAGAGAGAACTCCTGCAACTGTACATGTTTGGGAGCATTTCCTTCAGCAGTAATAGTAACTATTCCATATTCTGTGGTGTTGAGTTCTCCTTTTCTTCCCCTTAAATTCATGGTGTATGGTTTTGTTGGGGGGGAGGTTTGGCGAGGGTAGCGACTGGTATGGTTTCGCGTCTCTTTCATTACTTAGCCATTTTGCCTAAACTTCCCCTCTATTTGCAAAACTCTCTGGCCATCTCTGGTCTTAGCTGTCCTGTGGGATCAGGCCCCGTATCCTCACCCTTCTCAAAGCTCTGTAATGACTTCGCTTTCCCGTTTTCCTCCTTGGTCAGCCTGGTTCCTCTCAGGTAAAGCTGCTCAATGCCCCATTCCTCTGATCAATCAAGATACACCTATCACCGTGCAACTACCTTGAGGATTGCTAAGCTGGGGACATCAACTCCTTGAATAGCACCTCTTCGTTCACGTAGAGCCTAAATACTACCCTTTCCATGGAGGACTCTCTTTATTTTTTGATTTTACTTATTTGTCAGAGAGAGAGAGATACAGAGCACAAGCAGAGGGAGCGGCAGGACTCGATCCCAGGACCCTGAGATCATGACCTGAGCCAAAGGCAAACACTTAAGTGACTGAGCCACCCGGGCGCCCCAGGAGGATTCTTTAACTAGAGGGCAGACAGGGAAGTGAATTCCACACAGCTCTACACTGTCCGCACTTTCTCAGTGCAGACAGTGTAGACATGATTTTCTTCACGCTCTTCTATCTGCCTCTATCAATGTTGCCCATTTCAAAGCAGCAGCACCCACAGGCCAGGAGCCAGGGGCTAGAGAACACTGAGCAAAATCTCTGGCTGTCAGCTTGTGCCTAAGGCATGTTCTGGGAACACTGACTTGACTCTACCAAGTCACACAGAAAGTCACCACCACCGCCACCACCACCACACAACTAAAAAGAGAAACCAGAGCCTTCGGGATACATGGTCAGGCTCCTACAAGGAAAACTAACTCATTTCTTGGAAAATATATTAGAAACCAAAGCCAAGCTTTTAGTTTTTCAAACAAAGATCTATAATTTGTTGGGGACGATACAACAGAGCTTAGGAAAAAGTAGTGATGATTTTGTACTGAAAGAGGAAAATTTTAAAAAAGGAAGGGAAAACAGCTCTGAGCGTCTCTGACACTTATGTGGCTTCCAGATGATCAGAAGGCCATGGGAAGAAAACATGACGTGAAATTAGAACCCTCCCTGTGACACAAAGAGTTAAGGCCATGGGACGCAGCAGCTGGGTTTTCCCAAGAAGGAATGCTCCCTCCTGTCCTGAGATCATGACAAGAACTCCTGCATCCATGTAAGAACACGTGTCTAGTAAGGGCTGCAACACGTTTAAGATGTCTGAAAACATTCCTGATGCCTGAGAGGAAAAACGGCCTGATCAAAACACAAGCCAGCCAACAAACAAAAAAGAACAAATCTAAGGATAAAGCAGAGCTGTGCTGTGAAACACCACAGGAAAAACGGGTCAGGAAGATGTAGTTTTCCTACCTGGAATCAGACAACGTTGTCAAATAATCTATGCGTGTTAGAGTGAAGCTCAGACCGTGAAAGAGGTCACAGGTTTCTGATTATCTGAGAAAAGGGAGAAGGAAAAGCCAAGGAAGAAAGATAACCTGTGGGGCCAGGGGCTTAGGAATAAATGATGGTAAAACCACAGAAGTCCCGAGGAGGTGGGGGCGGGGGGAGGGGTCCCAGCCTCTCCTGGTGTCTGCTCCGGCATCTCCCTGAAGAAAACCCCTCTCTTCTCCCTGAAGAAAACCCCTCTCGGGAGTCAGGGCCTCCCCCTGGTCTCTCTAACACCCCAGGCATCAAAGCCCAACTCCCCGGGAGAGCTAACGTTGCAAAAGGTTGGAGAAAAAGACTTCCTCCATCCCCCCCCCACCTTCCTTCCCCACTACTTTCTTCAGCTCTATGGCACAAAGGCAGGTGCCAATTTTTAAGGCTGCCTCAGGCGACACCTGACCTGTGGCTCCCACACAATGAAAAGGGAAGCAGGATGTGAAAAAGGCTTTCAAAGTTCCAACAGTGAGAATGTTTCTCTCCACGGTGAGTACCCACTCTGCAGGCCTACATCACGTCACGGAACCCGTCTGACTTGAAATCCACTTGCCCCACGTCTGAGCTCTCCTAAGTGATCAGGGGCAACATTCCATGCTGCCCAAGAGCCTGCGTCAGCAACACAGAAATCACTGGTCTGGCCATTAAAAAATTAATCACTTACAAAGTGTGTGCCACCTCAAATAAATCTTTAAATGTTCTTGCCCTATAAGAAAATCCCCACGTTTTCCTGCCTTACGTCTTTCTCACTGGTTCTCTGGGCAACTCCGCCCCCTCAGACGCTCTCTGGTAGGCCCTGCATTTCCTCTGTACACACAGTAAAATCACTTGGGGAAAAGTCATAAATGCAAAATGCAATAATCTAATCTCTTACTATTCATTAAAGCACTTTCTCCAAAGAGGGAAAACTACTGTTTGTTTTTTTAAATTTCCTTTAACAAAAGGCCCACTAATAACAGGAATGAGAAAAGACATCTGAGGGGGGACCTATATATAAAGAAACTAGAATTAAAACTCAAATCTAGTTTAGTTCTCCACTCCGGCTCCATTTCTATTCTGTATGAGTCTAAAGCCTCTTGTCATCGTTCTCTTTCAGAAGTCTAGGGAAACTTCTATAAGGCTTGTCTCACTTAACCTCTAGTTCCTCGTCCACAGTCAGCATGGACCACTTAGGCTCAGAGACGCTGGCCACAGTATCGCTGTGGCAAAAGAATTATTTCTTCTGCTTCTCACGCTTTTTTTGATGTGGACACTGTGGAAAGCCCAAGGGAGCTTAATCAGTTCTTAAGTTGCTGGAAGCATCCACTCAAGTTTACTCTGGCAGCTCTGTCAGGCATGAAATTGACAAAAGATAGAACACAACAGGATTTGTATCTTTCTCTCTCCCTCCCCCCTTTTCACATTCACTCACACACACACACACACACTCTCTGCTATCTCCAAAGGCTCTTTTTTCTTCCCTTAAAGCTTGGCATCCCGGATGGTATCACACCTACCCAATCAATCTGAGGAACAAAAAACAAGCCTGAAGAATGACTACTGATAAAGGAGTCCCAGCCGGTGCAGGTCTTTTTGCATGCTAATTCCTGCTTTTCCTAGCTGTACCTGCAACCGCAGCTCCAAACAGAGTATTTCTAATACAGGGGAAGGTAATTACACTCACAAAGGCACCTCTGTGTCAGGGCCGGGCACCAGGAGCCAGCAGGTCTGGGAGACGGAGGCTTAACAGAGACTCCTGCAGTGAATGCACATTGTCTAGCAGGGGGGAAAATGCCAGACGGAGGGACCTGCAGCATTCAAGACAACAGTGGTGCACCTTGTCTGAGGAGGTTATTTAATGCTTCTGGCACCTGTAGTCAGAGCCACCCCTCCTTTCCTACCTTACAGGTTTAGAATTTATTTGGCATGTATAATTGTATATTTTGATCCTGGAGCTACAAACAATGGGCAGCATGTCAGGTCTTGATCCTTAGCATTCCTCTTGGTTTCTCCCCAGTGAGTTAACCCTTGTGTACACGGTCTGGCAGCACCTCTCCTGCCCAGTCAAGGGAGAGTGAGGCCCACGCGCCTGGGATTTGAACAGGGTGAGTGTCAGGATCTTGCTGAGAAAAAGCAGCGGTGCCAAGACCCGTTATGGGATTGTGTCACTGGTGTTAAAACCAAATGACCCAGCCAACAATTGGAGACTTGATATCGGTGACATTGAAATTACTTCGATTTGAATATGAAATATCAAAACCTATTATTTAGTTTCTTTAGCCTGGGGACTTTCAGGATACTGGCTTCTCCTTAATTTCATTGCAATTCTAACCAAAGCGTCTTGGCGATTCAAGGATTTTTTTTTTTTTTTTTTTGGTAGGAAATGCCACTCCTGTGTTGGTTCTAGTTCTCTACTGTTCCATCATACACTGCTTTGCCATCAAAGATGCTCGCATTTAGACAGGCTGGAAATCCAGTAAGTGGCACAGTTTTATTACATGGAATTGTAGTCTCTGAGCATGCAAACTTCACAGAGCTAATCTATAAAACAGGTCCCACCTTTTCAGTTTTCCTTTTCCTTTCCTTTCCTTTCTTGCCTTCTTTCTTCTGATGTCTCCCCACCATCTATTTGCAAGGTTCACAATCTGTTTTTACTCTATGCATTTAATCCTGGAAATTTTAATACATGTACTTATTATCTTTGTTATCTTTATCTTCCTCCTGGAAAATGCATGCATTATAATACATCATTTTATACAACTTACATTATAAGCAACCCCCATCTTATTGTCCTGTACTTTAATTCTAGCTTTAAAAACATGAACCCCTAAATTACTATCACACATATATGTAAATGCACACAATGCTATTAAGACTGAACATTCACCATTCTCTTCTCCTCATTCCTTGCTACATCTCCAGTCATCTGGATCACTTTCCTTCTACCTAAAGTGCAGTCTAGAATTTCCTTTAGTAAGGGCCTATTGGGGATATGCATTTTGAGTTTTGCTAGTCTAAACAATGTCTTTATTTTATCCCTGTTCCTGGAAGACATCTTCACAGGGTATAGAACTCTAGGTTGAAAGGTTTTTCCTCCACACTCTGAAAACACCGTGCCGATGCCTGGCTTTTACTAGTTTTTAAATTGGTCGTCAGTTCAACCGTTCGGTTTTGGAGGCACCTGCTGTTCCCTCTGACCATCTAAGGGCTTCCCTGCAGCCTTGGTATTCAGCAGTTTCACCACGACATGTTTAGTCTGGATTATTTTTATCTATCCCACTTCGGAAGCGATTTGTTGTGCTTCGGAAGGTTTGATAGCTTTTTAGTAGTTCTGGGGAATTTTTAGACATCATCTTTCCTTTCCTTCTGGTTTTCTTTTATACCTATTAGAGCACCTCCTACTCTCCTCTGCGTTTCAATCTCTCTTTGTCTCTCTGTTCTGAGTTGTTCTCTTAAGTTCTAAGTTCACTAATTCTCTCTTCAGCTATGTTTAATCTGTTCTTAAAGCCGGAATTTTGAAATGTTTGGTCTTAAAGTTTAAGTTTAAGGTTAAGTGAAAGTTTATTTCACCTTTTAGCTTTTTAAAACAAAAACATTCATTTTAGGGCGCCTGGGTGGCTCAGTTGGTTAAGCGACTACCTTTGGCTCAGGTCATGATCCCAGAGTCCTGGGATCGAGTCCCACGTCGGGCTCCCGGCTCCGCGGGGAGTCTGCTTCTCCCTCTGACCTTCTCCCTTCTCATGTCTCTATCTCAAATAAATAAAATCTTTAAAAAAAATTCATTTTATATTTCTGATAATTTTGAAATTTAAATCTTTGTAGGTTTAAAATGCTGCCTGTTGCTTTTTGCTATCTCTTCCTAAAGTGCCTTGTTTCCCTGTGTGACTTAAGATTTTAGATCAAGAGCTATTCGTTTTCCCTGGAACAGTATCTATGAAAACTCTTTGAGGTCTGGGTTGAAGATAGGCTTTTTTTTTTTTTTTTTTTTAATTCTAGTTAGTTGACACACAGTTCAATATTGGTTTCAGAAGTAGAGTTCAGGAGTTCATCATTTACATATAATACCCACTGCTCATCATAATAAGTGTGAAAGTAGGCTCCTTTCAAGAGAACTTGTGTTTGCTTCTGTCAGGTACCTCGGGGTACTACCAATTCAAGACTTTGCCAGCTTGAGAGTTTGCTTATCACCCGAGAAATGTAAACTCAGCAGGCAAACCCATATGAGACAAGCTTAGAATTCCTAATTTCTCATAGGGGAGGGTTTTCCCCCCTCTCGCTTCTCTCTCCCTCCAGAACCAAAGCAACTTTCCTTACAGCCCAGAATGATAAAGACAGCATTTTAATTATACCCTTATGCTGAGGGTATAACTCTTTGAGGTCCAGCTTTACGGAAGAGGAATTTCTTTAGGACCAGGAATCGGATAAGGCAAGAGTAGTCCCTAGACACATGAAGGATCCACTCATTAACAGGGCTGCTCAAAACAAGGTCAGCACCTAAGAGTAAGTGCCTCCTCACATTTTGTGATCTAAGTGCCTTGCTTGCCCACCTGAGTTCTACCTTTTTCTTTTAGACTTAGCACTCTGGGCGGTACCTGGTTGCTCCTAGGACATCAACAGTTAATGCTCACGGTCAGGTGTTTGGCAAATGCCTTGCAGACCAGAGCCAGCCTTAGGGTTCTGCTCATCTCACCTAAAATTTGGCTTGAATATTCCTAACTTATGAATTTGAAAAGGCTTTTACAAAATACACTAAAGTAAATTATCCAACATTTTTAGTTGTTTTCCATGGATGATCAGCTCAAACATCCTATCTGCCAATGGTTAGAAACACTATGGGAAGAACTTAATGCCTTAAAGAGGAGATGTTCAAGCCAGCTTGCTCTTCACACATTCTCTCGACAAGTTTCCTTTTAAATGTTGCAATGTTATACAGGCAACACCCCTGATAATTCCTTTTTCAATTTTTCCCCTTGACGTAGATCTCCAAGTTTAGTTTCTCCAGGAGAAACAAAAAAGCTCTTTATTCCAATCCCCTTCAGCACACTCACTGGAGGCCATCTCTCTGCACTGTCAACCATTATGGCTGATCACCTAGTCAAGCTGGGTAGCATCCTCATGTTCCACCTTTCTACATGCAACTAACTGTTCTTGAAGAAAATGACTTTTCAGGGGAGAAGTAGACCATATTAAAAAAAAATAGTCAAAATGTACCATCTTCGGGACGTTTGGGTGACTCAGTTGGTTAAGCATCTGCCCTCAGCTCAGAGGCCTAGGACTGAGTCCCACATCAGGGTCCTTGCTTAGCGGGCCTCCCTCTGCTGCCACTCTCCCTGCTTGTGTGTGCTCTCTCTCTCAATCTCACAAATAAGTAAATATTTTTAAACGTACCATCTTAATATGGATCTAGGTCTGAATTCTGCCACTTCCAATCAATGGTAGGACACTGCAGGAACAAGAAATCAGGCTTTGGAAGTAAGAAACCTGAGCTCAGATCACTGCTCTGCCTCTTAGCTAAACATTTTCAGTATTTCTGTACCTCAAATTCATCATCTATTATATGTGTGTAACATTCTTAGTGACATGAGAATTTAGATCCAATGACTAGCATTAAGTACCCAGTATAATACTTAGCAAAAGGAACTTCAATAAAAGGTGATGATATAAAGGTCATTACCATTATCAATGAAAAGCACACAGTCCTGTTGCAGCAGAAAATGGAAATAGCTAATATATTTTTTTTAAACAACTTGCATCTGAGGTATTACTACTAGATGGTTTCATATCTGAATCACAGTAGAGTTCTATATTTATCAGGCTAAAAGCCAGTTTTTAATTTGGCAAAACACCTAATCCTAGGTTTATAATGGTTTGCTAAATTGATCATATCCCATATGGGATTTTTTGACTGTCACCCAGTATATCTCCTTAATTTTACAGTCAGTAAACATTTCTTAAACTGGGTACCTCTTAAATGAATACTTCAGTCACAACTGAAACCAGATAAATGGAAGGACAGAATAGCAGAAATGTATCTATCATTTCTAGAAAACATATTCAGAGCACCCTATTGGCAATGGATTAGTAGCATCATTATCAGTATTTTTAAGCATGAAAGACTGCATATTATATTCCAAAAGTTTAATTAAAATAAAAGTTGTTTTATTGTTGTGTTAAAACTAATCCTGCAGGCACTCAGCAGAAAACAAAGCAAAAACTCACAAAAAAGAACTAAACGCTAACTTGATAAAAATGTTGGCCTCTGGAAAGCTAGGTCATCTGTCACATGGGACTAGGAGACCAACGTTTTATTGTCATATACTCTTTTATATCTGAATTTTCTTCTTTTAAAAACTATTTTGCCTACTAAAATTAATTTTTAAAAAACATGGGGCGTCTGCATGGCTTAACTGGTTGTGACCAACTCTTAATTTCGGCTCAGGTCATGACCTCAGGGTTATGAGATCGAGTCCCACACTGGGCATGAAGCCTGCCTGGGATTCTTTCTCACCCTCTGTCCCCCCACACCCTCTCTTCCTCTTTAAAAAAACAAAACAACCCCCCCCCAAAAAAACCTTTATGGCACTAATTACTAAAAACTATGGCACTATATCGTTATATTCTCTCCCCTCCCTGAGCACTGGTCACTTTGAAGGCAATGATACCACATTCACCCTTGTAACTCTAGCTCCTAGTAGAGTGTTAGCCCTCGACAAATATTTGGTGAACAAATGGAAAAATGCTTTAAAAAACTAACCATTTTCTAGTATTTTTTCTTTATGAAGTTTTAAAACTTTAATTCCAATACGGTTAACATATAGTGGTTAGCTTCAGGTATATAATGTAGTCATTTTCTAGTATTTTTAAGAACCTTTTCTAGTCTCCTTTCAGCACACTCGACACCTTTGGACAGTGTTTTATCAAAATAATATTTTTCGAGGTGCCTTCTTTTATTTGCTAGTCCAAAGTCCAAAGAACAATGCCTGACCAGGAGACAGCTATTGGCTACACAACATCAGAAATCACTGAGGACTGGGGCAGAGTTGAAGGAACCACTATATCTACAAGAATCTATTAGTTGACATCCCATAATTTAAAATTAACTAACACATCATGCAAACTATGTGCTAATTTCTAGCCTATGTTCTTTACATGCATTATTTTCATAAATCCTGACAACAATCCTATGAACATGTAGGTACTATGACTATCCTCTTTGTACAGATGATGCACCCAGAACACAGGGATAGGAAGATATAAAGTCTTTTTCTTTCCAGGTTTTTTTTTCTTAATGCAACCTTTAAATATAATACGAATAATATCATATGACTTCCATTATTATTCTCAAGTTCTCACCATATTAGATGCAAAACCTGGCCCCTCGAGGTATTTGATATTCTCTTCTGAATTTCAAAAATTCTGCCTTTTAATAAGATGTCTAAAATGTTCATTTTAGTGGCGGGTATTTTTTTTTTTAAATTTTATTTATTTATTTGACAGAGAGAGATCACAAGCAGGCAGAGAGGCAGGCAGAGGGGGGGGAGGGGGGAAGCAGGCTCCCCGCTGAACAGAGAGCCTGATGCAGGGCCGATCCCAGGACACCCAGATCATGACCTGAGCCGAAGGCAGAGGCTTTAACCCACTGAGCCACCCAGGTGCCCCCAGTGGCGGGTATTTTTGACAAAGCCATCAGGAAGGCACACCAACAGCTATCACTTGGAACAGCAATGCGGCCCCACTGCCAGGTTACCTGGGGCTTTTGGTACAGCGTAGGAGATTCCTGCTACTCTGCTTAATATAGGAGTTAAAAAATAAATAAATAAAAGGGCCCTCTTGCCTCACAATGGTTTTTTAATTTCTATAATTTAAAGAGCTGACAAAAGATCTAACATGTTCTTAGTCTAAAAAAACAAAACAGAGCAAAGCGGAGTCATTCTCCCAGGATATCCGCCATATTCAAACAGCACTGGGCACTGAGAACAAGCAGCAAGAGGAGTGAGCTAAGGGCCCCCGGCCTGAGCTATCACACGCTCACGATGCTAACTAAGCGCCCTCTCAACTCTCTCCACTTCCGTCCTCGCCGTCGACAATGACACCAAACCTGCCAGCTGCGGCTCCCTGTCTGTGCTCCACATGTAACTGTTGTCAAACTCGCCCCAACTACCCAGCAGGCGCTCTCTCGAGCTGGCTCAACATACCTTTCTGCGACAGCTCAGGTTTCAAAGAGAGATTGGACTGAGTGAGAAACCCAGCCTCCTACTTACTTACAAGGTCTGTGACCTTAGACAAGTTATCCAAACCCATCAAGACTTCTTTTCCTCACTGGTAACTTGGCGCTTAAAAACAAAAAAACAAAACAAAAACCTACAAAACCCAAAAAAACCCACTACTATCTGCCTCCTCGGCTGTAGTCAGAATTAAATGACATGACATACATAATATAGAGCTTTCAGCACAGGACCTGGCATAGAGTAAGCGCTCAGTCACACAACCTGCAGTGTGTGCGTGTGTGCACTGCGCACGTATATGCATTTTCTCTGTCTCTCTCTCTCTCTCTCTCTCTCTCTAACCTCCCCCCAAGCCTGGGCTCTGTCTCTACTGCCTCTCCTGAAATCCTAGCAGCACATTCGATCTTGCTATCTTCAGATGCTTCAAATCCTTCTATCTTTAGTGACTCTTTTCCCTGTCTACCGTTAGCTATAGTTCTCATAACAAAATTTAAAAAGGCAATAAATCTCTCAACTTCCACTCTCCCGAACATCCTTCCACTCTTTTTCTTCAAGTTGCTGTACTCTTTCCCTTCTTTTCTTTCACGGTAAAAGCTTTACACCGAGTGCTCTGTAGCTGCTAATATTTTCTCATATAGGTTTCTACTCCTGCCATTCTACTTAAATTGATTTCTTAAAAATAACTGCTGACCTCCATCTTTAAGTTCAAAGACCTTCTTTTGGGCTTCATCCTGGCTGTTCTCTGTCGCATTTGATACCATTCACTGCTTCCTCCCTCCCCTGTACTTGATTCCTCCACCAACTCCTACTAACAACTGTTGGTTTCAGTTCTCCACCTGAGAGCTGCTTCTAGTTTTTTCCATCCATTCTTCTTTCTGCCACCTAGATGTGGGTGCTCTCCACGCTGCATCACTGGTGTCCCATCGGCTTGGAGATCTTACCGACTCTCCTAGCTTCACGCATGCAGAAGACCCTTACAAAAGCCTTTCGGGTCCCCAGTCCTCGGACAAAGTCTGACAAGGCTCCGGTTCTACACCAAGGCAGAGCAGGGCAAACGCCGCACGGGGAGTCAGGAGGTAGGCTGTCATAGCCCCAGCCCTGCCTACTAAGTCACCTGGCTAAATCTAAGATTTGGGGGCTTCTCATCCCAATTAGAGAGGTAACACCAGATAGAAGGTTTTGTAAAGTTTCTGCAGCTTCTTAAGTATCAGAAAATTCTAAAATTTACGGTATCACCACCTATCCAGGTGCTCAAGCCAGTAACCTGGGAGTCATCTTTTAATCTTCCTTTATTTTTTACCTTGCCACACTTTTCAAGGCTTTGGGAGACTGATTCGCAAACATCCTTCAAATACATCTCCTCTCTCAGTGAAAATAAAACATTGATCCAAAAACAATAAATATATACATACACACACACACATATATATATATTTGAACCAAACATATATAAATTTTAAACTGATAAAAAACAAAACAAAAACAAACCCCCCCAAACATATCCCCTCCATCTCCACTGTCACAGCCTACCTCAGGCTAATGCCATCCCTCCGCTGCACCATCCCCAGCCTAGATCCTCCTAACAAGCCCCCCACCTTCAGTCTTAAGCTCCTACGTGGCATTGTCCACACTGAAACTGAATTATCCTTCATCAAACACAATCCCAATCACACCCTTCGTCTTGGCCTTCCACTGGGGAACAATGACTCATCCTTCAAGGCTACCTCCCCTTCGGAAAGCCTTTCTGACTTTGCCACTGAGTCAGCCCCTCTTCCCTAAGGACCCTGTGCCCGCCCCGACAGCCCTTCCCAACTGCACATGCCCTGTATTCCAAGGATCTTTTTACCTGCCTGACTGCCCCACGCGATGGTAAACTTCTTGGAAAACCATGCATTCTTTACTGATGTTTGTATTCCCAGAACCCAGAGCAGAGTTTGCTGGGTGAAGGAACATATGCCTCCAGAAATGAGAAATCAAACTCTCGAACAATCAGCTGCTTTCTTTACATTTGATGTCCCCAGTATCATTCATCATCTTTGGTCACTACTTGCCAATTCTTCACTTTCTGTGCTCTAATATCCTTGTTTATAACTTGGGAACACCGGGCTTTTGCTTGCCATTCATTTGCTCAACAAGTATTTATCAAATGTCTATTCATGGGCTACAAACAGTGACAAGCAGCAGGGAAGCAGCGAGGTCTCCTGTATCATAGTACACGCTAGATACACACACCCACATCTCAAACCAGAAGATGGTGCTGGGGGCCCTGTACAGAACTGGAAGACGGCACCGGGCAGTGAGCGACCTGGCTACCTCTCTGAGCAAGCCTCTGCTGACCCAAGATGTGAAGGGAAGAGCCTTAGGCAGAGGGAGTGAACTTGGAATATCTGAATAAAAGAAGGGCAGCCAGTGCAGCCAGCAGCGGATGGTACAAAAGGGAGGGTGGAGAAGATGGGGCCACAGGGAAGGAGCTGGGACTCTATTCCAAGCGCAGCAGGAAGATGCTGGATGGTTTTCCATCAGAGACCAGAGTTTCCGTAGGGGACACTTATTTCTCATTTCCTCTGGTTTCTGCTCAAATATCATCTCATCCGAGAGGCTCCATGGATCACCCTATTAAAACGCGCCCCCCCCCCCCCATTCACATCCCATCCTGCCTTGGCCCTTCTCCATTCTCACCTGCCTCCTTTTCCTTCAAGGTTCTTAGCATCACCTGATGTCAGAGATCTGGTTTTTGTTTTTTTTTTTTAATTATTTTTTTGTTTGAGGATCGTTGACACAATGTTACATTAGTTTCAGGTGTACAACATAGTGACTCAACGTCTCTATATGTCATGCGGAGCTCACCTCAAGTGTGACTACCAGCTGTCACCATACAGTCCTTCTGCAGGATCGCTGACTCTATTCCCCATGCTGTGCCCTCTATGCCTGAGGCTTATTTGCTCCATAACTAGAAGCTGCACCTGCCCTCTAGATTTCTTTTCTTGATGGCTGACTTTTTCTACCCACCAACCCCGAGCAGGGACGGGACTCCTCACCTGCCGGAGCAGTCAGCTTTCAGTAGAAGTATATTGAACGCATTCCCAACCTATCTGATTTACACTTTAAACAGATCAATTCTAGGGACAACAGATTTAGGGGAGTCAAGAATCAAAATGAACAAGCCCATGAGGAGGCTGTGACAGAAGCCCAGAGGAAAGGCGAGTGGGGGAGATGTAGGGGGCGAGAATCGGCAACAGAGCGGCTGTAAAACCATGAAATTGCCCGCAGTGTTAGAAAATTCGCACGGCACCACTGTCCCCAAGGGAACGACAGGACAACTGTTTTCTTCAGTGGGGCCATGAACTCATAAAAATAGATATTTTTAAAAGCTGCTAAATTGAGTAATTATTCTTATGTACTCCTATGTTATCAAGCTCAAATTGCTAAACTGTTGTAATCTGACAAAATCTATTAACACTAAAACAATGCACCTGCCCCTTGACCTAAAAATTTTCATTCCTAGGAACTTATCATTTATATACACTCACAAAAGTATGTCAAAATATCTTGCAGGGATATTCACCTTGTCATTGCTTTCAATACCTCCAAAATGGAAACAACATGAACACCTATCAACAGGAAACTGCTTAGAAAAACTCAACACAAAAATTCTACACAGCTATTAAATAAAATGAGGAAAGAGCTTTAAGGTGTATTGTGTGCACCTGAAACTCATGTAACATTGTGTGTCAACTATAGTTCAATTAAAAAAAAGAAATAGTGGGGCACCTGGGTGGCTCAGTGGGTTAAAAGCCTCTGCCTTCGGCTCAGGTCATGATCTCAGGGTCCTGGGATCAAGCCCCACATCAGGCTCTTTGCTCAGCGGGAAGCCTGCTTCCCCC
>CM052806.1:31728744-31746527 GCA_028533885.1 Nasua narica
GTGACCCAGCCGGGAGGAGAGCCAGTCCCCAGAAACAAAACGTGCAGCCGGGGGCCGCGGGGCTGGGATACCGTAAGGGAGGACCCCGCGGGCTGAGCGGAGAGGAGAACCCCGCTGAGTGTGGTCTAAGTTGGTCTGAGCCAACGCTGCCGATGACACCAACGACCTGACCTGCGGAAGGGATGAGACTGCCAACTCACTCTCCTGCACAGAAATCAAGTTTCCAGAAGCTCAAAGTGGTAGTGACTTCACTTGGTAATTACCACTGCACCAAAAGCGGCGTTTTGTAAGGCGGCACCAAGCCCTGCGGAATGCCTCTGAACTAGATTAAACCACCAGGCTAGTAATTAAACTAAGTTTATACGGGAGAGGTCTCTTGCTCAAACTTGAGCAGTCCTGCTCATTTCAGGAAAGCAACCGCAGCACCGAAGTGGAAACAAGCAACCTGAGCCTCCGCGTCAGCACGAACGCCGTCCTCGGCGGCCTCTGCTCTCCTGACTGAAATGGGGAGCCTCCCTTCTTCCCGCGGGTGGGAGACGGGATTTCGGTCTGGAAATGCGGCGAAGGTGCAAAGGGCTCACTCGCAGTCTTGTATCGTTTGCAGGTAGTTTAACAGTCTCCGTTTCTGTGTCAGCAAACAAGTTTTTACCATTTTATCTTTCGAGACATTTCGATAGCAGTCATTGCCATAGCACCTAAGTGCTTTTCACCAGACAGCCCGATGAAAGACTGCTTGGCATCTTGTCAGAGTGACACGCTGCCACACTGTGTTACAGTCTGCAAAGAGCCTAAAAATTTAGAAATGATTTTTCTTCAAATTTATCAACGCTATGCTTCGTGACAATCCGGCGAGTTCCTATGTGGCTGGATAATAGTTCGGTAGGTGAAACGGCTCTAACAGTGTTCTCCGCGGCACAATCACACACTGAGCGTTTGAAGTGCTACTTAAAAAACCGGCATATTTATTCCTAAACACCACACATGCCTAAATATGAAGCAAGTTCTCCCTCTAGAACTAACCCCAGAAAAGAAGGGGTCACATTATATTCCATTCTAGCAAGTCTCGGATCCTGGGGTACTCTTTCGATCTCCGCACCCTGACAAGTACAGAGAAGCATTTGGGGAAGGGCAGATTTGGATGAAACAACGAGGTCAACTGTTACTAACACTGGATGCTCACCAAAATCACCTGCAAAGCTTGGGTTTAAAAAAAAAGGGGGGGGGGTGAAAAACTCTTCTTGGGGGTAGGATCTCACATATGCTGGGTTGGATGTCAAAACCAGGCACTGAAAGTTCACTCTCGAAAGCAGTATCGGTTGTTACAATATGGGACCAGTTAGGTCCATTCAGGATGAACTGGGAATAGGAAAAAAGAAACAACTGTCCTAACGTTTTGTGTCTGAGGATAAAACCTGCAGGGATAATAGTGCACACAGAGCCCAGAAGAGCTTCACCTGGTTGGCATGGGATACACATGAACAATGTACTCCACGAGACCATGTGAATGGCTGATTCAAGTAGCAGTGATCAAAACACTGATTGAAAATTCTTACGAAGAGTTTGTGCAGAATACTCCTTGATATGTATGTACAGAAAAGAGTAATAACAATTTTATATGATGGGATTTTGTATATTTATGGGGAAATAAATGAAAACTATTTTATGTAAACATCTGACTTCAGGTTTACTTATTCCTAAAGCTTTACTTAGTCAAGCTGGCCATGAAAAACATTTTTTAAACCTTCTTATTGAAAAATGGTAAACACCTTATGTTTGACGAAGCCTTCGAGCTGGGCAGACATGGAGCTAATTCTAATAGATCCCAATTCAACTTTTTTGGTAGAGGAATGTGAGTAACAAATATCAAGAATTTTCCGAAAGCCTGGTTTTTCAATCATTCCGAAAAACTGTTTTCTAAATGAAAATTACATAAAGAAAGGGCCGGAATGTACAGGATCAGGAAATAAATTCCCCATCTGGTACAGGCTTCTCCTTGAACCGAGCGCTTAGCCTGTCTTCCAAGAAACGGCACCCTGCGATCCTTGTATCTATCCCTCACAGAGGCCAGCGCGGAGAATTGGGTTTTTGTACCAGTAACAAATCCGAATAAAGTTCCAGCCATTGTTGCTGTAAGGAGCTATGCGGCTGGGCACCACTGACATCATGTTCGGCTGTCATCAGTGTATTTCGAGAATGGCTTTTTGAGGCGGGTGGGGAGGCGCCCTACAGTCCCCAGCAGAACATCTTCTCCAGGTACCAAAATGTGAGGAATCAATTTCATGCTGCGAAGTTTATTTACATAGTTTGCCCCATTTGCTAATCTAGGAGGTGAACACGGTACCTAAGAATTGACTAAAAGGAAAGTTACCTTATAGATCCCAAAGAACCCCAGGTCCCTTACGACAGACAGGGCACTGACTCGGGGACCAGTGGTGATCTCTCCAGCCACCTGCAAACGGATCTTGACGATTTCCAAAGGGTTTGTGAAAATCACCTGGGAGCCTCCGGCCTAAAGAGAGAAGAAGTAAAGATTTAGGACCAAAAAAGGGTAAGGGTAAGTTGGGTTAGGAAAAAACGAGGGGATTATCCTCCACCGAGTGCAGAACATCCTATCTTCGAAAGACTATAGTTTCACAGTTAAGACAGTGGCGAGTTTGAATCAAAAATACAGCTACTGCCAAGGAGACTTTGGGTACTGAGGTCCTGTTTCCCTCACTCGGAGGCTGAAAGGAAAAGGGCAGAGACCGATGTCTCCTGGCCTCACCGAAGTCTTCACATGGAACTGACAAAGATTCCCTGAAGCTCAAACAGCTGCCATCACACGGCTCAAAGCCAAGGACAGAAAGGCAACAATAAAATGAAAATCAAATAGTATCCAAATAAAGAGACACTGACCTGCTTGTCAGAAAAGGAGGACACAGGGCGGACACAGGTTCTCCCATGATGGACCTCCTGATTCTGGCAATGACTCAAGAATTGCCAGGGAACATGTAAACATAGATGAGAGCTATTTTTCCTTAAAAAATCAGGTCCATCATCGAACACCATTTTACGGAGTCACATGTTCTTATAATTTTATTTATGTCATGCCTGGGTACAGATTGCTCTTTTCATAGAAGATAAATGTCCAAGTAGTAAAAATATACATTAAATCAATTATGGCCCAAACTCTGAGCAATGTGTGTTATTTCATTCCAGCAGTGGTTGGGTGCCCCACCCCCGAGATCATCGGTGGAAATCTTTAAAGTGTACTATAAGGGAAATTTTAAGCTAGTTATTTTGAAGCTAAGCCTATATTTATTATAAGCAATTACATTCTTTCCCACTGTACTTCAACTAGTTATTCCTTGTCACGAATACATTAAATTATTTCATCCACACTCGGGCTGATGCAGAGTATAGTTCAGAATCTTCACAGCACAGTGATGTTAGCACACGGAGCGATGTCACCACAGACACGGTGCTGCTGTTTTACAGCTCAGTCGGTGCCATCGCAGGAACAAGCACGACGTGAACTCCTATCATACACAACTGCTTCGGGCCAGATTCCCTGACGCCATTAACCAGCGTGTGTGCCCTCACCAAAGGGCCAGTACTAACCCATACTGGCTACAGAGATGACCTTAGAAGTATAGTTGATAAACTTGGAAAGTAAAAATGAGACAACATAAATATCCAATGATCAGGGATGGATCAAATGAATTTTGAGCATGTCATGCAATGAGACACTATGCTGCCAATAGAAATACTATGGAAAATGTCCAATACACATCCTGGGAAGGAAAAACCCTCCTGCTGAAATGCACGTGCAGCGGTCCCCATCATCCCTAACTGTCGCGTAGAGAATACACCAGCACGGTGTTTTTGAGGTGGTAGGGTTACAAGTGGTTTCTTTTCTTTTCTGCTGTATTGTGTATTTCTTCTACATAGATCATATGTTACCTCTATGAAGAAAAACAAATACTTCTACAAAACCTACCTGATACACGTAGCAACATTAGCCAAAAAAAGCAAAGAAATCTGTTCGCCCATTAATTCTCTATAAATCAAATGGCTTTTCCACCTTTACCAACTTCATCTCTTAATCAAGACACTTGTTGTTAAAAACGGACCAAGCTTTCCGCTCTCTGCCCACGTTACCACCGTTCCCAAGGCAGTACTGCCCCGTGTCCCGACTGCCACACGGACCAGCCCTCCTCGCTTGCTCGTTCTGCCCACCACTTCGGCTCTCCCAGGTGACTCTCGGGAGGTGGGCCAAACAATCCTGGTAGAAAAAAACCTAGGACGGATGCATCAAAAGGCCCGAGAAAGGCCCTCGTTAAGTGGGAAGGAGAGCGTGGGGCGACACGCCCAGAGGCCGGTCCGCACGGACATGTGGCTCCCTCTTCTCTTTGGATCATTGAAGAACGGCCAAGCAAAGCGGACCCACACGCACTGCCAACGGGCGGAGGGGAGGGCAGGCAGCTGAGCATCCCCGGGGGGCGGGCCGAGCCCCGGTCCCTGGGTGTCAAACCACCTCGCATCATACGAGGCCCAAAGAGACGGCGAGTGGACCGCGGCCAGCACGGTGCTTGGGACACGGTAGTGACTCCAAACCTGATTCTTTCCTGGTCTCCTGGAGGGACAGTTCTCCTCCCCGGCTACATGTCAGTCACCTGCAGAGCTTTGACAAGCAGTGACTTCTAAATCCTACTCCAGACAAATAAATTCTGCAACCGCCCTTTCAAAAACCGTTCCTACATGATTAAGATGTGCAGTGAGAGCTGACGATCGCTAGACTTCACTGCATCACCTCCCCGAGCCCTCTGAATTCTGAGAGGCTCCTTGACAGGCTTCCTTACCACTGGGATTTCTAATGCCAGTTTTCCACTTTCTTTCAGAGAGCAACTTTTACGTTTTACACGTGACCTCACGACAAACTTCTTATACAGATCCAAGTGGTGCCATTGGTAAAGGTGCAATTCCTAGGTACAGAATTGCTTTCTTACTCATTCTCTTTCATCTGTATAAACACTTGTCAAAGTTCATGTTATATACAAAATAAGAATACTCAATTCCCTGACTCCCAGCCAATCGATAGATACCGATTCTGCGAGCACAGCAGAGTGAATTCTAATCAGTAAGAACAATGCAAAAGTCAAATCCACCTCAGACAGCTGCAGGGAACAGACACAGTGGGAAGACAGGGCAGGGATACTGAGAAAAAAGGATGGGCTCATTGCCTCAGGTGGGCTCAGAAAGAAAGAGCTGACAGATTCAAAGTGGCACATTGCAGAGGTTCGGAAGATGAATCGGTCCTTTGGAGTCAGGCTGGAGGGAAACGGGAGACTCCAAGGCACCGAGAGACGATGCTTATCACCAGATGTGCAGAGTCTGGGCATCGCCACGACCTGATCGCTGAGCGGCAGGCTGGCTGCGGCTGTACCGCCTCTCGGCCTATTGTCCATTCACAGTGCCTTACCCCGTCCCCCTCTGGGAGATCAAAGACAGCGGGCCGCCAACAGGATCACCTATTGTGCATGAGGGCCTGGTGACCCTCATCACCGGAGAGACCTGGCTGTGTGCAGACGCTCCTGTGTGCACGTGTTCCCTGTGACTTTCTGGAGTCTGCGGCAAGCAGGACTGGCGAAGACTGTCGACACTGGGACTGGCTCTGTGTGGCACGTCGGCTTTCCAGCAGGCACACTGACTCGTCTACAGGTTTCCTGGTATGTTCCTTCTTGCTGGAATCGTGGCGGCTACGCAGCCCCTGCCTCCATCTGAAGACGAACACGCACTCACAGCAGACTCACCTCTGCTACCTGATCATTCATTCACATCATAAAAACTCACCACATATTCCTAAGTAATCGTGCTCAGAGTTTGTCCTAAGAACTCCAAGGACACGAGGTGAGTGAGAAAGCATGCTTGTTCTCCAGGAGCTTGAAATAGGAGTGAAGTAATCAACATTCGTGAAGCACCCATTACTGGCCACCGCGGTGTTGCTCTGCATGGATTACCTATCTTCAGCCCACTCAGAGGTCTTTCTTCCCGATTTTACAGAAGAGAAAATTGAGGCATAAAAGATTAAAGAAACTGTTACGGGCTGAACTGGGTCCAACAAAATTCACAGACTGAAGTGAGTCCTAAGCCTCAGCACCTCAGAGGGTGACTGTATTTAGAGAAAGGGCCTTTCCAAAGGTGGTTAAGGGCAGAAGAGGTCGTATGGGAGGGCCCTACGCCAACATCACTGCTGTCCTACTACGTATCCTAAGAGCAAACTGCGATACGGACACAAACCTGCACACAGGGAAGACCACGTGAGTGCACAGAGAGGAGGCAGCCATCATCAAGCCAAGGAGAGAGGCCTCGGAAGAAACCAACCCTGCCGACACCAGTTTGGACCTCTGGCCTCCAGGGACGTAGGAAAATAAATTCCCGTTGCTGAAGTCACGCAGGCTGTGGTACCCTGTTGCGGCTGCGCTAGCAAGCCGACACAGCACTTACACAGGGCCACACCGCCGGCAAGCAGAGGGTTTTTGACTGGGCCCAATAAACACACGCCTTATGAACAGAAAAAAATGGCACACGGGTGAAGGTAATTGTCATATGCAAGAGGTAAAGTCCAGACAAATGGCCACAGCAATCCGAAGGAGGGCACGATCTCTGCTGACTGGGATAACGTGGGGAAGAGGGAGGCACATAAGAAAATAACACAGCAGCTGGTGACTGCATGCAATTCGGATTTAGCTAATCCAGGCGGAGAATCGCTCAAAGGCACGGTGACAGGGGCCTGCCACACTCACAGGGTAAAGAGACCCAGCACCACTTATGTCCCAAGTGAAATTTTAGTAAGAATGACCATTATGGTTGAGATCAACATTTTCATCCACTGGCATTTATTTGGGTGCTTACTTTCTACCAGGTATTATGCTAACAGCTTTGCAAAAATTTTCCCTTTTGGTCCTCATCATATAAGGTGGGTAATACTCTTCCAGTTTTATAAGTGAACAAAGCGAGACCAAAAAGGTGAAGGAGCTCATGAAACCTGCCCGAGATCACCAAGCTGGGAAGGGGGAGCCTGGACGCAGAGCAAACCTGCCGGAGGCCAGCCATACCCTCACGCCAGCGAGCACCGCGCATCCTGGCAGCTCGCAGAACCAACTCGCTGCTTGCACGGGGCCTGCGGGGCTAGGGGACAGACGCTGAACATAAGGTCACTGGGGCCAAATCACGGGAGGCCTCGAATGCAACTGTGAAGACTCAAGCTCCATCCTGCAGACGGTACCGTCCAGTGCATTTGTGCCGGGAGGAGAGCAGATCCTAAATAAAGTCTGGGAGCTGGAAAGTGTTGTGACTAATATCTGTGTCTCAGAAAGATGACTGGGCAGCAGAAGGGAGAGGGTTCGGGAGGGAAGGAGAGCCCTGAGGCAGGGCTAATAATTAGGGTTTTAGCAGACTAGGTGGGAGATAAAAAAAGGCCAGAACCAGAACAATTGCACTAATAAGGTAAGAGGTGGGGGTGGGTGAGTAATGGATGTAGTAGAGAGCACCGGGGCCTGGCTCCTGAATGAGGGGCCAAAGGAGTGTGTGGGAGCAAAGAAAGGACCCAGCGGGTTACATCTGTGTAACACGAACACAGGACATAAAGGTGGGGGACACATCCAAAGGGTAATGGAAAGGTTCGGTGGGAGTCAGAGATGGAGAAAGGTGAGGGCGTCACCCCACATCTGTGCTAACCGAAGGCAGGAGCTAGCACCGGGTACAGGGAGATGAAGCACCAAGAGTGGAGACCTAAGAAGTGACGAGAAGCCTCCGCCACAAACCACAGTGTACAGCAATCCAGGCATTAAACTCAAGAAAGGGGCTTCCAGAAGGGAGAAGGCCAGCAGTGGAATGGCCAGCAATGCCTGCCGACACAGGAGGGCAAGGTCCAGCTCACGGTGTGATCTGTGACCAGGAAGATAGGAAAATGGAGGCTGGGGAATCAGAGTTTGTAGAACCCACGTTTTTAAGGGAAGGGAAAGGGAGAGATGATGTCATATATGGAAGCAAGCAGGGTAGAATGTATTTAGCGTAATTAAGGAGAAAAGTAAGATAAAACAGACCTGGGGAACGATTATGTTACACTTACACAAAACAGCATACAGCTTCTGGGTAGGAAAGGAGAGGAAAGCCGGGTGTGAAACCCAGATTTTCCCTACTACTTCTGCTCCAAAGGTAAAGAAAAATACAATCAAATGGACCAGGATTTAGCAAAAGGAGAGGATGAAAGTTCTGAAGCACAAACCAAACACAAACACAACAGATGATCTCTGCGAATCAACAGTCAACACGATATCCCGGCTCTTCACAAGTCCTGGTGAAGTTAGTCCGGCGTGCAGCACAGACAGGCCGGCAAGGCAGCCAATGACGTCGAAGGATGAACCCAGTGCAATGGCTCAGGCATCCCATCCCTCGACTCCGACAAAGACACGGCAGGCTCTGGTGTACCCGTGAGCTGTTCAGGGCCGTGACCTGCACCTGCGCGAGGGGACCCAGAGCCACAGGCGGCACCGCAGTGGGTTCCCTGCTGAGACCCCACCCCACTGCATGCACAGGACTTGCAGGTGAGGAATGAGTCAGTTTTTAGTGAGATGGGGACTCTTACCCAGGCTATTACGACGAGGTACCGAGCAAGAACATTTCGCGGGCCACCACGCTAGGGGTGAATACCAGTATCAGTATGACAAAATATTTTGTAGCATTTTTTTTTTTTTAAGAAATTCTATAGCATTGGTGTAAGAATGCACAAAACTAAGGAAGATTCCCCACCTTTACGGAGCACACATCCTAGACGTTATGTATTTATTTATTTAGAAGATTTTATTTATTTGACAGAGAGAGATCACAAGAAGGCAGAGAGGCAGGCAGAGAGGGGGAAGCAGGCCCCCTGCTGAGCAGGGAGCCCGATGCGGGGCTCGATCCCAGGACCCTGAGATCATGACCTGAGCTGAAGGCAGAGACTTTAACCCACTGAGCCACCCAGGCGCCCCATAGAAGTTAATCCACATAGGATTATGTGAAGATTAGATGAAAGCATGCAGATAAAGCACATATCCCAGTGCCTACTATACTACTCAATCAGTGGTATTGATCACCATTAACAAATACAAGATGGAACTCTGTTTAGGTGAATTTAGCTTACCAAACACCCACAAAGCCAGTACAAATGAGCTCCCATTTTGTCTTTTCCTAGAAACCTGTAAATTAAACTTTCTTTCTGAAGAAAGCACAGGGATAGTGAGCATTCTAGGAAGTAGCAATCTCAAGTAAAAAAAAAGTCTGGAAAACAAAACAAAACCTCCCCTAGTGATAGGTGATAGAGAGGTACTCAACATAACTGGGGAGTTTTTATTTTATTTAAATTCATTTAACTCTATCAATTCAATTCAAGCTCACATTCAACAAAACATGGGTACTTCTAATTCTGAAATCCTTCTGTTACTGAGAAATGGCTCATCCTGTCCTGCTGCAGGAAGCAGCTGGTAAAACGGCAATGGCTAGCTAACCAGCACAGCGTCTACCACACTGTCGGGGGGCGGGGGGAACAGGTTTCTGTGGACCCTTCAGCTGTGGACCGCCCCCAGCACCAGCAAACCACTTTGGAAATGAGCATCACGGGTCACAGGAGGAACTAAGACAGAGACCAGGTTGGGTGCCGCCTAAAATCTCCCCGTTGCCGAAAACGAGGCACAGGGCACGTTCTTCTGACCAGGCAGTGAGACTGTACGAGGAAAGCCACACAAATGCCCTTTCTAGCCAAGATCAACTGCTAATGTTTTGGACCTTTAAAGCTGTCCCAAGTCAATGCCGGATGTCCCTTTCCGCTACCAATATGAATCAAAGCTCATATCTCCAGGACAGTTGTAGCGGTGGTGATCCCTGCCTGCGACGCACGATCTTCATAAATTCACCTCTGCATCAGGAGGGCTGAGAGCAACCCGAAAGGGACATGGGACTGAGGAAGCTACAACTATGTCAGCGTGAAACAAAAGCACCAAGCTTCTCAAATCAACAGGGCTCTCTCAACACAAAGCATCATTATTTCCAAATGCTCTAATTTTTCACATGACACGCTCCTCGTGGCTCAAAGTAAAATTACAGGGTTTTTCCCTCTAATACCCGCCTCTCTGAAATGGGCTAAAGAGTTTGCAAAGAACCTGAAACGTGGCTTCTGTCCCAGCTTTTGCTCACTGACCAGAGGCTACTGTAAGCTTTTCTTCTTCTTCTTTCTCACAATTCTGTCACTCAAATTCCTCTTGCCATGTTATGTAATGAGGTTCACTGCTGACACTTCTGATGCTCCACAGGTAATTTCATTGTGGGAAGGGATGAATCTACTTTTTAAAAACAGAATTTCGAGAAATCAAATAGAAAGGCAACACACCCTAGCACCCTAATGCACTGCCCGATTTCTCCAAGGACAGTGACCTTCACACTAAAGTGATCCTACCATAGTTTAGGTCCAATAATGGTGAACAAGTAGGTTTTAAAGTTATATGCTTTAAAATGACTTGCCAAGGCTATCTGCTTATCATTAAGCTACAGAAGAGAGTGGTAGCTTTAATACATTATCTCAAGGATTGGTTTGGGAGCTCCAGTTCATATTTCTCCAGGATCCATTTTATTTAACCTGCTAGGAACTTAAACAGGTCTTCTCCAAAGCTTCTTTCCTAACCTAGATAGCGTCCCTGAGCAGAACGTTCTCTCCTAGGACCTGGGGAGTCGAGTCAAAAGAACTCACAAGATGACAAAGCATGCTATCATATGATCTGCACCCCCTCAAACCATTGTAGGCAACAGTCTGGAGAATATTCAGAAACTATTAACAGTCGTGCATTTAAAAAAAAAAAAAAATCAATCCTGTCATCAATCTGCTGTCCAAAGAAAACCAGCAGTATATTTTTTTAACATAGCGTAATTCCTGCTATATTTTAAACTAAAAGCATTAAATATAACTGTATTTAATCACCTCCCTTTAATTTGAATTCACATGGTAGATACTTATAGCTACTTAAAAAATTAAGTGGCAAAATGTATATGAAGAATGTGTATCTTGATATTTTAATTATGCTCAATTGAATGTACTTAGATTTAAAGTGCTTTTCACAAATGACATGTGCTAAGAATATCTAATTGCACACTGACATTCTAAAATGTGTGCTTACATGTGTCAAAAATAGATTAATATGAAGTTATGGAATATGGCTTTTTAAAACTAAAACCCAAATACATTATTTTGATTATCTAGATACAAATAAAACTGTAACTATAAAAAAGATATACACTAGTAAATGTCTAATGATGCACATTACATATAAAATGAATGCTCAAGGGATGACAGTTTTTGATATTTAGAGAAACTGAAAAACAAAGATTTCTTAAGAAATCTAAGCTTCGAGATATTTTCTATTTACTCCCTTACTAACTCAATGTTACATGGAGACATGAAAATAATTTGTATGTAGTACAGGTGTTATCGTCATATATAAAGATCACAGCAGGGGCACGTGGGCGGCTCAACTGGTTAAGTGTCTGACTCTTGATTTCGGTTCCGGTCATGATCTCAGGGAGCCTTGCGTCAGGCTCCGTGCTCAGTAGGGAGTCTGCCTGAGAGTCTCTCTCCCTCTCCCTCCGCCCCTCCTCGCCCTCTCATCCTCTTTCAAAAAAGGAAAAAAAAAAAAGATCACAAGGAGGTGCCTGGCTGGCTCTGTCGGTGAAGCTCATGACTCTCCATCTCAGGGTAGTGAGTTCGAGCCTCATACTGGGCATAGAGCTTATTTTAAAACAAACAAACAAAAAGACCCCCAAGAAACAGAGGTACAAAAAATATTCAGCAAATAGCAGCGGATGAGTGAAATTAAAATACAGTAGCTGACTGCAGATACGTGGCAACACCAAAGACAGGAATTCAACAATCTCACAAAGAAGCTGGCAAATGCGAGCCTTCTGGATTTCCTAAGTGCGAGAAAATAAACGTCTACGGCTTCAACTGTGCCGTGTCTGTGGCATTTGGTTACGGCAGCCCTAGCGAACTAATACGCCTCGTTGGGCTATCTGAGCAAACGCACCCCTCTGAACGTGAAACACAGGATCGCCTCCTTGGACTTGATGTGTAAATGCAGCTGTTTAGTAAAAACTCTGTCACTAGGCTATTAGGAAATTGTAAGAGAGAACTAGATTCTCACCACTTAATTGTTTTTGAGAAACACCAAACTGAAATTTCCTATTCTTAACCACACGGCAAAGAGGCTATGCTGTTTACACATTTTACAAGTATTAAGGATCATATTTTCAACTTCATAGGATTTTAATAGGCCTATAGAAGCCTGGCCAAGAAACCAAAGTGGATCCGTTTGACTGACATTAAAAAGCAATTAAGTTACAGACCTGTCAAATATGTTCACATTGGGGCTCTGTCTGTGATCCGTGTCTATTTTGACTACTCCTACCAGAATCATGTAATGATTTACAGACCTTCAATGTCTAACGTACCTTAACCATAGGAAAGCTGTAGCCCAATCTTTCTTTATATTTTCTCATCGTAACGAACCCCTCCCCCACAGAGTAGATATCCAGAAGGATGGCCCAGTGCTTCAGTCGTGTTGAGTCAAACAAGGCTGAGACTTGGCCACAGAAGGAAAAGGGAGAAAACAGAAGAGAGACATCAGGCTGACTGAGGGCCTCTCACCAGGTGGACTTTCCCCTAAGGGAAGATGACTTTTTGGAGCCACCCTGATGAACTGTGGTGCCATCAGACAGCTCTCTCCTTCCAAGTCTGGAGCACGGGCTCCACCGGGAGCAGCCAGGCAGCCGATGCCTCATTCCAGCCCCAGGAGACACTCTGGCCACACCCTGACCAAGCTGCGGCTCACAGGCTTCTCCAAATCCTCCAACTTAGAGATGGTCGTCGTTACCATTTTTGGCTATTCACTGGCTCTCCTATTTTTTTAGAGTTGTTTCAGATTTACAAAAGCATTTCCCATCGACCGCCTGCCCCCACACATGCGCACCCCCCCACCCCCACCGGAGTGCTGCGTTTCTTCCAACTGATGAACTCACGCCAACACATCATGATCATCGGAGTCCACAGTCCCCCTTACGGTCTATTCTTGGAACATTTTATGGGTTTGGGCAAATGTATAATGATGTATATCTGCCATGACAATATCAGAGTGTGTTCACTGCTCTAAAACTCCTCTGCGCTCTATTCATTTCTCTGCCTCTCCTCTGCCCCTACCAACCACTCATCTTTTTACTGTCTCCATAGTTTTTTGCCCTTTTCCAGAATGTCTTATCTGTTCTGGATTCTCTTGTGAAATCACACAGTGCGTAGCCTTTCCCGATTGGCTTCCTTAACTTACTGATATGCATTTAAGGTTCTTCCACATCTCGTGTCCTTTTAGACTCAATAATATCCCTTTCTCTGGCTATACCACAGTTTATTTATCCGTTCATCTACTGAGGGACATCTTGGTTTCTTCCAAGTTTTGGTAGCTATGAATAAAGCTGTTATAAGTATCCTTGTGCAGGTTTTTGTTGAAAACCTAAGTTTTCAACTCCTCTGGGTAAATACTAAGGACTGCAATTGCCAGATCTTACACTTTACTTTTGTAAGAAACCTCCAAACTGTGTCCTGAAGGGCCTGAACCATTCTGCATTTCCACCGGCAATGAGTGAGAGTTCCTGTGGCTCCGCACACTCATCGGCAGTGTTCAGACTTCAGTCCTTCTAATAGATGTGTGGCGCGAAATCGCTGTTGGTCTCTTTTGTTTTAAAGCCACTCTTTTGCCTGACTCCTTCATGATCCTGACATGATGACTTCACGGATTAACCATTCAATAATATCTTTTCTAATGACATAAGCAATAATAAATAAGCTGTATCAAATACTCCAGGTGTGTTAAGTGTTTTATATTCATTCTGCTCCTAAGGTTCTATATGTATGTATTTGGGGATTGGAATGAAGCCAAATAAAATAAATAGAACCCTTTTAATGGTTAGTTCCTTTACCGAGGGACAGAAAACATTTCTTATGAAACATCCCGGATAAGGACGACTGGGTGGCTCAATTGGTCAAACATCTGCCTGTGGCTCAGGTCATGATCCCAGGGTTCTGGGATCAAGTCCCGAATCAGGCTTCCTACTCAGGGGGGGAGCCTGCTTTTCCCTCTCCGTCTGCCAATCTCCCTGTTGGTGCTCTCACTCTCTGACAAATAAATAAAAAACCCTTAAAAAAAAAAAAAAAAAGAAGAAGGGAAGAGAGAATGGAAGAAGGAAGGGAAGAGGAAAGGGAAGGGGGAAGGGAAGAGGGAAGGGAAGGAAAGAAAATATCTCGGATATATATCTATAGGCATGTTATAGCTATTCCCTAAAGTCCTTCATTTCCTTCACACTCTGATCCCTGGAATTACTGCCTCTTTAATGACTATTGGTATCTAAGTTAACAGCAACTCAGTACATCAAATCACCACTCTACAGTTACTGCCCTCATTACCAACACCTTTTAGTCAAGCATTTTATTCATTCAATAAATATTTTTGAGCCTCTCCCATATATCAGACACAATGCTAGGCATGTGGGCATAACAGTGAGACATGGGTCCTGTTCTCAGCATTAGCAGATGCCTCCGGGCTGGCAACATTCACCCATGATCCCCAGGATGTAAGGGGCTGACAGCACAAAGTAGTAAAGGAAGAGCTCCTTAAGTGGCGAAGCCAGACCAGACACGACAAGCTACCAGTTCGTACGCATTACCTGATACAGTCTCTAGGCTTTGGAGTCAGCACAGTGGACCAAGAGGGATGAAATATATGTAGGAATTAAAAAAAAAAAACAAACTTACACTATGAGAATTGAAGAATTATGGCCAGTTTCTTTTGCTTTGTTTTCTACCTTAGCTTGAATATGGCTATTTTTTTGCAAAATTAAAAAGCATAATTATAACATACATTGAAATATAAAAAAGGTTGGCTAAAATATGTGTTGAGTACAATTTTAAGTTTGCAAATATATGGAAATGAATGAAAAGTAAGTAATGTAAAGCTTATGAAAAAAATAATTTAATCCACTTCAACCCTATTGGAAATCATCTATCAAATGAGAAACTGCCATTGACAAATGAGGAAGGGAGGGAGGAAGACTGGTATACAATATGGGCTTAAATTTTGGGGGGCATGCAGAAAAACTTCCCAGAGAATATTCCAAATAACAACAATGACACCATCTGAAAACACTGTAACTACCATTAGATGTTCATTAAACTACAAGTGAACTATAAAGGCGCAAGCATTAAAAAAAATAACCTTATTTCCACAGGTTCATTATAATGCACAATACATCTTGGCTACTTGATATGTCACATAGGAGCAACCTCATAGGAACTGAACTTAATGATTGAGCCTCACATCATTCTATATTTGTAAGTAGGATGTGTGCACAGACATCTACACACATAAATAACAATTCTGCCTTAAGAAACCTACACTGTGAGACCACATCTCCACAGAAAACTCTAAGAGAAAGATTGCAGAAGTAGGACTTCAATCCACTTCAGGCAATCTGACTCACCAGCTGAATATCAAAGCATACGTATTCATTACAGGAGGAAATTTTCTCCCTGGTTTTATATGACTTGGTCTGAAACCTCAAGGGATTTCAAGCTTAACCATACAGAATATGCCTTTAGGTATACTTTATGACAAAATTACATACATTATTATTCAGGGGATACTTGCAGAATTCAAGCTAAAACCAAAATACAAGAAGTATTTGAATGGATTTACAGACAGCTGAAACAAATGACTTTGTTAAGCAAAGTTATTAATATCTGGGTGGGGTCATGACTCGAGGCTCACCTGTAGCCTGGCATCCAAAGCTGACACTTGCCAATCAAACTTCCTCTCTTAATAATTAAATGAAAAACAAAATGAAACAAAACTGAGCTACCTGCATTAATTAGCTGGGGCTGATGATGAAAAGAAGCTGAAGGTCATCTGTTAGGGAGGGAGGCCGGATGGCCAGGAGGAATATGAAGGCATTCTTGAAGAGTTCAAAACCATGAGGAAGAGAAGAAATAGATCAGCAAAATAAAAAGCTACGCATGACACTGACAATGCCAAATGCTGGTGAGGATTTGGAGCAAAAGGAACTCTCATTTGTTGCTGGTGGAAATGGAAAATGGTACAGCTACTTTGGAAGACAGTTTGGAGGTTCCTTATAAAACTAAACATACTCTTAACATTAAGATCCAACAACTGTACTCCTTGATATTTACTCAAAGGAGTTGAAAACTTATGTTTTCAACAAAAACCTGCACAAGGATGTTTATAGCAGTCTTATTTATAATTGCCCAAACCTGGAAGAAATTAAGATGTTCTTCAGTAAGAGAATGAATAAATAAGCTGCTGGTACATCCAGACAAAGGAATATTATTCAGTCTAAAGAGAAATGAGCTGTCGAGCCATGAAAGACACAGAGGAAACTTAAATGCATATTACTAAGTGAAAGAAGACAATCTGGAAAGGCTATGCACTAATGTGATTCCAACTCTACAACATTCTGGAAAAGGGAAAACTGTGAAGACAGTAAAAGACTGATGGAAGTGAGCTAGGGGTAGAAGAGAAGGGGAAAGATGAATAGGCAGAGCACAGAAGATTTTTAGGACAGTGAAAATACTCTGTATGATTATTAATATGACAGATATATGTTACTATTCATTTGTCCAAACCCACAGAATATACAATACCATGAATGAACCATAAGGTAAATTATGGATTTTGAATGATCAAGATGTGTCAGTGTAGGTTCATCAATTGTAATAATTATACCACTCTGCTGGGGGATGTTGATGCTGGTGGAGTTTATGCATGTGTAGCAGTAGAAGGTATTCGGGGAAATCTCCGTATTTTTCTCCCAATTCTGTGAACAAAAAACTGTTTCAGAAAAAAAAAAAAAATCTTTAAAAAAATGTGCAGAGACACGTAAAGTTGCTGTGAGAGAGACCAAGGAGGCCAAGAGGAGAAAATGCAAAAAGTAGTCAGTTCTCAGAACTGCCTCAATTCTTGAGCACCTTTATTTCATATACACCCTTAGTAAACCTTCATTTTGCTATTACTAGAGTTTTTGTCCCCTGCAGCCAAAAGAAATCTGAAGCAGGGATGAGTTCTAGAATCAGCAACAAATCCTCAGAGAAGACACTGGATTAACAATGAAATGGTCATAAAGTAGAGGCCAATGAGGATGTTCTCGTCCTCCAGAGATAGTTTAAAGATTCTCTACTCTTATTCTCACTGGAAGGTAAAAATCAAACTTCTCTCCTTTTGAACTTTGGCGCAAGAGGTCTACTTGACCAACAGAATCCAGCAGGAGTGACACTCAAAGTTAAGTGGTCCTAAGAAGAGTTGCAGCTTCTGTCCCAGCTCTCAGAAAGCCTACTTTGGGGAAGCCCCCTTGGGAATCAAGCCGCCCAAGCTACGCAGAGAAGCCACAGCAGGGGCTGTGGCCAAACAACAGCCTCGCTGGCACCACTGCCAGCCACGTCTCAGACGCCCGTCAAGCCGTCAGATGACTCCAGCCCCAGCTGCTCTCTGTCGATAGCCACGAGGAGATCACAAACGAGAAGCGCCTGGCTGAACCCAGTCAACCCACAGAAACATGAGAGATAACAAACTGCTTTTGAAGCCACTGAGTTTCAGGATGACCTGTTATACAACAGTAGATAGCCAGAGCACCGCTCCTCAGTGACGGGAAACGCTGCAATC
>CM052806.1:31746627-31768382 GCA_028533885.1 Nasua narica
TCCAAGTTACAAAAAAATTGGTTAAATAAATACACTGTCCCAATCATATCTATACAAAATTCTATAAATCCACACATCTATAACAGGCATACTCACGGTATGCCACATTACAATGTTTGAATGTTATATTCCCATTTACTGTTCTTTTCTTGCAAACAAAGCACATGAGTTGCACCAGCGGGAAAAACTGCAAAGGCATCAATGGAAGAATCATGAGTTGTTCCTATAGAATGAAGCCTCCAAAAACAATCATTTATATTGCCCAGGGATATATTTATAAAAAGTATAAAGACATGCGTGGAGATGAAAATCACCACTTTCTCGGGATTAGGTTATCTCCTGGTAGATGAGGGAGGGAAAAGCTATCGCGTCAGAAATGGGAGGGCCTCCCACCCCATTTGTCAAGTCAGACATCTGAGGCTAAGTGGTAAGCACGTCGGTATCTGTATCTTTTTGTTCTTTACGTAATAAAGATCAACTGCAACTGAATGTGATGTAAAAAAGGTGAGTGATAAAAATGTGCCTCAAAAGTGGTATCGAATACACAGCTATACCAAAGGCATAAAAAGATCATGCATGTGGGGCTCGCCATAATAATGGGAATACAGGCGATGACAGGGCCATACCTGGAGGGGACTGCAGTGAAGACTGCTCTTCGTGCCACAGCCTCGCCAATCCTTTCCCAAACCAGGGACGGAGCACATTAATTGCTTTTGACACTTGACAGGAGTATAAACTGCCATAAGCATTAGATATATTATTACACATGCACACCAACGTGCGTGCGTGCGTGTGTGTGTGTGTGGGGGGATCGCAAAAGAAAAAAATACAGTGGGCCTGCTGTCAAAGGACTAATGTTCAAAAAGCATGTTTACTTGTCTTTCTAAAAATCATCACAGAAAGCTATCATTTTCTATTGGTATACAAATAATTTTTACTAAATATGAGCTTTAAAAGAGAGAGGTTTGTAGTTGGTCACTTTTTTCCCCAGTGAATAGTATTCCATTTCAATGTAGATTTATTTTCATGCCAAGTAAGTCAGTCATATTCACATTCTCCTTGAAACCAGTCGTGGCACCACTTGTAGTCCCTTACTTGTTGAGAGCAAAGGATCAATAACTGAAGATCCCAGACCCCTTGGGATTTCAACCCTCTTCTTCACCAGATGCGGCGAAGACCGTCAATACACATCTGTTTTGCTGAATTAAGGACTGCCACTAACAGGCCATGTGGCACGACGTGGGTCAGGTATAAGCAGCAGCGACACGGCAGTAACAACAACGTGGTGAGAGGTGAGGTCAGTTTTTAAATTCACTGGGAACGTACTAGGAAGGGGGTGGTGACAGGCCCCTTCTCCTCTGCCACATTTCCTGTGAGCTCCACCATCACGGACCAGTGGCGTCTCATCGTGTCCTCCTCCAGGCGCCGAGCTTCTGACCCAAGAAGGGGAAAAATGGAAAGAAACAGAAGATACTTCGTGCAGGGATGCTTGAGGATCTGGGTCTCTGTCGAAACTCCTACGACTATTAGCCTAATATAGTGTGTAGCAAACCAACGTATGGAGAACACACACACCACAAAGAACTTTTCAGACTCAGGAGTTTGTAAACCCCAGGCTCAGCATTTTAGTTTGGTCTGGAACCGTACCGAAGATATCACTACTGTTATGTGTGAATCTATAAAAATGCCCAGAAAGCTCAAGTCAAACTTTTAACAGTGCTCTAAACCAAAACTACGCTCAGTGCAAACAATGGCTTTAAATATAAAGGCAGATTTGATCCTTTTATACACATCAATGAAACAGAAGATTTTTTTTAATTTCTTCAGTTATAGACTTTGCTATAATCAAAAATAATGAACAGGATTAATTTTATTATCATTTTCTTCTAAAATTTTCCTCCAAATTTACTATCATTGTGGTTGTTTTTCTGAAACAATATACTAAAAGAGACTTAGTTTCGCCAAGTGCTGTGAAGGTTACGAGACAAAGACCTCCCTGCGTATTCTCCCTGTTTTTGCAGAAAACAGACTATAAAACAGAAAAAGCTTTCTTCAAAGAAATGAGCAGCTTCAGTTACAAGTGAAAAGCCAGCCATGTGTACTAATTCTCAGTAATAATGAAGCAAGGGGAGCTCCCTGGGGACTTAAAAGTCAACGCCTGGCATGCTTGGGTGAACCAAGAAGGGGAGCCGGTCACGTGACACAGCCCTTCAAAGCCCTTTGTATTCCCAATTGGAGAGACGAGGCTGTGGAACCCACGAGGATCTTCTAAGGTGTGTGTCTGGTTCCAAGGGCGGGAAAACTCTGTTGCAGCAAAGGAAGATGCTGTTGCTTTAAAAACACGCTGCTCAGAGAGCTGAAGGGTCTAGACTGTTTGCTACCTACAGGATTGCTCACTTGAAAAATAAACTCTGACATCTTAAAGCAGTGTTGGGGCGGGGGCGGGGGCGGGGGCGGGGGGGAGCGAAACAGGAGACTTGAAACACCGAGGACCACGGTCTACCCACCTTTGAGATGAAGGATGGTAAACCTCATTTCACAGATATTTTAAGTAGCTGTAAAGCCCAAGTGGCTCCAATTTTAAGCCCGTGTTTAGATCAGGCTTGAAGAAGGGCTGCGCCCCTTTACAACAACTACGCACCACTTCTGATGCCAATCTGTGCTTTGTGTTTGAAATGGGCGACCACAGACAAGAAAACAAGACCACCTACGGCAGACAATACGTGCCACGACCCATCTCCCAGACCCACGTACAGGCAAGATGTTTTCCTTAAAAAGACAATAAACCTCAGGGTTATTGCCAAAATCTTGAGCGGTATCACATAATTAATTTCACATTTTAAATTCCTACAGAGATATATAATCATGTCTTTTCAAGCAGGTTTAAAACCCGACTTTTTAAGAGAAACACCCCCCCCCCCCCCCACACACACACCTACATCCATGCAACAGCCCGGAGGCCAGGCCAGAAGCAGCGGACAGACGCATCCCTTTAACAAAGGAGAAAAGCCAGAGACTCAAATGGGCACTCCCGTTCTCTCAAATGAAGAGTACTTACCGAGAAGAGCAGCTTCTGCACCTCGTAATAATATTCTTTTTGATTATCATTGTGTGCCCTTTTTTTTAAGGACAAGAAAGCCTCCCTTTCTCCATCCTGAATGCTCCTAAAGTTTCAGGACAAGGGGACCCTACCTGGCCATCTACGACAGGTCAGTGATCAAACAGAAAGAGAGTCAGGCAAGAGCCCAATTCCGTCTACCTCTTAAGAATGACCAGGACGAGGACTTCTTGTCTCCTCCTCCCTTTAAGGAACCGCCATTCCAAGTCAGACAGGACAATAAGCCCTTTCCAAACAAAGGTTTAATATTCTCAGGTGTTTGCCCAGCACCGAAACACAAAGATTTTCAAGGAAAGATTATTCTATGAAGGCCATTTCCTGCACAGAACAAGCTAACTGAAAAAATAAGTGACCTCATCTTTAAGAAACAGGTTTAGATGGAAAATATACCAATATTGCATTGCCCTAGTGATCAAAGCCCATTTATTTAACCGACCATATCTTTAAATTGCGCCAGTCTTTGTAGAAGAGTTTAATTTACTTAAGGTATTTGCATTCCCAAGAACAAACCTGTACATGAGCTAAAACGAGACATCACGTTTTACTGGGCTTAAGAACAAGATGCAGGCTGTTCATCTATAGAAATACTCATCCCAAGCGGTTTCGACAATGCGGAGCACACTCAGCCAGTTGCTTCCCAGCATCCTTCTTCCAGAAGCACACGGAAGCCTGAGGTGCTGCTACGTGGAAGGTAAAGCAAAGCAGAGAGCTACAGCTGCCGACTCCACAAACTACAGATTTTCGTGCCTGACCCAGCAGAGGGTGCCATGACGGAAGAATGTACTACAGATGAACTTTAGGAAAAGGTCAGCAAAGATTCTTTCAAAGGCCAAACAGTTTCTGCCACCAACGACTTCTACTGCACAACCAACCAAAAGCAATGACGGATTTAACAGGCATGACTTAACAGGCAAGAAGATCAGAAACATTTACCCTTCCATCTCAGGAACGGTTCTCGGGCCCTAGAGGACTCTGCCCTTGCACAGGATCTGTGGTTGAATAGAAGCCTTAGTCCACGTTAGGTCACCATGGTGGGGGTATGCATGTGAAACAAGTCTTCCCAACACGGAGTTCCGCAAAAGGTACTTACACAGCCACCAGCAAGAATCTCTGCTGCAAGTGGGACCGAACCATCCTTGTGCATAAATTTATCCCTCACAAAATCATTCACCTTGAAGAAAAATATTTACAGAAGCTGATGAAAATTATAAAGGTCTTAAACACACACAAATACACAACTGTAAACATGTTCTTTTTCTCTGTATTACTCAAGTAATCATAAACTGAATAAATTAAGGATCTTAAAAGAGTTTGAGAAGTGCCTTTAATAGCACATGTGTACTTTTTTTTAAAAAGTAAAACCTATGTAAGTATTCCTGATGTTTCTGGGAGAAAGAAATTGAAAGACAGATGGCCCAGGGGCACCTGGCTGGCTCAGTGGGTGGACCGCGTGACTCTTAATCTCCAGGTTGTGAGTTCCAGCCCCACGTTGGGAGTAGCAATTACTTAAAAATAAAGTCTTTAAAATAAAAAAAGATGGCTTATAAGCCTCAAATGCAAATATGTCTGCCAATTACAATGAGATAAGAGAGACATATTGACACCAAGGACGCAATAAAAACATACATTTTAGAAGTTAAAACTGGTTTAAGGAGTCTGATTAAAAATCACTTTCATGTCTGTAACAAAATTTAATCTAAAACAAAACCCATCACCAAGAAAAAGTTGGCCAAGCAGATTTTTCAGCTGAGTAGAAATTCAGTATGTAAGAATTCTCAACATACCGGTAACCTTAATTAACTAATTAAGTATAATGTACTCAAACTTGTATGCAGCCATCTTAAAAATCAACCATGTTTTTGGAAGATATAAGCCAGAGAAGATGCGCTGTCCCGAGCCCACACGGTAACACAGTCAAAGAATTTCAGGCACCAAGGCTACAGCGCCCTATCTGAAAGTAGAGTTTAACTTTCTGGGGCTTTATGACCCTCATGATGTAACAGCACTATCTGTCCATTCCACAAACTTACTGAATTCTCTCGTCTGTCACACGAGAGCCTGGAACTGGATAAAGGATCAGCTTCAACTAGAACTCGGACCTGTCAGGTGGCCTGGCAGATGCTTATGGAAAATGCCCGAACCATGAATTCTATCAACGGCACATGCAATTGAGCTTCGGAGTCAGAAAAATCTGGTTTCGGATTCTAACCTTTCCGCTTGGGAATTGTGTGGAAAGGGGTAGATACTGAAAACCTAAATGCTGGGCCTCACTTTCCTCATCTGTCAACGCTGGGTCCCACTGTGCCGGAGGTGAGACAGTAACGGGTCATACAGGTACATACAGGTACCACAGGGAAGTCAGGGGTGGAGGCGGATTTAGCGACAGCTGCGGCCACCCCGGTGGCGGTGGCTGACGGTGGGGCGATGGGGAACAGCCACCACAGGTCCTGTTCAAACACGACATGACATTCTTGGATGTTCAGTGTTCAGTGCAGGACAGTGAAAAGCTGTGAGTGACAAATGCCCTAGGTTCGAAGGAGCCAGCGCCTCCGAGGAAACACAAACCTGAGTATCTGCTAGATTCCTGAGTGTGTGCGAACTCCCTGCATACGAAGCATCAACTGAAAAGACTTACTGTAAGTTTTATGGCCTTCTCTGGGGCAACTCCCAATAACTGTGGCAACAGACCTAAAAAGCAACAAAAAGCAGAAGTACATTAAATAAATTACCGTTAACTAAACAAATCAACAGCTCTAAAGCAGGGATCACCATCTAAACACTGGGGCAATCTCTGCTGCGATTTTATGCTATTACTTTTAATGAGAATACTCGAGATGGAATGTGTAAGTACAAATGTGTCTAAGAGCCACATCAGGACCAAGTAAATTCCTTCTCGTATTCTGGGTCGTTTGCACGTTGGGTAAATCAACAGTATTGGTGAGAGAGGAAATCTCATTATTCCATAAGTTTGTTCTTTTCCCTCCTGCCTCTTAGATACATGAAATAAGTGTACTTTAGTGACTACATTATTTTTTTTCCTAACGATCTTCTGATCTTCTCGCCCCTGAAGGCCCACAGTTTAGCCATTCATTCATTTAACAACTATAACTTGGTGACAAGCACAAGAAAAACAAGGCTCTTGCTCTGACCAGCCTCAGATGGAAGGAAGGGAGAAGCTTTCCTGAAGACGTGACAATTGGGGAAAAATGCATTCTGGAAGGGGAACAGATAAAATAAAGAAAGCAGAGTAGGAACAAGCCCGGTATGCTCAAAAATGAGGGTGAATGTTGGTGAGCCACAGGCACAGAGCCAGCACGAGGAGGGAGGGACGCACAGGTCGGGGCCGGATGCTAGAGCCACACTGTAGGCCAGGATCCTGAGTTAGGTGAGAAGTAATTAGGAGAGAAGTAATCACTCAGGAGAGTGATATGCTACTTCATATTTTAAAAAGACCACTCTCGCTGCTGTGTGGTAAAAAGACAGGACATACTAATATGTGCGTGTACGTGCACGCGCACACATGAGGAGAAGAGACAGTAAAAGAAAAACTGGGTTCAACATGAATACCTGGGGAGAGATGAAGCCTGGAGGGAGTAATGGGTTTGGGGCGTAAAGTTCTGTTTTGAACATGTTAGGCTGAGTGGGAATTACGTATTAGAGCACAGGAAGAGGCTGCCTTTGATAGGAAAGGGCCGCTTCTAGAAAGGCATTCACAACAGGAGCGGACTGATAAAAGTAAATTAAAAATGCTAACATTTTCATTTGCGCTAAGAAAATAAAATCAGAGGCAGATGCCTTTTCTTGGAAACACGCAGTGAGCTAACTCTGAGGATCAGAACATACTGTCCCCCCCAAGTCATACTGCTGTCCTTGAGAGGGACTTCATGGCGTTAGCCTTTGTTGGTAGGGACAGTTTTCTAATTCGTCAACATAAGCAGGCCAACTTTCAGTCTCTTCTGAAGGACCAGCCTGGCACACATCATCTTCCTCAGCCTGTGGCCCAAAGTCACCAGCCTGAGGGCTGTCTGTATCCAGTCTGCAGATGTATTTTATCGAGTAGCACAAGGTTTCAAACAAAATTTGAGCTGACTGTAAAGATGTAAAGACAGATCGATCGATGGCTGGATCGATCTGACAGCCTTCCGCCTCCTCCTGACATGGCAATCTGCTCCAGTCGGGTGAGGCTCTGCCCTTTAGGACCAAGCATCCATCCCCCCAACTCCCTAATGCTGACGTGGGATTGAGGACAACTGTCATTCATCATTTTTCTTGCTCTGTTACTATCTTCACAAGAGAGAAATGGTTTTTCTATGCCTCTGGTTCTACAAAAAGCACAAACAGCTTCATGTTTGAGGAAAAACGGGAGAAAGCTCATTTCATTGAGGAATGCAATGATAAGAGCGCTGACGCTAACGAAAATGTTCTTTAAGAACAGCTGACCTAAAAACAGCTAACATATTATTTATGATATATCAGGTGCCACCTTCAGCACTTCACTGACTCATTTACTTCCTACAACCACCCTGCAGAGAGGACGTTGAGGTATACAGAGGCTCGTCCACTCAATCACCCAGCTGATAAATGGAGAGGCTGGGATTCCAACCTGAGCCCTCCTCCTCAAGAGTCCATGTTTTCAGACAACGCTCACCTCTCCTGTGCCCCATAGCAAACATGTATCTGCCTCTCACACCCTGCCTTTCTTCACGTACATAACCTGCCTGGATCCTAGAAACACGGGAGTTTGCAGTGTCTTCTCTAGGTCGCCCTATTTGCAGCCTGCTTCACCCCAGGCCCACGGCTGATCGCACAAGGATAAGACACCTAAAACACGTGCAGGCCACGAGTCCATCAACCTGGGCCCTACGCACTGGTAGTCTAAGCAGAGCTGGCCAGTGGGCGGTCTTCACCCAGGAGCGCAACAGAGTCCTGAGAGTCAGTCCTGCGAGCCAGTCAGCACAGAGGCGCAGACGGAGCCGACGCCCTGCAGAGTGGGGAGACGGGCGGCTGAAGCTCTGGACGGCGAACACCTCGATGAAGCATGGGGAACATAATAAGGAAGTGGGCGGGCAAACAGAAGCGAATGTGAAGCCAATGCGACAGAGACACCAAAGACAGAGAACACAGCCCGTGAAGGGTGCAGAGGTCGGGGGGGGGGGGGGGGACGGGGAAGTGGCCTTGACCATCTTCTGGTCCCTCTGAGGCCAGGTTCCAGCGACATTCCTGCCTGGAATCGCTGGGAGATCTCTCTGCCTTCTTTCTCTCTCGAGTAAACTCTTACCAAAACTCTGCTCTCACTAGTTGGGACGCGGGCTATGCTCTTTATAATCTAAATGAACCAAAGCAGCACAGAAAACATGAATACGAAACCACCTGGGCCAAGTAAGCGCTCTTACTCAAAGTGAGCACTCTCTCCTCCTAAGCTACATTCACTTAGGAATCTTTTACTTACACCGAATGACGCAATATGATGTCTCTGATATGAGAGGAGAGGCTTTCTTACGACTTTATACAAGTACAATGCTAACTTCTACAGGTAAAATAGAGGGATGCGCTGTTTTAACTACACCTTAACATTTACAATTTCTATTTTCCTCTGTATTCAGGTCAAGTACCAAAATGTTTAAATATTTACTCACTAGATGTATTTTTCTCATCATTAAATTATAGACCAAAACCACGGATGGGCTGAAAGCACTGTGATTTAAATGATGATCTCTTGTCTCTATAACTACCCTGTGACAGTCTTTTAAAATGACTAATAAAAAACAGCCCACAGAGCCAAATGACTACAGCGTTAGACACAATCACTTCAGCCAGCCTTTTAAGCTATCGAGATTTGTCTTTCTCACTATAAATTTAGTAACGTACCGTGAACAGCAAAAAACAAAATGCAACAAAAGAGAAAACCCTGTATTTAAGACTAAATATAGGGCAGCAAATATTTATTTGTTCAGCAAACATTCACCAAGTGCCTTCTGCGTGCCTGGAACTGGAAGGAACTGGGATGGACACAGTAAGGTCCGTGCCGCCCCCAGGAGAAATTCTCAGGGTCGAAGAAAAGGGAACCCTAGGTGTCTCCGTGTGCCCACAAGGGAGAAAAACCACCTAAAAAAGAGAGAGAAACCGCCTCTGGTAAATCCCAGGGCCCAGAGGCATCAAAGAACTATGTGAACACAGTGGAGAGAACCAGCTGTTTCCTGCAGGAGGAAGAAGAGCATCAAAGAGGAGGAGGTACCAGATCTGGGTCTTGAAGGCAACACAGAGGTTCACCGGAGAAGAGAGCTGCGGCCGGTGAGCGACGGGCAGCGAAGTCTGAAGAACATGGCATGGTCGGGGTTGGGGCAAGACCACAGACGGCTGTGGCTGGATCACAGACCGGGCGACAAGTAACCGTAGTAGTGACAGTGACGATGGCCAGTATTCGGGGGGCACCTCCCACATGTCAGGCACTATTCTGCGGGCTTTAGGTGAATCGACACACTTAACCCACATAAGTCAAAACAGTAACTCAGTGCAAGTTATTCTTATCCCATCAAGAGAAACTGAAACAGACTTTAAGGAGCCTGCCCAAGGTCACTCAGCTGTTAGACGGGGGAATGGGTTCAACCCAGGCGGTCTGGCTGGAGGGGGTGCTCCTTTCCGGTGCGTTGTACTGCTTCTCTCCTAGGGCACCCTAAGGAGCTGGGGCCAAATTCTGTAGGTACATGCGGTGGCTTTTAAAGTAGAGAGCAAAGTTCAAAGAATAAAAAGTTCTAGAGGTAGGTGAAGGACAGATGCTAAGGGCAGAGACCTAAGGCAGGAAGAGTAATCAAGAAGTTAAAGTAGTATAATCAGAGGACCTGAGTTTCACTAAATGAATAACTTCCACTCAGTAAGAATAAAACCAAAGTACAGATCTATCCCTAAGACTCGGGCCAGATGTTGGCCCCTGGGGACACACTGGATAAGGACCATTCTTGCGGTGACTACCCTGGCTAAATGGGGAAACAAAGGCAGCTGTGGACTGTGATCTGACCCAAGTGCCACTATGGACATGGGCCTGGACACTGGCAGCCCTGCATAAATGCCCTCTGGAAGGGGTCATGATGTGTGGGACAATGATAAGTCCCACATAATGGTAAGTGGGGATTACAGGAACCCTCCTGGTTCCCTGAACCCGGGGGCGGGTGGGCAGGGCTGGGAGAGGCGTGGCTCAGTAATGCCCAAAACAACCAGTCTGGTTATCGCACTCCAACACGATCCCAGTGAAGTTTAAAGCACATGGATGTTTGACATCTGGGTAACTCAGCAGAAAAATTACACTTCTAATGTAAGATGTTTCTGTTGGAATCTGGAAACTCATTTTAACAGAGAATGGATGTGTGTGTTGTTTCTAACTTGTCAAAACAGCAGTCTATTTTCCAACTGCCTCAAATGAAATTTATTAGTGTGGTTAGTTTTCTAATCTTCTCATTTTAGTTCAGCTCCATCAGCACATATGGCAATGCTTCCTTGGCAAACTTTACCAGAAGGCTGCTAATGCGAGAAAAGATTTACAGGGTACAATATTAATATAGTATTTTGTCTTCAAATTTCATAGGGCTGAGATATAAATCAGGCTAGCCCCCTCTGATCCTAGTCCCTTGTGCAAACCCAGCACGAACCGAGCTGGAGGTGTGGGAAACTAAGCCCCTATCCAGACCCTCCAACGGGAGTGTCCTACGGCACCACAGAGAGGTCCTGGAGCACTGCGCTGGATCAGAGGGCTACTATGCTATTCTTTTCTTAAAAACCTTTTAGACATAGAATTCTACCCTCGCAGAGTTGGAAGGGATTCCGAGAGAAACTCATTAATACTACTGGCCTAATTGAAGCGATTTATTTCCAATAGCTTGGCAGCAAAATGAATGGCTTGGAGCCTGCACTTTGGAGGTTGACACACCTGGGCTAGAATCCGAGGTCTGTACCTTTTTCCTGCTGAGTGATCTTGAGGGTGTTATTCTTTGAACTCTAGGTTCTTTACTGGTAAATCAAGGATGCTGATGATGACTCACCGGTTTATGACGATAATTACACGAGTAAATGTAGAGCTAGACGCTACTCACAACCTTCATTACGTCTTCAAAAATGAGATGTTTCTACCTATCTGTTTGAGGCATATCCTTGACTCTGTTCCTGCACACAAGAGGCAATTCTGTTAAATAATGTTCGCAGCCCAGGGCGCCTGGGTGGCTCAGTTGGTTGAGCGACTACCTTCGGCTCAGGTCATGATCCCGGAGTCCCGGGATCGAGTCCCATATCGGACTCCCGGCTCTGCGGGAAGTCTGCTTCTCCCTCTGACCTTCTCCCCTCTCACTCTCAGTCTCTCTCTCTAATAAATAAATTTAAAAAAAAATCTTAAAAAAAAAAATAATGTTCGCAGCCCAGAGTTAAGTCTGGAGTAGAGTGCTGTCTCCATAGCATTATGCCTTAGAAGAACGGTCCCCCAGATGGGAGAGCACATCTGGTCCGAGAGCGTCTTGTGGCCCTGCTTCCTCTGTGCAAAGATAAGGAAGTAGCGCAGACGTAGTAATACATCTTTAGGCTTTCAAGTTAAACTACAATGTTTATGTTAAGGAGTTATACACTGCTCAACTTCTCATGGTAAGTGACTCTTTACAACGTGGTTTCTACCGAGTGGCAGAGGAGTGTGAAGTCCGGACCCAGGATGCTAGGTCTGTAGGCTGATTCGGGTAGCTACAAGCTGTGTCCTTGTGGGCAACTTAACCCAATCTCTTTGTACCTTAGTTTCTACATCTAGAAAATGGAGATACACACAGTCCCGTCTTCACGGGGTAGTTCTGAGATGCAATGAGTTCATATACATGAGGCCCTCCAAGCACGCAGTGATTTTTTTCGTTGTGTTTTTATCTTCATCCCCATCATCACCTCTTTCTTCATGGGAACTGGAATCTGGGGAGGCTGAGCAGCTTGTCCCAAGGTCTTCAATGTTTGGGGTACCGTGCAGTGGTGCTCAGAGTTGAGTTCATTTGGCTCCACCGCTCTCTTCCAGCCGGGGTTCTCTGCCCCCATGCTCGGCGTCTCCCTGTTCCCTCTAGTAGACTTACTGCTCCAACTTTCTTCCTTGCTCTGTAAAGGCTTTGCTTCTGGCCCAGACTGTTCCAAACTGTTCTCTGGGCCCCGCCCGGCCCTGGGCCAGCACCCGGCAGACAGGCCCTTCCACACGGCGAAAGGAGCTCGGTGGAGGTGCGATGGGCAACCACGTCACGCCTCCACCTCTCCCGTCTTTACAGGCACTGAGTACCAGGCACTGAGGGGCTGAACGGCAGGGCCGAGCTGCCGGTGATGACCTGGAGAACAGGGCTGGACCTGGGGCACACGCAGGGCAGGTGGCTCGGGGAGAGCGGCAGGCGGGGGGCCAGGCGACCACGTGGACAGCTGCAAGTGCTGTGCGCAGCTCTCCCAAGATGCCCCAGTGGCTGAGACAGGCAGGAGCACAGACACTGAGGGCCCACAGCAAGGAAGAAACTCCATAACCAAAGCAGCATCTCTGTCTCCAGAGACGCTGGAGAAAGAAACTCCATAACCAAAGCAGCATCTCTGTCTCCAAAAACACGCTTGGGAGTGGCCAGTGTGGTCCTGAGAACACGTAAAACGGGGAAGGGGGCGTCCGGGGCAGAGACGAGCTGTGGAGTTTGGGAGGGGAAATGAGCGCATAAATTGATCCCCAGTCCTCTAGCCAAAGGCACCTGAAGCACTTTTTTGTGTTATCTAGTTTCAACCCAGAGGAAACCCCTCCAATGTTAAATTCTTACCCTCCTGACCTCCCCTCAGAGGCCACTACACTTGCCCTCATCTTCCCAGAGAGCCTTCCTCGCTTTCAACATCAGATTAGCCTTCATTCTGGAGCTATCAGCACTCGGCGCGCCCTGTCTCACAGCTTTTATTCCTGCTCCTAGTTCCATGGCCTTCTCTCTTCACTTGTTCAAGCCTTCTTTCCTCCCTCCTCCTCCAACCACTTGTCTGTCGGCCTTTGACTCATATTGCCCTGAGGCATGAGGCATTTCCACCCTCCCTACTGAGCTATCCCCTTTCAGATCACTCCGGTCTCTGCATAGGCTCTTGGGGAGCACCCCGCCTGGAACACCCCGCCGGAAACTGTGCAGCAGAGCTGGGGAAACGGCAGGGGGCAGGGCGGGGAACACAGTGCAGATGGTCAGATTTAAATGACTGTTCATCTGGATTAAATGTTTTACTCCAAATATCAAGAACCAAAGATGGTTCAGGATGCCTTTGGAAGAGTCAGTGTCAAAATGTAAAAGAATGATACTGATTATTGTCTAGGAAGGATTTAGTTCCTTTGACTCCTCTGTTTGGGGCTGGTTTTCGAGAAGATCACGAGGAAGAAAGATTATATCCTCTCCTTCCGTTTGTCACTCTGGTACATGACAACTCCTATTCATCTTTTCTTCTACCTCAACTAATTCCTTGCTGCTAAGGTTTAATCTGTTTTGCTCACTGTGGCCTCAGCAATGGCAGTAACTGGTTATAAATTACCATTCTGGAGGACCAGCCCTAACTCAATCTTTTCTTTGGTGGACTACATCTACTTTAATCTTTTCAGTCATCTTTTCCAAGTTTCTAAGCTCACCGCTGTAGTCATCTGGCGCTCTCAGGCCTCTGATATCGCCCCCACCCACCTTGGTCTGACCTGGTACTACCCCCGCCTCCTTTGGTAACACCCCCTGTGCTCGGTAGGGCTGATTCACTGCACATCTCCGCAGATGCAATTACCCAGCTCTTGGCTTTCTAGAGGCAAACGTCTGCCTTCTGATCTTTTCACAGCCTTAATACCCTAAATTAAAATATGCAAAAAAAAAAAAAAAACTGGCCAAAAAAAAAAAAAAAGATTCAAACCGATCTATTTTGCGCTCATTAGAAGCTTTGCTGGACAAGGATAAACTCCCATGATTTGACACAGTTCAAGGATTCACCGCAGTTGGCTCCAAGGCGCATGCATTCTTAAGTTATGCAAAACAGTTGTAGAAACTCCAATCATTTTATTTTGGTGCTAGAATTTTTTTAAGTTTATTTTTATCCATAAGAATTACTCAAGAAGGAATTTCACCATGGACACACGTAATTTGGGTACTCCCCTCTATAGAGCCATTAACCACAAGAGGCCTCGCTTAAACTAGCTGTCTGACAAAACTTCCTTCCAGAATGCAAACGTATCAATAACATCCTGAGATATCACCACAATATCCTCTAGATGTCACCTTGAGAACATTCCAGGATGGAAGCCTGCTTTTGCACCACACAGACAACTGGATTTAGACCCATTTGAGACTCTGTAAGCCTTGATCGATGGGTTTAATTAAAATAAGACCAAAAAATTTGCCAATCGACTCAAAAATTAAGTAGTGCTCCAAATTAAGTTGAATTCATAAAATGATCTAATTTCTCCTTCTGGCAGATTTTCTTTATGACTTCTCCCATCAACAGAAACAAAAACAAATACCTTCCCTTAGTAAGTACTTCTCATGGATTCTGATTTCTCTTGAATCTCTTTCTCCCCAAAGGCTCTCCCCCAAACATTTTTCAATTTCTAAGGCTGCTCATCTCATTACCTGAAGCATCTGAGGGAGGAGAGTACAGCAAAGTTTAAAGGCAGAAATTAGTTATTCCTGGACTGGTAAGAGCATTTAATTGGGGATGATTACCCAAACAATTGTTTCTCTTTAATATGCCAAGTCAATACAGGCCAGTAAGTGACTCATTTGGTCCTGAGGTTCATTCAAACCAAATGACCTGTCAGGTATTCATTAAGAATTTTAAACACCTGAATGCATGAAATCAATCTGGAGAGTGGGGAGGAAATAAAGGAAGCCTTTTACAAGTGACTGCAGGATAATCTGGATTATCCCGGATGTTATTTCCCTTCATACAGACAGACTTAAGTCTAGGGTCTGATTTTCAAAAATTACAGAAAAACCTCGGAAAATCAATCACTTTCTTGTTAAAATATATATATATATAAAGCATATACGATAGAGAAAGTCCGCACAGTCGATTTCCAAGAGCATCCTTCCTGATCCACCCAGAATAAGAGACTCTCGGAGACAAGGGAAAGGTGCGCTACAGAGACGCACAGAGAGTGAGCCCTAAGAAACCCCCACTACCATAGCGCTTCCTGGCTTGCTGGAGGCCCAGGATGCCGCCGCCACCTCCATGTCCACTGAGGAAGTTGCTGACATTCCCCGCAGCCGTGTTATCAATCTCCTTTGGACCCCGGGATGGTGTTCGAAATGCACTCCCCATTTAGGACTGGATAACCTCCCTACTGCATACAGAGGCTGGCTGCTGCCAGAGAAGGCAAACAGAAAAACCACCTGTGGTGGAGGGATCAAGAGTTTTTTAGAAAGAACCTTCATTCTAGCTGTTGCACGAGGAATTATTTCTCGATACAAACACAGCGCCTCTGTAGAGATCTATATTCTTGTTATGGGAAGAAAAGGAAAAAAAGAGAAAGAGGCTCATTAACCTTATAATAAGGATACGTGCAGCAAGCACCTTCTTTCAGGGTGAACTGCCAACTTTTTTCTGAAATATGCATAAAGATAATTTTAAAATAAGGGGAGAGACCTTAACTTGTGCAACATTCCCAAATCATACTATTCAGGAAATATTAGTAATTGCAAATGTATTGATGCAGAAAAATTACATGTTAAGCGAAATTCCATAACAGAAAAAAATAGGCTCCTTATTTCAAAACATTTTTATAAATTATAGATGTCCTCTGACACCTTCTCACATCCTCCTAGGTGAAACGTTATCAGAGGCAATTCTAAATTCCCAAAATTGAAATTCAAGTTTCCCCTAAAATAAAATTTTTAAACAAATTACATCTAATGAGAAATTTAGCCAAAGAATCCCAGTAGGCTGTGTGCTGCCTTGACTTTGAACACACAGGTTACAATAGTGATTCCTAGGGGTAACTGTAGGTCTTTGTTGTTTCTATTATAATTTACGCTAGTACTGATGGCTTCCCATTTTTATCTGTTCTCCCACCCTAATGACAGGCATTTATAAATAAGCAGTTACATACATTACTAATTAATGGCTGTGTGCAAGGCACAAAAGAGAATTGGTCCCTAACTAATCAATAGTAGGAACAGGTCATTTTTATGAAGCAAGGTCATAAATAATTTTTTTTAACCTGAACTACCACCAATCATCTCTTTGCTCTCAAGATCCAAACTAAAGAACGAAACCAAACAAGGTTTTATTATAAATCTTTTGCTTTCAAACCATTTACCAGAAAACAGAAGAATTCAACAGGAAACAAACAGATGACTCTCAGAATTAATCTTCTTATACTCACATGCTACCTAGCATCCTCTGACAGGGAACCCCTTAGGGCTGGGGCAGCCAAAACAGGTAAGATAAATGGCTATTTCTAAACCAAGAAAAGGGGGAGGACTGCGTCTTTGGTTTTCAAAGTGAGCCTCCATCTCTAATAGGGGGGCTGAATCCCACTCCCTAAGGAGTTAAAACCAGCTCCCCAACCCCCACCCTCCAGCCTCTCAGCTTACATATATAATCTCTGAAATAGCAAGAGGTCTGTGGGATGGCCAGACCGAGCACTCAGTACTCGGGCATGCTTTAAGCTATTCTAAGGGGTTAAAAGAACAGGCCAAGGAAGAAAGAGAAGGGACTCAGCATTACATCAAACCAGGTCAACACAAGCATATTAAAGACATTCAGCAAGACAAAAAATACTTCTCACAATCCTAAAGGCACTCTCCACATTTAATCCAATACAGAGGAAAGGCCATAAAAACAGGCTGTGAAGCAATGGCAAGGCTCAGACGTCCTTTTGCCTTGACGCGCAAAGCTCTCCAGGCAGAAAACCACCCACAGGAATGGGCAGGTGGCAGGCAGCCTTTGCCCGAATCACTGCAAAGCAGGCACTGTGACATTAACCTTGTACTACTTGGGAGACATTTCATTTGTGAGGTTTGTTGTCACCAGGACAGAAGAGTATTTCAAATGGAAGGCAGTGACCCTGTAAGGGTCATCATCAATCACCTGGGGTCAAAGACCTTCCCAATTGTAAGAAGAGGCAGGGGGTGAGGGTAAGAGGGTAGAGAACAGATCAAAAGGCCTTTGATGGGAGTTATCTACCTACACAACAGAACCTGCAAAATGGAGCTTCTCTGGAGTTGAAAACCCCCTAGTTTCTAAGGTGAGAGATTTCAAGAGGGGTCTTTGTTTTTTTTACACTTCGATGCATAAGATGAAGTCTGGAGTCAGCAGATGGCAGAAGAGGCCTAGAGGCACGGCCTAGAGGCACAGGTTTACGTGGCTGCCAGTTTCAAGGTCTGTCCCCACGGAGTACTAAATACTATTTTCTTCTGGAGCAAGCACTGAGAGGGAGGGAAGACCCCGCCAACAGTGCAGTTGCCAAATGGCAAAATGGCTCAGCTTGAACCACCTTGCAATACTGTATATTATTTTATTTATTTTTGAGAGAGAGAGAATTTGTGTGTGTGTGTGTGTGCGCGCGCGTGCACAGGGGGAGGGGCAGAGGGAGAGAAATAATCTTAAACAGGTTCCATGCCTAGCGCAGACCCCAACATAGGGCTGGATCTCATGACCCTGGTATCATGACCCTGACCAAGCTTTGGACAGCTTAACCAACTGAGCTACGCAGATGCCCTGCAATACTGTGTTGTAGCGATGCAAATACTTACTTTTTTCCTCTTTGTAGAGAACAATACAGAGAGGTTGGGAAGTAAAGTTAAGCCTCTTTAGGCCTCTCAATGCCAACAGAAAACCTTATCGGGATCTGTGGGATCTTTTCCATCAGCGATGCCATACATCTTGCTACTGTTTCCCTTGCTTCATGAACCTTAGAGGACTGAAGGAGCAGCTGGATAGGACTACGTGTCAGAGCGGCGTCTCAACTCCATCGGGTACAGAGTGAGAGGAAGGGAAGGGGCAACTTTAACTAAGAAAGAGGCAGTAAAGGAGAGTTCCACCGAACCCTTGGTTTACCCACTTGATGGACTTCTTTGGGGTATATTCGAGGACAATCATTAATCCCTAATTCCGAGTAGCCTCTGTCCTGTCCCCAGGATCCCTTTTCGTTTTTGCGGGTGGGCAGAGTTACCTCAAGAAGACAAACAATATGAGCCTTTTAAAAAAACCCACTGGGGATATTTATAAAAAATAATTATTTTAAGAAATAAAACATACTAAGGAGCAATATAAATGGCTTTCAGACTATGGGCTGTTTTGATTAGCCATGGCCTGGATGCCTCCAGCCTACCCCCGTTAGCATGGATAATTGAGAATCTGCTGCATTTCCATTGTAATGCAGTCTCCCTAATCCATTTCAGGCATGCAGATGGAAAACCAAACCTTCTGGCTACTACTTCACCTTACATGAATTTAGCACACGGCACTAACCTCTGTACAGTCCAAAGAAGCCTTCGTAGCGTAGCACTTTCTTAAAACAGTCAAAGCTGTTTTTATACATAAGTTCTCCCACAAAAGAGCCAGTTGATCGTTGGTTCTGCATTCGAGTTTTTACGAGATCGATAGGATACACGGCAGTGGCTCCAACAGCTAAAATCAGATAATGCCAATAGTTCAGAAGGCAGTCAGATTCAGAGGAAAGGGGAAAGTGGTCAACGTCAAAAGAGAAGCCTGATAAAGGAAAGGGACAAACTGGGCACGTACAGATTGTAAAAGTGCACAAACTTTCCTAATGAACGACTGTGGGTTTTCACTGAGGTGTCTCCTGGTAAAATGATGCCCCAGACAGTTTAAATCCACAAAAACACATCACCTACAGCCTAACTTTCTTGTTCACCCATCATCAAGAAAGCCTATCTGCAGCTAAGAGAAAAAGGCCCTGACTGCAGGCAGGTACAGGGGAAGTTCCTTTGCTCTTGTCCCATGTCAGAGGTGCAGACAGAAAACTGGCTTCGAAAGCCCAAAGCAGGCTCTGTCCTTTAATACTGTAAGGTGGAAAGTCAGAGAAAAAAATCAGGAATAATAATTGAAGAATTTGCACTCATCCATGACTAACCTCCAGCAATGGAACCCAGCCCAAATCTGTAGGCCGACTCCGCAACCTGCAGGAGAACCGGTCGGGATGAGTCCACCGAGGCCTTCTTCTTTGCACATACAGGAGTCGGGGGCCGGGGGCAGGAGACAGAAAGAAGGACAGAACAGAAATGAGCATGTGTGATTTTTTTTAAATTGCCCACTGGGTTCCAAATTCACGATACCAGCTAACATATCAAAGAGGAAGGCAGGATTAGATTCTGTTGTTCTTATTAATAAAAAGTCATTACTGTTAATGCTGAAAATCAAACCTGAATATAATGAAAACCATTATGCATTCCCCCAAATATTTTCAAATGTTTAATTCTTAGCAGTGATCAGGGAGATCCAAACTTAAAAACATTAATGAGACATTATTCTTCATCACTCAAACTGGTAGGTTTGGGGTGGGGGGGTTGTTTATTCATTTAGTAGGTCATTTACTGACCTACAATATATTAGTTTCAGGTGTAAAACATAGTGTTTCAACACTGATGTACTCTTGTGTTCACCGTGATAAATCTAACTACCATCTGTCACCATAGTTTGTTTTCTAATGGCAACACCCAGCCTGGCAAGAGTTGATAAAAACGGGGCTTGTCAAACCTGCCATTTAATCTAGTATAAACTCGTAGGGAAACTTGGTAGCAAACACCCAAACTCTTAAACATAACCTCTGACCCTGCAGATCTTGTTATAAAAAATCAGACTAGAAAATAATCATGTACACGAACATGGATCAAACTACCAGAATGTTAAAAAGGAATACTGTTTAAGAGCAAAAACTCTGAGAATAACGTACATCTCCAGTAACAGAGGAATGGTTAACAATGTTACAGCCTCGGGATGCCTGCCTGGCCCGGTCCCTAAAGTATGCGACTCTTGATCTCAGGGTCTTGAGTTCGAGTCCCACAGTGGGTAAGGAGATGATTTAAATAAATAAACTTTAAAAAAATGGTAGAGCCTTAAAATGAAATCATATGTCATTGTAAAAGAATTATTTGATGTTAAGAAAAATGTTCATGAGGGATTATAAAGGGAAAACAGGTTAAAAGGAATATGGCAAGTAGACAGGTATTCATATGATTCTATTTACCTTTATAAATGTTTGAAATATTTCATGATAATCTTTTAAGAACGATGTTAAAGACTGGTGCAATAAGATATTTTTAAATAAAATTATTTACAGGCATATGTATGCATATAAAAACATACTAATATTTTGGCTATTCCAACACTCAGATAACAAAATATTTAGAGTAGCTACAATTAGGTGGTTGTATTACTGGTAATTGTTACTTTCTCCTCTTTTCTATCCACTTTTTACTAAATTCATACTTCAGGCCAGTCAGTTGTTATTTTATTGTTCTTTTGACCTACTATCCTTACCATGTTTTTGATGCCAGAACATCTTAGAGTATTGCATTTTTCTGTCTACATAAATAAAACGGTAATTTTATGTCACGCAAAGTTGTCAAATGAGGGTGATAGTGCTCAGTAATACTTGTTAAATGAATAAATACATTCAATAAAATTTGTTTTTTCAAAAGCCATGATAATTAATACAGGTGAATGATGGAAAATAATTACCAACCCCAGCTATCAACCCCCTGAATTTTAGTTGCTGTCAATGTTACACAATTCTAATAGAATGAGATAACTTGGAATCTCCTGTAAAGTCATTTCATTGAAAATAGCCTTACATAGAAATATGCATCTTTAGAATGTAAAACTTTTCTCCTGAGAATTTGATGGGGTGTTTCCAATTCTATCTCTGCATAGATGGAAATCACAAGTAACCTCATTTTGACAAATGCATCCCTAAGAAAGGCATGACTTTTTTATATGGATATAAATACGTAATACTTAGAAAGGTTCTGGCATCAAAATAATGAGTGAAAATACTTTGAAAATAATACGGGGGCAGAGGGGGAGTGGACCTACTGCTATCACTAACTCTTAACTGAAAAGACAAAATAAATGTAGTCCCAGATTCTCATTTAACTTTTCTGAAGCTCAAAATGTAGCATGCTCATGAGACAAGAAAGAGTCCCATTCCTGCACTCCTCTGTCGAGGACACAAGCTAGCACGGAGCCTACCAGGTGGACGACCGCCATTGCTTGAGCCTATCAATGTTGTCGGGCCTACTGGTGTTCACAGAGCAAAGAATATTCCAGGCAAGGCCTCTGTGCATTGCTCTAAACCTCTTAGCCGCAGTCAATCATTTCCTGCTGTAAATCTCATCTAACCCTTGTGTAGCCAGTATCAATGAGCACCCACCATAAAGTCTCAAAAGTTGCAGAGGGCAGGAAGGAAAAATTGTGGGATACCACTGCCAGCTGGAGAACAGAAGGAATCTTTAAAAAAACAAAACAAAGCAAAACCCTCTGCTTTTTCTTAATCCCCAAATTTCTCCAACAGCTAGTCGCATAGAGACGAAGAGATAATCGTCTGGTAAGCAGTGTTTAAAAATCAAAGGGAGGAGAGCAGTGTTGCTTCTCCCTCTGCACGTGATTATACAGTGCTCTCTCCTGCACTCGG
>CM052806.1:31768482-31787049 GCA_028533885.1 Nasua narica
CTTTACAAACATCGTGTAAGCACAACACAGGCTATGAAAGCTTTTATTCTCTAATCCTGACCCACAGCAAGTGGAGCAAGAGTTAAACGAGGAGGTCCCATGTCTTAGGTTTCTGACTCTCATGACTTCACCAGATTGGTTTCTGTTAACCATAAAATAAAATTTAGCATTCCTCAAATTGTTTCCACATAACTTATGAATCCTTTCACAGAGAAGTCTAAAAGCCTTCAAACTGTTACTGCAGACTAAACAAAATTATCTCATTTTGATATTCAGAAAAGACGGAAGGCGCGGCAGTCACACAATGAGCTGAAGTACCTCTCTGTGCAGCAGAGACGGCCTTCAGTCAGCGACAAAGCCAGCGACGCGCAGCCTCGCTGGGCCAGCGACATCTAAACAGGACGCCTGGCCCACGTCCCCCAACCCCGGAGTTCGGGAAGAGGCAAAGAGCTCCTGCCTATCTGGGGGGAGAGGGGTGGGGGGAGACGGGCTTCCAGTGCGGTTAGGGAATCACCCCGTCTTTGAGAGTAACAGCAACTATCTGTCAATCAGAGCATCTCCAAGTAATTTCTCTTCGCAGCCTTTCGAAATTTGTCTGCATTTTTGGTGCAAAATGTTACGATGGCAGGTCAGATAGATGCCGAAAAGGCAACTGCGCGTTGAAAGGGCCTGGGGTACCCTACTGAAGAAACATCAGGAAGCAAGTTTGTTCCTTGTGCCCACCTGCCTCTGGGCCTCAGCCAAGTTGAAGGGCAGAGTTCCCTCTTCCAGTGGCGCAATTCGCTCAATGTCTGCTAAGGTCATACGTCTGGAGGGGAGAAAAACAAGCACAAGCAACAACAAAACACAAGTTTATTAAAATCTGCATCATGGAATTTGAAAACGTTCCCTTTTTTTGTTCCCGTATTTCAGAGTCCTCTTTTATTTGGCTTCTCTTTCTCCCAGGGTGCTGCCCTCCTCCTACCCCCACCCCCACCCTCCTTTTATTAAGCTAATTAGAAAAAAAAAAAAAAAAGGCCAACTTACCCCCGTGGCTCATATAAATCTGCTAACTGAAACAAGATGTCAACTTCCATGGGCGTAACCTGACCAAATTTCTGAGCTGCCAGAACAAACTCCTCTGTATGGAAAAAGAGTTAAAAGGGAGAGATTCAAGAAGGAACAGCCGCTAAATGCAGCACTAACTCAAGGCGCTGGGCTGAGTGAACATCACAAAACTTTATTATCAGTCATAGAATTCAAGTAAACCCAAACAGGGTAAGAATTTTTGCAATTCTTTCATTCATCTGGAAGAAGTGTGCAGAATAGCTTCTGTAACATTGACTTTAAAAGCCGGGTGTCTCATCTGAAGGCTTGGAATAAATGACAGAGGACATGATTCAAACTTCAGGTCTGAGAAAACAAGGAAGCTGATATGAAACTTCACATGCATCAGGTCTGGGAGGTTGTAGTGATGAAGCTGTGCAATTCTTACGGCAATTCTCTCTTTTTTTTTTTTTAACATTAAAATGTGGACATCTTGTTCTGAGGTTGTCACCAGTTTAAGTTTATGGAATTCCTCATGTACTTCTGAAGGCCACTTTGGGGCCACCAATTTAGCTCAGCTTTTAGCACGATTTGAAAACAGTTAGGAAATTTTACATGGTTCCCTAATTCAAAGGTTGTCTTCAGTTTATTTAAAACTTGCTGAAGATTGTTTTATTTGCTTTTGTTTGTCTGATCAAAGGATGGAAAACACACATGTGCCACATGGTTACTATGTGGCAGTGGGATAGAAAAACCTGTAACGTCAATTCTTGGTTGCCTTCTTCACCCTATTAATAATACCCTAACAATACACCCTAATAATTAATGAGTAAATTCAGATTTATTCTCACTCACCCTTAGTCACCTCTACATCTTTCCTGTTGCCAGCCAGAGTGCTGTAGATCTTTCTAATGAGTTCCATGTTGTTAAGGAGTGAATTAAATCCATTAAAATAGGAGAAACTAACTTGATGGGACGTAGTGCCTCCAGCAGCCTCAAGTAAGTTGAAAATGAGAGAGGGGAGAAGAACAATAAACAAAGGATTTATAGAATGAAGAAGATTCAGAAGTACATATATCAAATGCTAGTTTTGGAAGTAATCAAGAATGCGTGTATAAGACAAAATAGCCATAAGTATTTTCCTTTTACATTAAAAAAAAGCTATAAATGAATTTTAAAAGTAACTGCAACTAATCATGACCAGAGCTTATTCTCTCCACACACAAGTCCTAGAAAACTAAATAAATACATGTGTAGGATTATAACAACAGGACCAGTAGTAATTTACAGAGTTCAAATTTCAATTGGAAATGTTTTATAAGTTTGTTTATTTCATCTAATGAGCAATTCTGAGAGGCTTAGACATGCACAACTACACTATACACACACACACATGTGTGCTTAGGCATGTAAAACTATATTATACCAATGCAAACACAGTATGAAAAGTGGTCAATCTAACAGTAATATCATGATTTGTCATGTTACTTAGAACTGGCAATAAATAATCATTTAAGTACAGACTTTACATTGTAGGATTTCTAGCAAACAAGCGTATTCCGGTAAAAATTATGAGATGTCATATGCTTGGATGAGGGTTAAGACTGGTCAGAACTCTGATAATCAGAATTTGTAAGAAGCCGTATTTCTTCCTGGGGGTAAGGGAAACAGATAGCATGGCCATTATGAACGGAACTTCAGTTTGGGGTTTCAAATTCTGTCCTTTCCTAACAAGGCAAAATATTTTTATTAGAAAAGCACTTCTTTAATAAGGTAACAAGCACATAAATCTTCACCTAGTGACCATTTAAAATAGCTGACCTAAGAATTTAAAATGGAGTAAGGAAGGACGGGGGAAGGCAAGAAAATGAGCTAGATTAACAGTGTGGAGTGGAAAAGGCCTTGTCAGAGATCCATGCCTCTAAAGAGAGGTACCATGAAAAAAATAAAGTGAAAGTGAAAAGCTACGCTGAGTTCCTGCCTATGGTAAACATTATGGGAAACCTAGAGTGTGGTAAAACACTCCAAAAGGCCTTCTCCCTGGGACTAACAAAAGCACAGTGTAAGGGTTTCCAAATCTGCATGATCATCAGAATTACCTGGGAAGCTTTAGAAAGAAGATTCTAGGACCTCACCACCTGTAGGTGATCAATCCATAGTCCTGGAAGAAAACTTTATTATCTATATTTGTAGTAAGTAAATCCCTGGTGATTTGTACTTTGTGACCAAGGCCTGGGGGCCTCCAGCACAGAATGTTCTGGACCACCTTCTAGGCCCAGGAGGAGTCAGAAGAGTGGCTGGGCACGCACTGGGATTTAAGCTATGACACAGGCCACCTGGGCCCTGCCCACCACAGGAGCCACTGTTCCCGCAACACATGCATGCATTATGAATGAGTAAACCAAAGCTTTAGAGTTTCTCTTCTGCTGATGATTAAAAGAAATATATCGGCATGTAATATATTTTTTTTAATTTTGCCTCAGAAAATAGATGAAAGTGAAGATTAGCATTTGACATACCTCAAAATATACAGCAAAATTAATATGAAATCACTATTTGTTTTTCCTTTTTTAAAAAAACTAATTAATACATTTAAGATATTCCATATGATCCAGAAAACAAATTAACCTATCTCCATTAAAATTAGCCAAAATATACTGTCTATAAGTTTGGTAATACATGCGATCATGTTGAGAAAATGTACGTGTTTTAACTAAAAAAAACTCCACATAATTTTAAAGAACTGTTCTTATAATTCCTTATTTACTGAGCTTTTGCTAGGTAAAATAAACTGTTTCATTAGGGCAAGTTACAACTTACAGCTACTAGACATTCTTCTACAAAAGGCGTCAAGACATGGGGCCGGATGGTGACCATGATGTCTTGGAAATCAATGGCTGTAATTTTTCCAGTCCTGGCATTGTCCCTTTGCACAAAGGCTTGCTTTGCATGCTCCAATTGTATTTCCTACAAATAATGAAAGTGAAATAATTTACGTTAGTAATTATTACAAAAGACTGCTCAATTTCAAGTCAGGGTGAAGAAATACAGATCGAATCTTGATTTAACAAGACTTACCAGCCTATTAACACCCTCAAGCTATCCTCTTCTTCCAAAGATAGAACTTTGCTCAGACCAGTGAACATGTCTTGGAAAATGCATTCTACCTTAAATCTCCTGCCCAGAGAAACCAAATCACTTCCATATTCTGCCAGAGTCCAAGGACACAAGGAAAATAAAAATTGGAATGAGGTTTGGAAGGCCCAAAGATACGGCCAAACCCAACTTAGGTGATGCAGATGACCCAATGAAAAACACCTACAGGGACATTAAGCTCTCTCCAAAGAAGACAGAAAAATTCTTACTGGTAACCGGGTACACAAACATGTGATGTAATAAACCGAAAAGGGAGCTTCTCCTCTGGAATATGCTGTTCCTCTAAAGTACAGTTCCTCAGGCTTGGCACTAGTGGCATCTTGGGTGGGTTAAGCTTTTGTTACGGGGAGCTGTCCTACGCGTCCCTCCCCTCTCTCTTTGCACTAGATGATGGTAGCCCCGTTACCCCTGAGAGCATGACAATCAACAATGTGTCTGGAGAGGGCCAGAGGTCCCGAATGAGGACTACTGCTCCAGAACGAGGAACTGGATGGTATGGAGGTCAGCCATGGCAAAGCTGCACAGTACCACTGTTTTATTTCCTCCAATCTAAAGACAGGAAACCCAATTTAGATTTCAGTTGTGATTGACAAGGAGTTAGTGTACATACAAAACAAACAGCCTCCCATCAAACCCCATCAGGAGCCGCGTAGGAGAAGCATCCCTTCTGCAGTGGGCATTTCATTCTCTTCCTCATAACTCTGCCTATTTCGCCAATGGGCCCTCAGAGTGAGATCTGACGTCTGTGGAATTAAAAACCACTGCCAGGACTTCAGATTACTTAAAACAAAAAGAAGTGTAATGGGTTGATACAGAGAATCACTATTTTTTTAAACTCCGGCAACACAATGACTTAGAGTGGTGTAAAAACAAATCGTCCCTGTGAAGTAGCGCAAACTTGAGCACGGCAGGAATGACGCAAGTTGGATCATCCTTGAAAGTGCTCCATCTCCTTTCTCTTCCCCCGGAAAGGTGGGAGATGAAGGGTTTGATAAAATATTGATAATAACTGAAGCTGCGTAATGGGAACATGGTGAGTCACAGTATAATATACTTTCCTACTTTAGTAGAGTTTGAAAATTTTAAATTTTAAAAAAAAATTTTAAAAGACAATAGCACAGTAAGAATCAGAGTTCTTATCCTAATTCAAAAGCTTCTTCTCAGTTACGACATCTGCCAGTTTTGATCCAGCCCGTCCCTGTCCCAAGTCTCTTCTGGGACCTTTATCTCCCTGGTGACTCTTCCACTTAAATAGGAGGCTTCTGTCGGCCCTCTGTCTTCGAGTCTCCTTGCTCTACACCCCTAGGCCTCAAAGATTTCTCAGAAGGCTTGACTCCCAGGTCCAAATCCCCCACACCTCTCTGCTGGACCAGAATTCCTAAGTGCTCAGAGAACATATCCACGTGGGTCTCCTGTAAAGGCCACGCATTGGCACATCACTAAATCCAAGGAGCTACTCTCAGCCTGGTCTCCAGCACCCCATGGTCAATCCCTCTAGACCTACCACACAGCCCGACCTTTGCCCGCACTCCTCCCTCCACCTGGTGTAGATTGCAGCCTCTTTCTCTAGTTCCTGAAATCCCACCACTTCCTCCAGGCTTAGCTCAAATGCTGCCACTTAGGTAAATATAAGTAGGTCTCTTAGCTGAAAAGAACCGATGTTCTCCCTGCTCGCCCCTCAATTATAAGACTCGTCTTATTCCATCTTACTTAAAGTAGTTGTTTATATTCCTGCCTTTCCCCTGCCTCTCCAGAGAAGAGAGATTACATCCTGTTCATCCCTCTACTGGCGTAGGCAGAATGCATCAGATATACTAGGTACTCAATAAACTACAGACATAATCTTCCATGATAGGTATTCCATAAAACCAACTGAATGAACAAATCGCACTCTACTGAACAAAAAGGGATTCTCTGTATAAGTGCCTCCAATTTAAGAGGAAGGAAGAAACCAACTGTTAAACACCCTATAGTGAAAATGACCACAGTATGCACTCAATTGGAAGTAAATGAACACGGACCCCTTCGACTTGCCAGACCTACTGCTAAAGCTATTGTAAGGCAAGATTACTCTTAACAACAGCAGAAGGTGTGTTCCGTTAGTTATCATTTCCCCTAGAGTTTATAACTCAACTAGAGTCTTAGGGCTCTTCAGACCAGGATACCAAAAATGGCAGCACTCACCCTGGCCACCCATATCCTCAGAATTCCTGGCCCCCTCTTCTCCTCAGAACACTAAGACCAACCTGCTCGGAAATTCCAACTGGGCAACAGGCATCCCAGTGCGGGTGGGTGCCCCCATGGCAGAGCAGGGGCCGCATCTGTGATAACAGGGATGGTGCCACTACCCACTTCCGTGCCTACACTTCAGGATTCAACAGTTACGAGCAGGGAGCCCTCGATCGCAGAACACGAAAGCACTCTTAGCTCTCATGATGAACAACTTTACAAGACATTTCCAACAGCTCTGAAAGACTGGAGATGCCATAAATTCCATGAAGAACAAGAAGCTAACTGTACATCATTCTCTAAGTAGTAGGATGGAGTGAAACATTCAGTCAAGTGTTTCCTCAAACCAAAAGCAGCTTGCTCAAGATGTGGGTTGCCTTGTGAAAAGCAACTGTTCATGTAATGGCTATTTCTTCTTCTGGGTGAAGGAGTGAAGCTATTACTTCAACCAACACAATCACCATGTTCTCGGCATTTATACTGTTCCAAAGCATGTCACAGTTTAAACTCACTTCCTTCTCACAGCGACCCTCTGAGCTGGGCTCTACTATTAACTTCATCATGGCAGCTGAGGAACTAAGGTCTCCCGAGAAGCAGCGAAGCTGGAATGCAAACCCAGGCAGCTCTGCCCGCTGACTTCCCCTCTGCCCGTTCCCATCACTTCCGCACCGCCCCTCGGGAGCCTGGATCATGTGCCCGTCAGGAATCCGATGCCAAAATATATCTGACACTTAGGAATCTTAATAACGATGAAAAGACAAAAATTCAAATTTGCTTTTACATTATTCTTAATGCTCTACATTTTTTGTTGTCTATTTTCATGAGAAAACAGTACAATTTGAGATTTTTTCCTTCATAAAAATGTCTTTTATGTGCTCCAAGGGCTAGGACTGTTCTCCCAACAAGAGCAGAGACAAGAGGAACCAAATCTAAAGGTCTTCTCCTGGGTCTGCTCACGGTCAACCCCAACAGACTGAGTAAGAGAAAGACAAATAAGGAGGCCTGAGGGAGCCCACACACAGATCCCCTATAAATACTTAAGTTGAGAATGAACAGCTTTTGAAATAAATATTCAGGCTCTCAGAAAGAGATGATTGATGGCAGAGTGACGAAAATCAAAGCTCTTCACTGGCACCTCTGAAGCTGTTTAAGGCAAACCTAACGCACACCCATAGAGCCTAGACCCTGATGGCTCCTAGATCTGAACACAGGGGGATAAAGGTGGGACGGAGAGCTTTGGGATGCACAATGAGGGTATAAGTAAAAGACTGAGCTTTCCAAATCGAGCAGAGGAGCAGAGAACCATGGGAGAAGCAAGAGTTAGGTTAAAATATTTAAAAGTTAAAAGACTACCAGGTAAAAAAAGAAGTTAGACTGGTTCTCGGTATTTCTTTAAAAAAAAAAAAAATTCACGGAGAAAAAAATACAGGGATCAGTTTTTAGCACAAAACACTGAAGTGTTTAACCTGTACAAGTCTCCAGCAATGAAGAGGCTACACTGCAAAGTAGCAGGTTCCCAGTCACTGGCAATATCAGTGCAACGACAGGCTGAGGAACCTAAGTCAAGGAACCTGTTTATTTTCATACAGGGAGTTATGGAAGCAGTATGTTGTGATGACAAAAAGCTGGAGCCTGGAACAGGAAGGAGCAGAGCTCAAACACCAATCATGACACTCCAAGGAGGATTAGGGGAGTATAGATCTTAGAGGCCCTGCAACATCCACCGTGGAGGGTTGTAGAAACAAGACGTCGTGCATGACAGGCACTTACTGAGTGGGAGCTTTGATTTTTGTTCAGGTGCATGGTTTAAAATCCTCTAAAGACCCTTTCAGTGCAAGTTCTTTGAGTCTTTAAAAAAAAAAAATCACCTCGCAAGGAACAGTGGTTCTGCTGAGTCATTCTGAACCAGCCCCAGGAACGAGAGATGAAGACCAGATCGGGCGGAGAACAGCAAGTGCAGAACGCTTAAACGTGTTCGCTACAGGCCAGGGGCCGGGCCAAGAACTTAAAGCAGGGTACTTCATTAAAGCCTCACAATAATCCTGGGAAGTAGTAACGATCTTCGTCTCCCAGAGAGGAGCCTGAAGCTCTGGGAGGTTAACAACTTAGTCCAAAGTCACACAGCCAGGAAGTGGCAGAGCTACTGTCTGATTCCAAAACTGGGATTTTTCACCACTAGCTGATGCTGCTTTGGGTAAAACTGTAAGAGGATTGTAACAGATAAAGGGAAAAGAGATTTTAAGAAAAGTCTTGGTGACGACTTGTATATAAAAATGGAGGAAAATAGATCTCAAATAATTCTCCCCTTGGATGATGAGACAGAAGAAGCTACCATGAGGGGGAACACCTAAGGAGAAAGAGACGAGACAGCTGACCACGATGAGAAACTTGGAGTGAGATGGGCATAAGCTGAGCTATAAACAAAAGAAAGCTAGAGGTACAGACAGAAATATAAATGCAGGAAAAGAGAGGATTCAGAGGGGAGAAAACCAAAGGCTACCATTTACTAAGCGTTATTAAGTGTGTTACGCTGCAGCAATTACTGTGTTTTCCTGTTTCGTCTCCTCAAAACTTATCAACAACCCTATGACATGGGCCCTACCATCACCTCCACTTAACAGGAAAATGAGGTAAAGAGCAGCTCAGGGTCACATGACACTGAGGATGAAGCCGGACATGCCCCTGGGTGGTCCAGCTCTGGAGCCGTAAGCTTAAACCCACACAGACTGTCTGTTCCCCTGCGGGGGGAGGGAGGGGGCGCTAGGAAAAACCAGAAGAAAAAAATAACAGTCATAGAAATGATCGTCCCACAGTACATAGAAAGAGCAGCCAGGTGACCATAAAATGGAACTGGTATCCAAAAGGTGAGTATGGAAATAAAACAGAGGGCCTGGGACTGGTGGGAAACAGAGAGCTGGGGAGATGGCACAGCCCTGCCAAGGGAGCCCAGCTCTCGCCAGTGCCAGGCGATGGTGACGTGGCACCTGCTGGGCGCCGCTGCTGAGAACAGCAAAGACCAATGAAAAAGGGCCGTCCTTCACCCAAGCCCAGAAGGTCACAGAGCAAGGAGCCGCAGGGCTACTTCGAAGGCAGCTCTGCTCACGAACATGAAAGGAGGCCCAATTTCTCTTCCTTATTTGCCGGCAAACAGTTTTCTGTTCCCACTATTCTGGTGCACGATGATTAATGGAATGGGCTTTTACTGCAGCCGTTTCCAACTACTTCAGCACACCCATTCAGATTGCTGGAGGGAAAGAAAAAAAAGTCGAACTCTTCAAAATTGCTAGCTGTACAGAAATAAACACATGGGGGGGGGGGGGGTTACACCACTTCAGGTCTAACATTCATGCTTCTAATAGTTCCAGGCCTGTCATTTCCTTAATAATCTCCAATTTTCAAGTGGGTATATTTTGAATGCAAAAATTCTCTCCACCTCTATTCAGATATGCAAGTTTGTGCTTCAGCCTGAGGACAATTTATCAGAACAAAAACAAAACACTGCAGACCAGCAGACCTTCGAAACAAGCAGCAGATCCAGATGATTTATATTATAAAGCCAAGAATACTAAAAAAGACCCCTGGCTAGTTTGCATGTTTTGTGTTTTGTACAGTTGTGAAATTTAAAAAAATAACTAAAACTTTAATAAAAGCAAGGAGTTATCAATAAGGATAGGACTCAAAAGAATTCTCTTCTCGGAGTCCTGGTAGAAGAATTCTGGTGAAAATGCAGGTCATTATTTATGAAAACAAGGAAGAAAATGTATAAAGAGTTGCTTTAAAAATAGGGTATCACATAACCCCTCCTTCAAACAAATTCTGTATAACATCAGAGTATCAGAGCCTGTATCCTATTCAACATACAAGTATCCGCTTCATTTTCACAATCCTTTGCTAATTCGGAGGGAAAAATCTACTTAAAATAAAGATCCACAAATTACTAAACAGAGTTAGAACTTAGTAAAGGAATAGGCAGAGGGATATGTAGTTCCCATTCTTAACATCCGTCTGTGCCCCCCCCCCCCCCGCCCCGTATTCCACCACCCACGCAGCCCGGCTTTCAGAGTTCAGGGTGAAATTTCCTCCCCAAGTCATGGGTGGGGCCTTTAACTGAAGGAGTCTTTAGAAGCAGCGCTGCCCGCGGGCCTGCACGCACAGCAGCTCCCGGTTGAAACCAAGTACAGAGCTCTTCCACCTCGACTGCCTCGCTCTTCCAATTTAACATTAAACTTCACAGTGGGTAGCAGCTGGGGAGATGCTGTCCGGAGCGCTCATTTTTACCAGGACGTCACTGTAAAAGCCTGCAGGCTGCTCGGCAGAACAGCAAGCGGACGAACACCACGGACAGAGCAGTATGGAGAATTCGGATTTCCTCTGCCCAGAGAGCAGAAAGGGCAACACGAACGCAACGTGTCCTGCATCTAATTCTCCCAGTGACCAGGCCAGGACCGCCTCGCTGGTCGCCCATCACCAAACTAGCAACAGCTTCCAGCTCAACACAAAATACAGTCTAATCTCCTAGAAGAGCTGAGGGCCAACAACACTAGCTACTTTGACTCGTTTCACTTTGGAGTATCAAGGTGGGGCTCTATTTGTGAAACAATACCCAAGCTGTACTCAGACTCCATCTGGTCCAACTTAAAAAGCACTCACATGTTAAAAATGCAAATAAAATCCTGGTCTCTGGCTACTAAAGATCCATGGTCTAGATATTTTAACTGACACAGATGGCAAGGGGAGGGACAAAAGGGAGGTACAGATGGCTTGGGCTACTTGATCCTAAACAAGGACTCTGTCATTGTCTACTAACCTGCTAAACATCGTGGCTTGGGTGAGTTCTACAAGTGATTGCTTTTTGTTCACACTTTAAGTGGTCTATCAATTCCAAAGCTTGAGAATTTGATGTTGCCCTAGCTGAAGGTGACATTTCCTTGTTTGGTGGTGCTGGGGGTGACAATTTCCTTTTTGTGTTGAGTTTTGCCTTCTACCAGGATGGCATGACACATAAAGCACAAGTGATGGTGACTCGGAAGCCCAGACCACAGCTGACTAGGAGCAGCGAATCTCTGGCCCGCAGAGTGACAGGTTATAACCACCAGCGCCTGGGAATAGTAGCTTCCAGAGCTCTACTCTCTAGGGCTCAGGACCTGAACAACCAAAAGGTCCATTTTATACTGAAAAGACTAGACCAGATCTGTACAACATGCGGACCCGTAAGCCAAAATACTGGGTCAGTCTCACTACACAAAAAGAACCAAAACTCTTCGGCTGCATTATTAGCATGAATATGCTTTGTCATCCAAACTCGAGATCCTTGCCAATGCGTGTGTGTCCAGTCTAGGGCACGAGACACAGCTCGGATTCCCAGGTGCTACTCCCAGCTCTATCAACTAGGACTCCTCTTCTTCTGACAAAAGGGGGACCTGAATAAAGTTACAGTAAAACACCCACACCTTTGTGTTCAGGGCTCTCTGTTGGGTCAGGTAACTTCACTCCTAAACTCCATTTGAGGAGAAGACATTCAGAGAGGATTTTTAGCCCCATTCCCTCCCAAGTCAGCAATCCTGTTTCTTGGGTAACTAAAGCAACCCAAACCTCAAAATCTGGCCTCTTTATGAATTCAGAGCACTGCTGATTTCTTAATGAATCCTTTTCTAGAGCAAGAAGAGGAAGGCCTTTGAAAACAGAAATTTCCTGGCTCTGTAAAATGGGGAACAGGACTCCTTGGAAATGCCCACATCTCTGGGCCCGTAAGTGGGGCTCCTATGGTATCATCTGACCTCCAAACTGAGGAGAGGTGGAAACAACCCAGCCGCACACACGCCAGCAGCCACCACAAGCAAAGCACTACTCTGCAGCCCCTTGGGAAAACAGCCTCCTCTGTGCTCCCCATTTCAGGACCCATCACCATGCCTCCGCTTGCCTGGGCCTACAACTCATCTAAAAAAGGTGTGAACTGGGAGTTTTACCACACCCTTAACTGTGTCTGTCCGTCCTAGTGATGCACCAAGGCCGACCAGGCCTATCCCTTCACCTTCTCCTGAGTCCAGTACTCTGGCTCGTCACCATTACCTGTTGTTTCTCTCCTAGGTTAGAAAGTGACCAACCGGTCTTCCCTGTCCTCAGTGGGAGGGCCCGATCCAGACCTACTGAAGGCTCAGGCAGAGAGGCTCAGGACTCTGTCTTTTTTTTTTTTTAAATCATCACTTCGGGGGCGCCTGGGTGGCTCAGTGGGTTAAAGCCTCGGCCTTCAGCTCAGGTCATGATCTCAGGGTCCTGGGATCGAGCCCCCGCATCTGGCTCTCTGCTCAGCGGGGAGCCTGCTTCCCCCTCTCTCTCTGCCTGCTTCTCTGCCTACTTGTGATCTCTCTGTCAAATAAATAAATAAAATCTTTAAAAAAATAAAATAAAATAATCACTTCAGAAAAATCTTACTCAAATTCTGAAAAACACTGATAGAGACTCAGGAAAATTAAAATCAGTTTCGGTTCCACCTACCTCACCTTGAACAAGTCCAGAAAAACTAAGCCTCTGTGTGCTCGTCTTTCATACAGAAACAAGAGCAAATGCTTAACATCTAAGATGATCACAAGGACAAGTAAAAGCACTTTCTAAGCTGGAAAATGCTATGTGAGAGGTAACTGATAACAGATTTCTAGTTAACACATGTATTACATTTGCTAGCCGTCCTAGGCTTCTCTATTCTGAATCTGGAGCAGCCAGAATCTCCCAATGTGTAGATTATTTTAAAATTATAATAATGATATGTGATATATCTATGATTATAAAAGATCACCCAAAAGTCCCTGAAAATGACAGGGACGCCTGTGGGGGCTGTGGGGTTCAGTTGGTTGAGTGCCGGATTCTTGGTCTTGGCTCAGGTCATGATCTCAGGGTCATGGGATCAAGCCCCACATGGGGCTCTGCACTCAGTGCAAAGTCTGCTGGAGATTCTCTCTCCCTCTCCCTCTGCCCCTCCTACTCATGCTCTCTCTAAAATAAATCAATAAATCTTACGGTGGTGGGTACTGAGGAAGGCACATATTGCATGGAGCACTGGGTGTGGTGCATGAACAATTAATCCTGTAACACTGAAAAAATAAACATATTTGGGGAAAAAAATAAATCTTAAAAAAAAGTAACTGAAGGGCGTCTGGGTGGCTTAGTTGGTTGGTCGACTGCCTTAGGCTCAGGTCATGATCCCGGAGTTCCGGGATCGAGTCCCATGTCGGGCTCCCGGCTCTGCAGGAAGTCTGCTTCTCCCTCTGAACTTCTCCCCTCTCATTCTCAGTCTCTCTCTCTCAAATAAATAAATAAATCTTTAAAAAAAAAAAAAGGTAACTGAAATTGACAAAAACAGACACCCCTACTAAGGGCCTTTTTTTTGTTATCATACTTGGCAATTAATGGGTGGGGGTCAGGAATGATCAAATGTCTAGCAAGGCATGACTGTGCACCATTCAGAAGCACAGCCCCTTCCAGGAACAGAGACTAATTTTTCATAGCCTTGGCCCCAGAGACAATGTAATAAAATGGCAACAACGTACTATTTTTGAATCTCTCACGTATCTGTGATCTTATGGAAGAAGCTAAGCTCTAGAATAGTTTCTGTGTACTCCTTTGGGGTAGTCCTTTGGGAACCCAATGAAAGCCATGATCACTTTCCCCAGAATAGTACCCATAAATGCAAACTTTTACCTAGAGTCCGTTTATTCTTTTCCATACAATAGGGGGTAATGATAATTATCTCTCATGGTATTGGGATGCCATTATCAGAAACAGAATATTTAAAAGCACTTTGTAAATTATAAAGACTGTAACTGTTAGTACTTCTATTTTTAAGAGTGACTCTTAACACCAACCGATTAATTTGGCAGAAAATTTTAAGAGGCCTCTAACTCCGTGCTCACCTTTGCCTACGAGGTCCACCCAATAACAAACCAGAAATGGATCTTCCAAAGAAGATATACAAATAACCAATAAGCACATGAAAAAACGCTTGACATCATTAGTCATTGGGGAATTGCAAATCAAAATCACAAACGAGATACTGCTAAAAGATCTAACGTGAAAGGCCTCAGTTTCTCATGTGTACAATGGGGAGGTTAACTAGACGTACTTATGCTGGTATCAGGTCCTTTAAGTTTGTACTTTGGATACTGCCCTAACCACACTCTGAATGTTGGTTTTTCAGCTTTAGAGCTGCCCTAAAGGCCTATGCTGCAAACTCCTGAGGGTTTCTGCTACAAGAGAGCAGCCGTGTAGGGTGTGCCCACTTGCTTGCAGCTGTTCCTTCTGAGCCCGTGAGACAGATAAACACAGAAACCTCTAGACTTGTGCATTTTAAGTATCTAAAAAAGTTATCTCTGTACCTCTTGGCCCTTTGTAGGGCCGGACAAACCCTGCATGTTCAGCAAACATCTGCTCAACTGGGTGGTCTGTCTCAAGCAAGTCATAATCACAGCACAAGAAATAACCCACACAGGGTAGAGAGCTTACATTAATACCATTTATGAATAAGAGTTCCATCAGGTATAGAAGACAAACATTTCTCCAAATCATTTTCTAAAAAATACTGTGTATTAAAATCCATTTTTCAACTAGCAACCATAAAACTGGAACCAAGAATAGAGGTATGTGGAAATATTCATAATATTTTAAAATACACATGCATACCTCCATATCGAACTACTCCCATTCACACAGACACACCGCTCACGCAGTTAGGAGAGGATGACGGACCTGGAGACAAAACACAGCCCTAGCAAGTCAACAGTGTCAATGATGAGGTAATGGGACCGTGGTCCCACTCCCTTCTGAAATCCTTCTCCACCAACCGGCAGCACGACTCTGAGAAGGCAGCTTCGTATCCCTGCTTCTTGCTCCAACACTATCGTTCACATGGAAGGGATACGTCAGGCAGTGTTGGCTCAAAGAGTGTCAAAGTGATTCACCACTTCATGAGTTAAAACCAAAGCACACAGAGAACGACAGGCAGCATTCGAGCAGCTCCCGTGACTGACACCTCCCCGGCCAGAGGGCAGCCTGGCCAGACACGTGACCAGAGTCCTCCCCGACCATGGGCTGGCTTAAAACCAACTCACCCTTGCTCAGATACAGTGAAACACTCATTAAGGGAAGAAAACACAAATCTGACCTCGCAGAGACCAGTTCTGCTCACCGGTCCCAAGCCCGTGTCCATACATCGGCATAGGTCCCTCACGGGTGTTAGACCTGACCTGGTGGGAACCAGCCCGAATCCCCTCTCAGGACCGTGTGTGGGACGGAGCAGCGTTTTCTCTACAAAGCACAAGGATCCCTGAAAACACCACACTTCTCAGCAGAGGCCGCTCCTCTTCCTCGCCAGGTGATAGGTAGCAACAAGCCCCAAGGCAGGCCTTTCCCGACTCCAGCGGCCTAGGATCTGCTTTCGAAGCCTTGGCACCAGCCAGGGAGCTGCTGCCTACTTCTGAGCCCTGCCCTAGAGCACAAAGGCGGGTGTGTGCTCCACAAAGCAAGAGCCCAAAATATAGGAGATTCAGCTTTCTTATATCTTTAAGAAGTTCCTGCCTACAGAAAAGAGCCCAAAGGAAGCAAACAAAGCATTTGAAGTAGGGGGTTTGAAGCTAAACCTGCATTCAGAAAAGAGTTCAAAAGAAGCCAACAAAACATCTGAAGGGGGGGAGGGAGGAGTAACCCAATGGTAGACATCAAAACCGACATTTCACTGACATTCATAGAGAGTCTATCATGTCACATCCATTAATTCCTGTAAATCTGGACCTGGAGTGTGGCACAAAGGCAAGGCCCTCACTGAGATAATTATCCCCCATAACCATTTTAATCTAGTCTATGTTCAGCACTTACACTCTGGCTACAAAGTCAAAATCATCCCGTGCAGGACCCTATGGGATGTTTTTCCATTTAACATTATAAAAAGCAGTCAAATATAAATGAATGCTCTGCAAGTTGCAGCTGGAAAGAATCAGTAATCCCTGAGTCATCTAATCTTTGACTCGGGCTTCTCTATATCTTGAAGAAGGCCTAGAAGCTGCTGTGAGTGGCTTACAGCCGACTCAATTCAGCATAATTGATACCTGCTTAAAAGGGAAACGTGATCATCCTTACTACTGCTAACATCCCATTAAGGCTAAAAGTTAATTAGGCTGTGTTCCATAAAGTCAATTTGAGGCATTTGTCTCAATAGCATTATTGTAATTATTCCTCATCAAAATGAATACCACCTCCTACTGCGCACCAATGTCTTGTGTAAACAACAGCAAAAATCCAACAACTCACATTCCATTCTCCACCTGAGTTATTTAAGTAGGTTTGTGTTTACACAGAACGGAAAAAGGGGATTCATAGACATTAACATTTTAAAAAAATATAGGTATGTTGAAAACATCTTGCTTTAAGTTCCCAAGGGCCTGGAAAATAAAAGCAAACTAAATAAACAGCACGACAAATTTTATATATCATAACAAAACCACTAAAAGTCAAAAAGAGAAGTGCCTATTAAAGTCAACCTATTACATATGCTGGTGCCTGAGAAGGGATCCCACAAAACACTAACTGAGTGAGTACACGATAGGGCCTACGTGTGCGTGTGTGTTCTTGAGCCCTTCATGTCCGCTCCAACACGCCACCTTCCAGCCACTCCTCAGAAGGCTCTGGCAAAGTCTTGGGTACAGGAAATAAACAAGGGCATCAGGAACCCCCTTGAAGACATTTCCAGTGACAAAGGAAAGAAGGTGATTTCCCTGGCAAATTTTCCCTCAAAACCCAGAATTTAAACACAGCAAAATAACGGCCTTAAGTGAGTCTTTTTAAATTATATTGAAAACATAAATACAATTGTTAGAGAAACAGAACAAATGCATCAAAGTCCAAAAGAAAGAGTGGTTTATCATATGGCCTACATACCCTACAGATATTGACCTCTAGTGACTAAATGTTAACATTGGAATTAGAACATTTTAAAAATTACGCTTCAGAAGGAAAACTAAACTGCAATCATATTGTTACTACTCGTCCACTGGCATCATCAGTGGCAAAATGATGGGACCATAACAGGGCAGGGGTGTGGATGACAGAAAGGTAGGAGGGACGAGAGGCCAAAGAAGGTGCATCCCAGAAGTGTAAACAACCCCGAGTTTAACCCTGGGTATGGATGGCAGGTGCTCTCTGACACTGATTCTCAAACTTGGCTGCACATAAGCACCAGGGAAGCTTTCACTATCCCAGTGCCCAGGTTCTCACTGCCCCCCTGCCCAGTCAAATCTAATCTCTAGAGGTGGGGGACCCAAATACCAGTTGTTTTTAAAGCTCCCCACGTGATTTCAATCTGCAGTAAAGTTGCAGACCCAGTGCCCTTGTCTATAAAAGGCCTCAAGTGAAATAATTCTACAGTCAGAGGCTGATGATGACATGTCTGTCCATTTCTCAAAGGAAGATAAAATATCAGTAAATAGTTGTAGAAGTAGTCATAAGCCAATAATTCAAGTCCCAATCCTGCCCCCCTTCCCGACTTACGTGACTTTTCAGCAAATCACTTGATTTCCTGGGGTCTCAATGCATATTCCTTTTCGACAGAAAGGGATTCTACACAGTCTGTAAGAACCCATTTAATCATACTGTGTTTACATACTAATAAAGAAATATTTTCAAGTAGGAGATGGTTTGGCCACGTTAGTGATTTTGAGGTAAATCAGGATCTCGGTGTTACTTATTTACTCTATAAGAGCTGGACCCACCAGTAAAAACTGGGTGAATTCTGCATATGTCAGGTGTCTTTTTCTTTCTTTTCCAAAATGTAGTTGCACAAATTCTGAATCCCAGTTAAATGGAATATGTTGATGAATTGTGGTCTGTCCAAAAACTTGCTTAACGTCCTCTGAAAAAAAGAAAGATTGATTAAAACAAATCAGATTATCCTTATATAGTAACTTAATAAAAGGATATTGGTATTTTCTTCTTATAAAAAAATAATCAGCTTTAAAACAACACAGGTTAAGGCATCCAAATTGGCAAAGAAGAAGTCAAACTCTCACTCTTTGCAGATGATATGATACTTAATGTGGAAAACCCAAAAGACTCCACTCCAAGACTGCTAGAACTCATATAGGAATTCAGTCAAGTCTCAGGATATAAAATTAA
>CM052806.1:31792804-31826654 GCA_028533885.1 Nasua narica
AAAAAAAAAAAAAAAGATAGAAGATCTATCTTAGTCTAAAACACAAGGCCTTTAAAATCTTAACCCCAGGTAGAGGTCAGATAGGTGAAGAAACAAAACTGAATTAGCATTGGAATAGGAATGAGGCACCAGATTATGTGTTTTAGGTATTTAAAGTCATACTTTTCTTAGCTCAGCCACTACCACTACCGATAAAAGTAAAAACAAATTAGAATGCTTATCTCTTGAAGTATAATCACTGTTATTTCAGCCCGTGCCAAAAAATGCTTGGAAGGCCTACAGTTCCCATAATATCACCAAATAATGGTGATATTATTTAAAGCAAGACTTCACCAAATAAGCTCAAGGATCTTTTGAGTTTTCTGTGGGATTCTGCTTTCCCCATAAATGTTTCCAGCCTAAATGTCCACCATACTTTTTAAAGATTACAAAAAGACAATTATTGGCAATTGTTTGTGGTAACTGTTTCTTTCCTAAACATAACCTCAAAAAGTCAAGTAATTTCTCCGAAGTTAATAAATTTCCCAGGCTACAGAGTATGGTTATAGCAGAAAAAGTTGTAAATTTTAAAAGCTGGGCCATGCACAACATGATGTTGTCTGTAGAAAGTCCTAAGGAATCCACTAAAAATCTATTAGAACTAATAAATGAATCCAGCAAGGCTAAAGGATACAAGACCAATCAACAAAAATCAACTGCATTTCTAGACACCAAAAGTAATCAACCCAAAAATGAAAGAAAATAACTTCATTTATAAAAAGACTCCATTTATAAGACTCCTCAAAAAGAATAAAATACTTAAGGATAAATTTAACAAAAGACACGCAAAACCCATATTCCAAAAACTACCAAACATTGTTGACAGAAATTAAAGACTTAAATAAATGGAAAGATATTCCGGGCCCCTGGGTGGCGCAGTTGGTTGAGCGACTGCCTTCAGCTCGGGTCGTGATCCTGGAGTCCCGGGATCGAGTCCCACATCGGGCTCCCGGCTCCATGGGGAGTCCGCTTCTCACTCTGACCTGCTCTCTCTCTCTCACTCTCTTTCCTAATAAATAAATAAATAAAATCTTTAAAAAAAAAATGGAAAGATATTCCATGTTCATAGATTGGAAGACTTAATATTGTTAAGGTGGCAATATTACCCCAAAGTGATCTACAGATTTAGTAGATCCCTATCAAAAGTCTAACTGGCTTCTTTGCAGAAATAGACCACTTGACCCTAAAATTCGTATGGAAATTTAAGGGACCCAAAATAGCCAAAACAATATTGAAAAAGAACAAAGTTGTATTTTAAATTCACTACAAAACTACAGTAATCAACACTGCATGGCACAGGTATAAAGACAAACATACAGACAAATGAAAAGAACTTAGAGTCAAGAAATAAACATATTTTTGGTCACTTGCTTTTCAATAAGAATGACAAGACAATTCAATATGGAAAGATGAGTCTTTTTAACAAATTATTCAGCGACATGCAAAAAAAAAAAAAAAGAAGTTAGAATTCTACCTCACACTATATACAAAAACTTAGTCGAAATAGAGCAAAGAACTAAGTATAAGAAGCTAAAACTGTGATACTCTTACTGGAAAACACAAGCATAAATTTCTCTGACTCGAGATTTAAGAATGATCTTTTAGATTATGATACATGCAACACATGAAAATAATGCATGAATTGGATTTCATCAAAATTTAAAACTTTTGTTCTCCAAAGGATACCATCAGCAAAGTGAAAAGACAGACTACAAAATGGTAGAAAAATTCTGCAAGTCATGTATCTGATAAAGCACTCTGGAATATATAAAGTACTCTTTTAACTCAATAATGAAAGGACAAATTACCTAGCTTTAAAAATGGCAAAAGGATTTGAGTAGGTATTTCTCCAAAAAAGACATATAAATGACCAATAAACACATACAAGGGGCTCAACATCATTAGCCATCAAGGAAATGCAAACCAAAACCACAATGATATAACTACTTCATCCCCACTAAAATAACAAGCATTGATGAGGATATGAAGAAGTCAAAACCCTCATACACTGCTGGTGGGGATGTAAAACCATATAGTCACTTTGGAAGATCATTTGGCAAGTCTTCGAGAAGTTAAACATAGTTCCCTAATGCCCCAACAATTCCACCCCTATGTATATATCCGAGAGAAGTGAAAACATATGTTCACACAAAAACTTGTACACAAATGTTCACAGTAGCATTATTCAAAACAGCCAAAAAGTGGGAAAAAATCTAAATATCCATTAACTAAAGGATGGATAAACAAAATGTGGTATGTCCATAGCAACATATTATTTATCAATAAGAAGGAAAAGTGTACTGTTAAGTGCTAGATCATGGATGACCCTGAAAACACTCTAAGCAGCCTGTCTGTAAGGGCTACATAGCGTACGATTCCATTGATGTGAAATGCCCAGGATGAGCAAATACATGGAGACAGAAAGTAGATTACTGGTTGCCCAGGACTGGAGGGACAAAGAGAAAGTGGGAGGGGGAGTGAGGATTGTTAAGGTAGGGAGTGATAAACATGTCTTTGGGGTGATGAAAATGTTCTAAAACTGACTGTGGCAATGGTTGCACAAACTGAATATACTAAAACCTGCTGAATTATATACACTTTAAATGGGTAAATTTTTTCAATAAATCTGTTTTTTAAAAAACCTAAGACTGTCAGATCTGCCTTTTACTAATGAGTGACATTAAGCAAATTACTGACTCAATTTTCTCTGTAAAATGGGAATAAAGTATCTACCTCAGAGCGTTGTTCCGGAGCTAAGTATCCTTAGCACAAGGTTCTAAACATAGTAGGTGACCATCAAAATGGTAAAACTCCAAAATCTGAAGTCTTAATTATAACGAAAACTGTTATCTGGGAATCAAATATTTACAAATGATACCCAAAAAATCAGGCACAGTGTGATTTGGAAATATCATAGTTTATACATTTCTCAAAAAGCAATAATTTTCCTCAAATACTTAAAATCCATCCTTCTCTTAGCTCATATATTAAAATTTTGAATGAAAAGTAATAAAAAAATTTAGTAATTTTCTATTATGTTTCTGAAAATATGAAATTAAGAAAGATTAAGAACCTCCACTCTTTACTTTGAAGATCTTTCAGACACTAGAAATATTTAATTGGCAAATTACTTGCACATGCCATTAAGTGGTTAGACTGAATTTGTTTTTACAAATTCTATGGGCTCTTATTCCTTAACCTCCATCACACTATAATCTGAAATCATCAAGGTCTTCACTTATGCAAATTTTAACTTTCTATGTTTTTGTTTCCATACAGAATAACTAAATTAATGCACTTTAATTTCCAAAAGATTCACTTTTTGAAGCTGCAAATCAATGAAAACGAGTTTCCCATTCAAATAAAAAAGGTTCATCAAGCTACATTATTTTAAACACTGAACCATAATCTCTCTCTCATGGATCCTAAAAAATTTCATTAATACAATAAACACAAAAAGGATGTTTCCACTAAACCTCAAAGTAATCCCTCACGGAGGCGGAGGGAGAGTTGCCGAACCACCCGCACTTCAGCTCTGGACGGCTTCGTTGGGGTGCTTTCCTAATGTGCACTAAATCCTCAAAGAAAGTTGTGGTTTCACTCTAAAGGAAATAATATCCCACCCTGCTGATATGGTTAACAACAGCTCCCACGGCCATCGTTGCTTAAGCAAGGAGAAGACCAATTGTTGAACTGGTAAGTTAAATAACATAATGGAGAGAGTGGATTCAGACCCATCTCTACGGCCACGTGCTCCAGTATCAAGGCTGCCATTTCAAACCCTTTTGACAAGTGCCTTTTTATATTAATCACGGTTAAGGGTCTGAAGAGGAAAGAAGTATTCTGGCTACAATTCACACTTGCTCAAGAAAGTTCTAGGGGGAAGACGGGTGCCAATAAAAGAGAGTAAGTACTTCACACATGCAGCCCCTCTCATTAAAACTGAGTTCTCTGTAAGCCCCTGTAAACTTTTTATTATTATTCTGAACACGCAGGTACAGCGGTGGTACCTTTAACCAAATAAGCACATACGCACTCTGCCCACACACATGCAAGCAGGCTCGGTGGAACAGAAGACTGAAGTCCTATGTATGCGGTGTCGGCGTAGGTAAAAGTGAGCGCTACTGTGGACCTCTTCCAATGTAGTACTCAGAAAGGGATGGGACTACTCTGATGAGGTCATGGGCTTCCTAGAAAAAAGACTGTCTTTTTCATGGTGTGGAAGACAACGTTGTGGCTCCTGCAAAACCAGTCACTTCCCCGCCCCTCAGCTTCTTTCCATATGAATTAAAGAAAGCCATAACCTACGCCAGCCATTGTTCAACCGCAGTGAAAACTACATTCCCCTGGAGAGCTTGTTTAAAACAAATTCCCAAGCCCCACGCCCTAAGATTTTAATTCTGCAGACTTGAGAGGAAGCCAGGGAGTCCACAGTGGTAATGAACATCCCCATACTATTACAAAGAAAACCCTGGTCTGTTTTACTGGTAAGAATCCTTCCTATTCTAAAATCTGATGGAGCTATAAATCCTCAAGGTTACCACACTGCTTACCTCATGACAGTATAAACGCTGGTTCCAAAAAAAAAAAAAAAAAAGGTTAAAGCCTGGCAGATACCTAGCACTCAATATTACTCTTTTATCATATGCATTCACAGTGAAAGGCCAACTGAGGTGTTTTCAAGGTACATGCTGGACAAGTTGTTTTCAAGTGATCAACTAAACCATTAGCAGTCTTTCATAATATCAAAAGCAGGTGCCTTAAAACAAAGTTTGGAGGCATACAGCAGACTGTGGTCACTCTCTACGTACGTAAGTTTGCTTTAATCATCTGTTGTATTAATTACTGTTAACTTTCCTCACCACTAGAGAAGACCACAACCAAAAAATGCCAACTCTTTGAAATTTGTAAGGCAGTACACAGAATTCCTAATTCATTCTCTAAATGCAAGTATAATATCTGTATTGTTTAAAAAACCAATTTCCTCAGCTAGTTTCCTTAGACGGATGTGATCAAAAATGATTTTCTTGCAAAAGCATTAACATACATTTAACCCTACTGAAATGCTTCAAGAGCAGATGTACTACAAATGTACACCCACAGTGATCCCATATTAGTATAAAACTGTTTTATTTCAATTAAAATGTCTAACTATCCACCCCCAACACATACCTAAACTGTAATTTTCTCTGAGAACTTCCAATATGTTCTTGATTTTGTTTCCTTTATCAACCTATCAGAGCAAAAACTGCCTTGCAACTGTTGGAAGAAATCAGTCATTAGCAGCAAGATTACAGCAAATTTTCCAATTTAGAAAAACTGTATTTTTATCTCTCCCTCATACTGAAAGAATAATGGTATAATTTTACTATTTTTAAGTGAGCAGTACAGTTTAAAATAGCCCAATTTCCCCAGTGCTCCGAGTTTTAGGATTTACTGTTAGCTTTCTGTTCCCCACACCTTCTATCCTATTCACAAGTCCTCCTCTCCCTCCACCTGACCACACGTGCGTGCACACACATCCACGCAGACGACAGGGGCAGAAGCCCCCAGTCAGCCTCTCCACGCTGACAGGCTTCTAACCTTCAGGCAGTTGTTAACTAAGGAGTGGCTTCACAGGGTTATTGTGATTTACTCTCCAATCGACATTCTTCCACCTTCTCAACAGGCCTTTATCCCGCTTCCCTATTTGTAAAATGGAGTGATGAACTAGCAAAAAGTACAATATTTTAGCCATGTGAGCATGGACGATTCTCAAATTATCCCACCAACTGGAAGTGCTCCCTGATACTACTATCTTTCAAAATTGAAGCCATTATGGTCAATCGTGCAAATCCGTATTTAGCTTTTCGTAAATAGTGGATTTTTGACCCAATGAACTGGAACAGTTTCTGAACAGTCTCTGGGACCTCAGGCAAGACACTCAGTACCCAGGCCTGCCACAATTCTTATCAATGTGGAGGTTATTTACTTTCAAGACACACACTATTCTTATACAAAATTCTCATACTCTACTGGAATGTGTGTAAGAAAATGGACTTGAGTCCCAAAATAATATAAACTAAATCTACTGTAGGGCAGTAAGTTTCTTTCACCAAAATAATACACTATTTTTGTAAAACACCAAAATCAGAACCTCCCCCAGATAAGCTCCTTCCAACTCTTAACCAATTTTTCCCCTCGCTCATCTTTGGAATATTTCATTTTCCAAGCGCCTACTCAAAGATAACAATAAAAAAAACCCAAACCAAACCAAACCAAAACAAAGATAACAATAAATGATCCTTCCAGTGAGTTTAAAAAATTACGACTAAAGTTCTGTCCTCGTCTAATCTACCACGTTCCTCTAGCCATTTATATGTATTATTAAATTTGGGTGCATACCTTCAAAACTTATTTCCATAATTTTAACTCTCCTCCTTTTCTGCAATCCAAGTCAAAATGACTGAAGCGTACTGTTTCAGCATATTTTGTCACGTCATCTAGCCTGCCTGTTTCCCAGAGCGTGCCAACTCTACTTTGATCACAGCAAGTGTTCCTGCACAAAATCTAACCATGAACCCAGAAAGGGCCCCTCCAAACACCACCATCCGTGTCAGAGAATTAACTAGAGAAAGGCATAAGAGATTGCTTCATTAGTTCTGTAGATAGTGTTTAGGTCTCACACACAAAAGGTCCTGTTCAAGTAAGTTTGACAAAGTTAAATCAATTTATTTTTCTGCAGGACTTCTCAGAGCTTCAAATAAACTAAAAATTTTAGGCTCTATGACTGTCTAGTAGGAGAATCCTTTTTTCACACAACACTAACAGAAACAGGAAACACCCCTACTCAAAGGCACCCAAAACTCACAATATCATTCAACAGCGAAGATTAAAGGACGAGAAGCCACTGCAGTTTCCAATAAAAGAGCAAGACTGGCTAGTTTTTTTGCACTCCAGGTCAACTTATGAAGCTGAAGCAGCAAGCCAGTCAAAGCTTCCCAAGTTGTTAACGGCTAGAAGTCTTAAATAAAACGTATGTCTATTTGTTCAACTGTCCCTCTACAAAAAGCAGTTCTTATCTTTTGGCAGATCACTGACCTCTCTGAGATCTGCTAAAAACAAATGCTCATTTAGACAAAACATTATTGACAACTGGGGCCACTCATGGACTCCCTGACACTTACCCAGAAACTCAGAGTCAAGAAGTCCTATCTTTGGAGAATTCCTGTCTTTAAAGTTCAGTTAAAAACTGCAGACCCCCACGCACATCACTACCACATAAACAATGAAACTGGGGGCTTATGTTCACATACTAAGAACAATAACTTTAAAATTGTGTTATAAAACCGTTCGTGAAGTTTTGTTCACTGTCATGCAAAAGATGAGTTAAAGGAAGAGAAAAACATGTAACAGCATTATGCAAGTAAGTAAAAATTTTAGATTTTCAACCTAAGGAAGTACTTTGGTACAGAATATACTTTGAGTTCTCAGGGGGTCCAACTGTGATGTTCACTGGACAAAAGTAAGATTCAGGCTGCCCACTACTACTGGGCTAGGCTGTTCCCATTGCCTGTTGCAGATGCAATATCCAAAGAACTAGCAAAGGGTTGGAACAGTTCATGTTAAATGTTGAATTAGCATCATCAAGACACCCATCATTAGTGGGCGCACTAAATACTTCAGATTAACAGTTTCATTACCAACCCCTAACACACACTTTCTTAAAATTCATAAGGAAAATGTTTTGCTTTCCCAGCACCCTCAAATGAGAAACGTGGGAAAATGAAGTGTTTGGGAAACCACCCTTCAAAATGTGTCCACACCACACCTTTAAGCCCTGACCTTCACCTCCTCTGCTCACATGAAGAGAGTGGTCATCTGGCTGCCTCACAGAGGCACTGGAAAGCCCACACAATGACCACAGGCGCGTGTGCCTCTGGCTGTGCTCCACTCCAATTAATGCAAGAAAATCCATCTTTTCCAGGCATCATTTGGATCCAGACCCCGTCCTCTGAAGAGCCCGAGGGCCTCCCAACTGCCTCTCTTAGTAACTAAAAACTCCTGCCCAGGAGCCTCCTCCATCATATGGCACCCACAGCTCTCAAGGTGCACATTTCAATCAAGCGCTTCCTGTAACACCCTCAGCCTATACGAAGACCACCTCCCCAGCCCATCGCTCCACGACTCCCCCGTCTTAGAATTCTGCTCACATCAAAAGAGAAAGCTTCCTTGGGGAGACCATGCCAAATGCATTTCAACAAAGTACCTGGACAACTGTGCCACCAAGGCAACTTTCTGCGTCTACTGAGAACTCTAATCCAGGTATGTTCTTCCTTAAAATTACTTCCTGCTACAGCCATACAAACTCTTAACTAAATGCAGTTGCTTACTGTTCTTTACTTCTTCACGAAAAATTATTAAATCCCCCCGTGTCTGATAAAGACTGAAACCACTCCCAATTAGTCCGCCTCTACCTTCGTTAGGAAGGATGGGCCTGCCCCACAGAGCACAGCCACCCGCTGGGGGAGGCAGGAGCACGCAGTAAACAGCAAACACTTGGCCATCATCAGGCTGCTACCCTGGCTATACCCCAGCAACCACGACTGTGGGCAAGCTACTTAACCTTCCCAAGGCCATTTCCTTTCAGAAAAATGGGAATTATATAGGACAGAGCTCCCAGGTTGTGCGGGTTAAACAATAAATTACATAGAAAGCACTTAGCCCAGAGGCAAGTAGGTAATAAGTAATCGATAAACTTTAAGATAAAAATGATGGGTCCTTGCCTTCTCTCAAGAGATTATGTAAAACCGTAAGCCTTTGGAGAACAAGCTCGGTAGCTACTATCCGGTCCTTCTTCCTGCCCTTTGACCCCCTTTTACCCCACAGTCAAGTCACATATGATTCATTCTCTGGCAGGTCCAGAGATATAAGGCCAACCAAGGCCTCCGTGAGACTGTTAGAGCACCTCCCAAGTGACCTTCACCTCCAGACCCCATAGCTCCAGTTCCTGCCATTCACAGGCCAAACAGCTCCTGGGGTTCGCAGACACTCCTCTAGGGAGCTCATATAGCCTCTATCCCTCCTAGTACTTAGCTTACATTAGCGTCTATCCTGACATCATGTAATTTGTTTACTTTCGCCCTAAAATGTAAGCTCCCTGGAGATTTTATAATCGTCACTGTTGGATCTTCAGTCTTACAACACAGTCAAATCCAAAAGATATCCCTATCTTTATTAATTCCTTTGCCCCCACCAATTAAATGGCTTTAAGCCTATTTGCTGATAACTACCAAATTTCTATATCCCAAATTCCACACTGACAGATCTAAGGGCCTATTTGACAATCTCATTTACATATCCAATTGGCATCAAACTAATACATCCAAAAGTGAGCTTCTGTTTTCCTCCCACCCCAAGCCTGTGGCCCTTCCCATCTTGATTGATAACTCCACTTTCCAGTTGGTCAAAGTCTTTGAAATCATTCTTGCCTCCTCTCTCTCTTTCACAGCCCACATCCCATCCATCAGAGAACCCTGTTGCTTTTTTTCTTCAAAATACCACTAACCTCACTCAGGTCCAAGCCACCATGATCATTCATTCACCTGGATTACTGCAATAGCTTTCTAACCAGTCCCTCTCTTTCTACTCTGTTCCTTCTATGATCTATTCTAAACACAGCGGCCAGAGTGATCCTGTTAAAACAAACCAGATCATGTCACTCGGCTTAAAAATAAAATCCTGCAATGGTTTCCCAGTTCACTTACCATCAAAGTCCAAGACCTAACCCTGACCTAAAGGGTCTTAACTTGATCAGATCCGTTACTTCTGTGAGCTTCTTTCCTACTAGGCTCTCCCTGACTCATTAGTTCACACAGGTTCTCCTTGTGGTCCTTAAATGTGCCAAGTACACTCCAGCTTTCAAACCTAGACAACACCTGTTCCTTTTGTCTAGGACAGTCTCTCTCCTTCTTCCATCTCTCTATCTAGATGACCAATTCCCCTCTTTCAAATTTGTGCTCAAAAGTCACTTCCTCAATAAAGCCAACCACACCATACTGTGCACAGAGGAGCACCCTCTTTGTTTCATAGCTCATTGTAATCACCCAAATATCACCAGAACTTACCCATTCTTTTAAGTGTCTTAATCCCTAGCATTAACATCATCAACTCGTATATGTTCCTGTTACCACTCTGGTGAACACATTGGAAAACTATGTTCCACTGACCCACCAACTATTTTTGGGATTAAACTCTTATAGAAGAACAACCATACCCATTCGTTTACATACTGTCCATGGAAACAGCAGAGCTGACTAGTTATCAGAGAACCTAAAGCCCATGAAGGTCAATGTATTTACAATCTGGTCCTTCACAGAAAAAGTTCGCTGCTCCTGATCTAGCATAAAAGTCATGCTTTTAAAAAAAAAAAAAGAGAGAAAGAAAGAAAGAAAAAAGGATCATGTTGACACTAAAAAAAATGTACATTTTAAAGACAGAACACCTTAAATATTATAAATTGAAATTTTTATAAATATCTCCTCACATAGTGGTGTGGAAATTTATAATTAAGGGGCGCATGGGTGGCTCAGTGGCTTAAAGCCTCTGCCTTCGGCTCAGGTCATGATCTCAGGGTCCTGAGATCGAGCCCCACATCGGGCTCTCTGCTCAGCAGGGAGCCTGCTTCCCCCTCTTTCTCTGCCTGCCACTCTGCCTACTTATGATCTCTGTCAAATAAATAAATAAAATCTTAAAAAAAAAAGAAATTTATAATTAACATAATGTAACTTTATCCATTATTTCTTTCCTTTGGTTAAATGACTAGACCATCAACAAATATCATTCCCTCTTTTTTATTCCTTTCCTGCTTGCCTTCCACCATGATTTACTCTTCTGCACATCCTTCTCACCCACTATGTTAAGCAAAATTTGATATCACTGATGTTCAAGTTTACAGAATTCTGAAGTTTCTTTCCATTTATTATATTTGATGCATTAACAAAATATAAATCTATTAAAAGATTCATGAATATTTTTAAAAATTATGCTTACTCTTCAGCTCCCATGTAAAATACAGCTCATGTTCCTGCTCTCTTCCTTCTGAGAGGTTTAGCACTGATTCCTACTGGCAAGAGACCCATCTACAAAAATGGCAGTCATACACTAGCATCTTTAGATGACAATCACATAGATACGTATCTTCTCTTCTTTCAAAATCTGTAGTCTCCGCCAACTTACATTTTCCAAATAGTGGTGGAACAGCAGACTAACATTTATTACTAAATAAGCTTTTAGTTAGGGGTGCCTGGGTGGCTCAATTAAGCATCTGACGTCATCTCAGGTCATGATTTTGAGTCCTGCGTCAGGCTCCTCACTCAGCGGGGAGTCGGCCTGTACCTCTCCCTCTGCTCCTCCCCCTGTTCACACTCTCTCTCAAAATGATCAAATCTTTTACAAAAATGAATAAATAAGCTTTTATTTAACTACTCTAAAAAACCCTTAAGGCAGTCAAAAATTTACACACATACAGATACACATAAAAACACACTAAAATTCAATGCAATAGCACTTAAAATCTCAGCAGGATTTTTGTAAAGACAACTTTTTCTAAAACTGTTTTGATAATTCAAAAGGCCAGGAACAGCCAAAATAATCTTAAAAAATAAAGTTGGAAGACGCATCTGAAATCAAGACTTATTACAAAGCTGTAGTAATTAAGAGGGGTATAGCGATGGTGCAGACAGATAATTATAGGACAGAGTTCAAAAAGAGATCACCCACAAGTGATTTACGATCACTGTATCACTATAGGGCAATGAAAGAAAGAACAATCCTTTCAATAAATTGTGCTAGAAAACTAGGTGTTCATGAGGTTTGGGGAAGAATCTTCACCCTCACAACATGCAAAAGTTAACAAAAAATGCAAAGATGTTCTAGAAAGACTAAAAATCTAAATTTGAAAGGCAAACAAAAAACTTCTGGAAGATAACATAGGAGATTTATCTTTGTGACCTTGATATAAGCAAAGATTTCTTAAATAGGACACAGAAAGCACTATCTGTAAAAGAAGATCCCAATAATTTGTACTACATTAAGTTTCAGAACTTATGTTCCTTAGGGCCCTATTAAATGCGTTGAAGTGTAAGTCACGGAATGAAGATACCTGTAAGATACACAAACCACGAACACCTTGTATCTAGAAAAACGGCACACCACTAAATAGGATATGCAAATGGCCAGCAAATATTTAAGGTTGCACAACCCATTAGTCAGGGAAATGCAATTTAAAGCCACATAATGAGGCATCACTGAAATAAAAGTGACTGGTAATCCCAGGTGTGAGCTCAAAGGCATGGGATAACGAGAACTCTCTCACTGACGGTGTGAGTGCACTGGTATAAGCACTCTGGAAAACTGTTTGGCAGCATCTATTGAAGCTAGACACACACCTTTTCTATGACCCAGCACTTCTACTCCTAAAAATGGCTCCACACCCACATGACAGATGAAACAGTATTCCAAGCACATTATTTGCAGCTACCAAAGCTGGAAGTGTGCAAATGTCTACCAGTGGTAAGATGAATAAACAAATTAGGATAAAGTCATACAAAGGAATAGCATACAACAAAGAAAAAGAACAAGGTAAAAAGAGCTAACAACATAAACATGGCTGAATCTCACAAATGAAATTTGAGAAGTCAGAGTGAGACGGAACGTTCTGTATCGCTTCATTTTTATCAAGTTTAAAAACAAACGAACCCAGTCGATGGTGATAGATGTTAGCTGTTAGCACTAGGCCTCGGGGTCGATGACTGGAAAGGGGTCCGTGGAGGGTGGGCACTTCTCCTCCTGATATGGATGGTGATAAAACAAGTATATACACTGTGCAAAAGTTCATCAAGACGTACGCTTAGGATTTGTACATTCTTCTGTATGTACGCTATGTTCATGTAAGAAGCATACTTTAAAAAATTAAAAGCAAAAATTCACTATCATACATAAAATAGGCTAAAAGTGCAGGTAAAAACAAAGTGTTTTGTCTCCACATATACAGAACTGAAAATTGTTAAATGGAATTTTCTTCTTATACTAATACCCTGTTCCACACCTGTTGACATCTCAAAATGCACTTACAAATATCAGGTATCAAAACAAGAAAACGTGGTGAGAACAAAATACTGGAGACAGATTTTCCTCAGAGGAAACAAGGGGACATAATGAACTCGATATCAAAGGAACAAAATTGGCCTAATCAACATCTTTTCACTGTAGCAAACACAGGAGAAATCTAGACATGAAAACATGACAAACATAAACAAGGCCTCAGAGAGAACAGGACAAGCCTTCACTGAAAGGTTAACACTGGAATATCCGCCCCGCACGCCACCTAATTTTTGTTTGGTGTGTACCAGAATCAGCAGTAGCGGGGGCAGGAATACCGTGGCTTGTTGAGAAATGCTGCTGCTTAAGGAGCTTCGTCCAGGGGCGCCTGGGTGGCTCAGGGGGTTAAAGCCTCTGCCTTCGGCTCAGGTCATGGTCTCGGGGTCCTGGGATCGAGCCCCATGCCTGACTCCCTGCTCCCCGGGGAGCCTGATTCCCCCCACCCTCTGTCTACATGTGATCTGTCAAATAAATAAATAAAATCTTTAAAAAAAAGAAAGAAAGAAAAAGAGCTTCGTCCAGCCCTGCTTCACACAAGCCCTCATGTGGAAATCCACGAGTACAAATCAAGAAAGTAGCAGCTCTCGTCTGGACGGAATGCAAGGCCAGGAGGTGCGGGGAAGTGAGACCACTCTCCCGCCTCACCTGCAGCCCCTGGGACCACCCCAGATAAGCCTCTGTGTCCCATGAAACAGTGCTCTCCTCATGACCACAGCCGACAGAGCCAATCTGGGAGGTAAAAAAGGAGGGCTTGCTTCCTTACCTCTTCATGCTTACCCCTCCCAGAGATGCAGAGCAAGGCAACCTTGTGAAACACAAAAGGGTCATTCTTGAATGAAGGGTTTACAAGGAGCTAAGGACCTAATCAGAGGTAGGAGTGTCACTGCGAACATCCCCAACAGCTTCGCAGGGACAGGCCACCAGGTCACAGATCGGGATGCTCTGAATTCTGGGGGCTTATGAGACCAAAACTGACTAAGTCAGTCCCCTTTTCTGCCCAGCTCCATTTTTTAAAAAAATTTCTCCAAACTCATTATAAGTTTCCTGGAAAACATACTTGTTACTAGCTTCTTCTAAAGATACCTGCTGTTGAAACACTCCTTTGACTGCCATATCCCCCTGTAATTTCGTTTACTAGATAAAAGCCTACTAGACACAGCGCCCACCTTCCTCCCTACCTTATGAAAAATGTTAAAAGTCAGCTATTATTTTGCAATTTGATGGTCAAGGGTTCTTCTTTGTAGTATGTATATCCCTTTCGGTTTAATCCCAAATAGAGATGAATAGCTCAGAAAAGCCCAGGCTACACTGTATGACTCCCCGACCCTCGGGTGAGGACCCCACCAGCTCACCATCCATGACACAGGACATACCCTGTTCGTTTTACGTGACAGACAGGCAGGCTCTGGAACAAGCTGCCTGTGGAGGGCAGGGCACTGGGAGAGGAGGTGCGCATTTCTTCTACAAGTCACATGCAACTGATGTTGTCACTAGAATTTTAACTCCTTGGAAACCGTGATTTCTTACTTCAATGTCTTATTGGCTTCAGAGATGGGATGGTGTTCAACACAGAACAGATGATTAAGGAAATGACTGGCTAACTGGCCAGGGGCTAAACAGCAAGTTAGAAGTGCAGGGCTTCCCAAAACACAAGGAAGAAAAAAAAAGGAGAAGAAGAAGAAAAAGAAGAAAGTCCTCCTTTGCTCTCTCAAGTTTTTTCTTTCAGTAATATTTTTATAGAGGCCTCTGTTCTTTGTTCTCCGGACAGCACCTTCACATGCAGTGTATCTGGCAATCCTCACATGGTCTTGTGAGGCGGACGGTTACTACCCTGATTTTACAGAGGAGGAAAAGGAGGCTCAGAAGGCTGAAATGATCCGCCCATCAACAGAGTGCTCCTGCTCCGGTGCCTGCTGCCCCTCACAGAAGCCCCCCCGCCCGCACCCCCGCGTCTTCACCTGCTTCACACCAACAGCCCCTCCCTCCCCCCCGGGGAACAGTCTCCTGCTTCTTTCCTCCACTGGGCCAGCACTGCGGCTGGTGCCACCCATACCTGCCACCGCCCCACGCTCAGATGTAAGGAGAACCCATGCAGGCTATTTCTCAGGGCCCCGGCTTTACCCCGGCACTGCACTCCCGACCCCCACACTCTCGCCTCCACACGTGCTCCGGGGAGGAGGAGGGCTCGAGCACAAGAGGCTGCCCAACTGGCTCAGATGCACGGGCGAGCGGTCCTCTGCGAACCCGCAGGAAACGCTGTCCTAACATATTCATCAAACTGGCTTCCACTGGGTCAATTAGCGCCACCATGACCCAGCAGCTCGTTTGTTACTCAACAGTTTCAATGGGGAGATTTTTTTTATTGGTGTTCCACTGAAAAGCTGTGGTTACAGTGACACTAAGACGAACTGGGTTGATGGGAAAGGGAAAACCTGAAGTTATTCTAGGGATGTTTAAATATGAAATAATCCCCATGGAGTGTTCATGGAAAGCATCTGAGCTTCTGGACTGTACGAAACAAAACCAGGCATATGCCCATGTTTTGCCTCAGCTGATAGAGCCTTAAATAACTGCGATGTCCAATGAATGTGGATGAATGGCTGCAGAAGGGGGAGGGCTTCTAGAATAAGTCTATTATACTGCCTTACCTATACTTTATGTAGCTGTTGTCTTCATTTCTGAGAAGGAAAATGAAGACCTGAGAGGAGGATTGACTTGCTCCGACACAACAGAGGCCAAGAGCTCCAAGGAGCTAAGTGCCTCCAATTCCCGAACTATTCCAGAATAGATGGTGCGCTGATACCATCTGTATTTTCCTCCCATCTGTACAGCTCTCACCATGCATCCAGTAAGACAAGCCCAGGAAGTCTAAATGAATTGGAAACTATAGACATGTGAAATGGGCACATTTGCCATCTCCCCCGAGTCAACAGTGTGTAATCCCAGAAAGGCTCCACCCTTCCTCACCGGCAGTGCTGTCTACGGCAGCCTCACGCGCACGCACAGCATCTGCCGGCACCACACGGTCCGAGGATAATGTGATGCTTTCTGTCCAACCTACCTTCGGTATAAAAAAAGTTCACTTGTACACTTTTTTAAACGTCAGGAAGCAGTTTCTTTTTAATAAAGAACCTATTCCTGACCCACTGCTTCCTTTCTTCTAGTACTTAAAAGATTTGGGGGTTTTCTGCAGCGACTCCCTGTGAGGCCTGGCTTTTCACAGTAAAGGAGGTGGCAGCACGGCAGGCTTCACGACCCATCCGAGGGGGCACGTACGGCTTGGAAGACCGAGGTGCTTCTGGCGCCGCCCTGAGCTCCTCTCCGGGGCAGAGCCGGGGCGCTCAAGCTACTCCGTGGGGACCAGGTAAGGACCGCAAGTGCCCGGGCACAGATACCTTCTGTTCTTAGGCAGTTTATGAAGGTCTTCCTGCTATCCGTGGGAAGCACGACTGACTGTGAAGGGAACGAACGGAAGTCCGGCCTAGCTCACTGGGTCTACGGCTCTGAAAAAGTCACGCACAACCACCCTCACTTTAAAACTACACCAGAGTATCAAAACTGAGCCAGAAATCTATTTTTTCAAAGAGAAAGATATTTGAACTGGAGCCCAAAACACAGAACGATCTTTGTTAAAAGGGATATGCTTAATGTCTTCAAAATTTCTCCCTACACTTCATTCCTGGGGACAAAAACAAACAAACAAACAAACAAAAACACACAAGTCTGCATTTTCTCAGGTGCACACATACTCACACCCCTTACCAAAAGTAACTTCTCCTTTGCCGGCTTTGTCAAACAGTTGAAAGGCCACCATGAACAAAGCATCCGGGGCACAAAGGACAGATTCAAATGCTACGAACTCTTGAAAGGATATTAATCTGTAACATAAAACAAGCACAAAGCATAAAATTAGTAGCATAAGAACATACACAAATAGACACTAAGGGAAAAAATTAAACATCACTGTCAAAAAACTACATTCAGGGACGCCTGGGTGGCTCAGTTGGTTGGGCGACTGCCTTCGGCTCAGGTCATGATCCCGGAGTCCTGGGATCGAGTCCCACATCGGGCTCCTTGCTCGGCGGGGAGCCTGCTTCCCCCTCTCTTTCTGCCTGCCTCTCTGCCTGCTTGTGATCTCTCTCTCTCTGACAAATAAATAAATAAAATCTTTAAAAAAAACAAACTACATTCAAATCTAAACCCATTGATAAACACTCAGCATTTCCTTTCACATATAGTGGAGTGAAACAGCAATGTACAGAATCTAAAGAAAGAACATGACAGGTTTGAATTCTAATTTCATATGAAACTGTTTTAGCCAACATGGCATTTTGTTTCAGGCATATTGCTGTTTCTAGAATTAAAGATGAGATATTTTAGATTAGGATATGATTGTGTAGCAGCAAAATAGAGTTGCTTTGTCATTCATTAACACCTTTAAACACCATGTAAAAATGGTTCACAAAGACTCATTCATTGTCGATATCGACCGACCACATGTAGATTCGGGTAGGGGTATAGGATTGGTAGGGGCGGTAGAATACAAACAGACGTGAAATGGGACTCCAAGGAAGTTCTCGTCTGATAAGGCAGATAACACTAGTCGAAACTAGAAACAGTAGACCATCCTAAGACAGGGGCCAATATGACGAGAACAGAATTCTGCTAGGAAATCAGAGAAGGCTTTGTAGCAGAAATGGAATGCAAGCTGGGTCTTGAAAAACGAGTGAAATTCAGGTATGTAGTAATGGGCACAGAAGGGCGGGCACTCTAGTCAGGGGGATCCTAGCAGAAAGGCAGGTGCAAGAAAACTACGGTGTGGACAAGGGATATGGTGGGGAACTGATTTTGTCTGGGCAGCAGAGCACAGAAAAGAAAAACACTGTGAAATGAGATTAGAAGTCTAAGACCACGGATGGGCATGAAAACAAAAGAAGGGCCTGTTTTTTCTTCTCTAGGAAGCAAGGAGTGACGGACAGCTTCTAGGCAAGGTCATGCCAGGATCACATCGGGCCGTTAGGGACAATACAATAGGTCGCAGATGCTTTCACTGCCAAGGAGGAAACACATCCACAAAAGCTTTCCCAGAAATGTTACGTGCCACTATTCTGTATTTTAAATGTCCAAATATTTCAGTGATACGTTAAAATAGTCCAAGTCTCTGGAGGATTTAGAGGGAGGAAGAAAACAGGAGTGTTTTCCCATGTTTCTCAAAACACTTAATTACCTCTGAGCATCTCATAGAGAGAACACATTTTTATACAAAGTTAAGTGTTACAAAGTGTTTCCCAGAAAGTCACCTGATCATAATAATGTCGCAAAGAAAGGAAAACCCTATCGTGTGTTCAATATACAATTTCTGTCATTCACCATCCAAAACACATCCTTCCAAAAGCATGGGAACATTCGGGAGCAGGAACAGCATGTGTTACCTAAATATGCCTGCCCAAGAACACCTTCTCTACCACTCACTGAGGGGCCTCACTGACAGTCTATGTGCAAGCGAGACCAGGGGTAGGCAGGATGGGAAGAGAAGCAAAGCGGAGTCAAACATTCTCAGGGGGCCTCGACAGCCTGTTGGGGGAGCACGAGGCAGTCACGTGCACATATGCCCACCGGAATGAATGCGTTGAGGGTCAAAAGTTAAAGAAGACAAAGTGTTACGGGGGCACAACAGGAGTGATTTATTCTGCCTACAAACCTGGGGAATGCTTCATGGAGATGTGGCATTTAAAGAAGAAATTTTAAAGTTGAGAAGATCTTAAAGATCATCTACTTCAACCTCCTATTACTTTTTTTTAAGATTTTATTTATCTGACAGAGAGAGAGCGAGCACAAGCAGGAGAAGTAGCAGAGGGAGAGGGAGAAGCAGACTCCCTGCTGAGCAGGGAGCCCGACATGGGGCTCGATCGCAGGACCCCGGGATCATGACTTGAGCTGAAGCCAGACACTTAACCGATGGAGCCACCCAAGCGCCCCTCCTCATTTTACTTTTGAGAAAACTAGATGTCAATGACTTATGCGAAGGGGAAGCAACCGGCTCTGGCATTCTGGCCGAAAAACCAGCTGTCCTGGTTTCCATTTGACTGAGACCAAATTCCAGCTGGGATGGGAAGATGGCAACAAGAGTGAAGGGGACAGAGAGGATGTTCCACAGTGAGGAAAGAACAGAGCAAAACACAAGAGGTGACAACATATGGGGTGTGCTGTGCTTAGGGAAGGATGCAGGTGTTGCCAGCCCTGTATCTAACAGGGTGTGAAGGGTGAAGAGTGACCTGAGCTGTACCACCAGCCCCCTGTGGAAGACCTTAAAGGCCCAAGTTACAAAATCTGGTCTTCTTCGCAAGCAGTGAGAAGTCGTTGAACGATTGAAGTGGGGGGGGGCACTAATAAATATCAGGTTCAGATCTTTGTCTTAGAAAGGAACTGGGGTGGAAGGTGAATTTAACAGAGGAAAGATGAGATGGGAGACAGATCGAGAGCAACGGACAGCAGGGGTCTAAGCCAGGGCTATCACGCCAGGACTGAAAAGAGGAAAGACTAGAGAAATACAGTTGAGGTGGGAATGACAGAGGTAGAGATGGATGTCAGAGACGGAGGGCCAGGAAAAGGGCCTCACTACGCCCAAAACATCCAACCTGGCTAACTGAGCGGGATGATGATATGACCACCAAAGACAGAGTGAGAGAAAAAAATAGAGAACAGCCTTGTGAGACAGTAAGACCAATTCTGACTTTTGCATTTGAGATACTGGTGGGACACTGCACACGTGTCCGGCAGGAAACCAAAAGCACCAGTGTGGAACTCGGGAGAGGGGCTAACAGGAGTTGAACTGCATCCTCCCCAAAAAAATTCATGCTCAAGTCTTAAACCCCAGTACTTCAGAATATAACCGCTGCTTGGAAATAGGGTCGTTGCAAATGTAATTAGTGAAGATGAGCTCAGACCGGAATAGGGTGGGCACCTAATCCAATATGACTAGAGTCCTCCGAAAAAGGGCAAGTTTGGACACAGACATGCACACGGGAAGAACACCATGTGAAGATCAAGGCAGAGACCAGATGCTTTTATAAACCAAGGAATGCCAGAGATTTCCAACAAAGCACCAGAAGGTGGGGGGATAGGCATGGAACAGTTTCTCCCCCCACCAGCCCTCAGAAGAAACCAACCTTGCTGACACCCTGGATCCTACCCTGCACATCTGTGAGAACATAAATTCATTTGCTTTAAAGCCTTCTTGGTGGGGGGTACTTTGTTATAGGAGCCCTAGCAAACTAATACAAAAGCTAAGACAGGAAACACAGATCTGGGAGTTTTGAAACAAAGGCTACTTAAAGCTGTGAATGAGACTGCCCAGACGCTGCTCAGTCAGGGCCGCTCACCATTCCCTACGGTACCGAAGCAGGAGAGAAGGAAGGCGTCTCCAACTGTCTGCTTTCTTGTCGCCACTGCTCCTACTCCCAGGACTCCTCTGAGCAGGTACCAACAACCATAGAGCCTCACTGCTCACCAGTTTAGCTTGCTGGCAATTTGTCAAGGCACAAAATAATCCTATTTGCTCAATTATCCCTGCACAGACGTTTGGTTAATCAAAAGCGAATTGCATAGTATGTCATCCAGAAAAGAGGCATTTTTCTTTTATTTAATGATTGGAATAAAGACTTAAATACAATAAAAAGTATCTTACATCTCTCAAAATGGTCTGAGAAACCTGAACACTATCTATATGCATGAACAAATCCTCATTTGGCAATGTCAATGTGGTTTTTGGCCATCTGGCCAATGAATACTCTGGTATTTTAGGCATGTTACAGATACCAAAAAGGTATGTAATTTGGTAATCCTGTTAGATACAAGTATTATACATCTATGTAGGAGGTATATAGATGAACCATGAAATCATAATGTCTTACTGTTCAGCAAGATCATTTAGGATTTTCAAGGTAATCTGACTAGAGGGCTATCAGAATAATTACACAGTACTATATTCATTTACTGCATGCTATCTAAACACACACACACACACATATATATATATTTTCACATAAACAGTACTTCAGTCTTGCTTTATAGATTTAATGGGTATTAGAGTAAATTACAACGAAGAATACAAGCTTAATCAAGTTCAGACCTGGCTGGTGAGCTCACTTGGTTCCGTTTCCATCCAAAACTTCTCTGACGAGGTTAGATGCCCTCTAAAATAAATCCCACAACTCTGCTGGACTCCGTGACCACTACCTGCAGAACAGTGCTGAGTTTGCCCATCTGCAGCAGCTAAGAGCCGGACACGGGTCAGTGAAGAGAGGCAAACCCGGGAGTCCCATTTTCAAAGGCCTTCAACCACTCAGATGAGGGAAAAGTGGGTTTCTAACTACTGTTCCTGGTTCTGATGTCACCAGAGACTTTTTAAAGCAAGTCGTTGTTGTGTTTCAGACCACTAGAGTCACTATTCCCCTCATTCTAAAGGCATCTGGAGCAGCGGCAACTTTACAATCCCAGGGCAGTCTGCGTAAAGCAGCCCAAACACTACATTCTACGATCAAGTACTGAACCAGGGAGAAAAGGGATTCAAAGTGGACTGCATGAGTACACTGGGCTCAGGATGGTGTAAGATTACGTAACACTTACGTACACTGAAGGATACTAGAAGGACACACACCAAAACAATGTAGGAGTTTCCTGACGCTGGCATCCCGTTAGGTCTCCTCCTCGGATATTTGCAAGGGATAGCTCTTAGCTTGGAGATGCTTAAGATAGAGACTGCAGACTGAAAACCATGATAATATGAGGAAAAAGTGGCAAGTAACAGAAGTGGAGAGGATGGAAAGATTATTATTACAGTGAGAGAAGAGATGGGGCGTGTCAGTACAATCACATGACGCCAGGAGATGTGACTGAGTGGACGTGTACCATCAGTCTTGCAGAAGGAAGACGTGATCGAGCAGACGGGAGGCGGGGGAAGGAGAGGCCAATGGCAGCACGGCTTCAGTGCCTACTCTCTGTGCTGGGAAAACACAGGTGCAAAGTGCAGCCTCTGCCCCCCAAGAACTGATGGCCCGGGGGACAGACGGTGAGCAGGAACCAAGGCAGGACGGTTGCAGATGAAGAGCCACGAGCAGTGTGAGTGCGCTGGAGTAAGGGCAGCGGCAAGGGGGCTCACATCCTCACGGTACCCGGAGTCTCAAATTCTTCGTGACACGACGAGTTGGGCTTTAGACCGTTCAGTCTGGCAGAGGAGTGTTACCTGAGCTGGAAGGAGAAGAGCCTGGCGCTGGGGTGATGTGTTGGCTGAATCCAAGGAAGGAGCCATGAAGGCCTGGAGGAAAGGAAAGGTGCCCGACGACACAGGGATGGGAGTCCAGGGTGCTACGCTCTCCGAAGAGGGCAATCTGACAACACAGCAAGAGTCTGGAAAGTGCCCACACTCTCTGATACCACAATCCTGCTTCTAGGACTGTGTCCTAGAAAATCAAGAATGAACATGTGCAGACTTTTTTCTGTAAGGACGTTCCAGCAGCACTGCTGATGGCAGTCAGTGCAAAAAGCGAAAACAACCTCAATATGCAAAAATACGTGACTGATTAAATAAAGGAACATCCATATACAGAATGCTCTCCAACCACTATCATTGTTACAAATAGATTCACATTAAGTAAAAAGCCAGTTACATAAATGTATGCAAAAAAGATTCCATTTTGTTAAAAATGGACAAAAATAATACTTTAAACACATACATAAAAGTGTGAAAGATGTATGCCAAAGCGTTAACTATGGCTCTCTCTAGGTAGTTAAAATCGTAGAAACTTAAGGTTCCTCTCCTTTTGCTTGCCCATATTTTCGACTCTTCAATACAGGTCCGAAATTACTTTTGTAATAAGAATTAAAATTTACATGAAACAGAACATCAAGGATCTAAACTTAGGTAGCGGCAGGAGGACTGAATGAGGGATGAGGGTGGTGGGGGAGGGGGACCAAAAAAAGAAACAAATGACAGAAAGTCACACTAACTGGCTCTTCAAGGTGGATAACCTCCAGCTTCTCTCTTCCTCCCGGCTGTTACTTATTCCCACTCAGCAGCGGCTTATACCCCATGTGGTCCCTTTCATCTCCCGCCTGGCTCCCACCTCCTGGCCAACTCTGTGGCTAGGAAAACTTCAGCAACTGCACAGAAGGATCTGATCTGTTCAGCCTTCAGGAAGTTTGGTCGTAGACAATGCACCATATCAAAATCCAATTACCACTTTTACTTAAGGCTCCTAACCACAAGAGTGCTTCGCAAAAATAACTTCTTCTTATAACCCTCTTCCGTGTGTTACAACAGAAGCCAAACAATTGTCCAGGATTAATGGCAGAGATAAAAGTAAAACTGAACTCCAAAAACTCAGTTCCAACCACCAGACCACCCAGGTTCAAGTATCTGTGGATGTTGAAGGAAAAAAAACACAGAACTGGGCTTTCCTGAGATCACCAGTTTATCAAAAGAGCTTTGGCCTCCATGATTTTAACATCCTCAATAGCTTTTGGGGTTTTCCAGCTCTTTTATCTCCTCCCAAATGCCTTGCAAATACAGGGGTTCGGGCCACCAAGCAAATATGTTCCCTGCATCTCTGATACACCAGGCAATGCCCTAGACGCTAAGGATACCGTGAACAGAGATGGACAGAATCATGACCTCAAGGAATTCCATTCTAGTGGAGAAAGCAGGCACTAAGCACAAACATACCTACATAAAAATAAGGTGATTCATAATCAGATAACTTCTATGTAGAGCATAAAAGAGAAATGCCTTAAAGCAGTCACTTCTCAGCCCCAGAGGGCCTATTTAATTGGTCTCTGGAGGGACCTGAGCAGCCTTTTGTTTCTTTCCACTTAAGTGATTCTACCGTGCAGCCAAGCTTGAGAAGGATGGGGATGGGGATGAGAGATGGGTTGCTCTCCCTGCGTGGCCAGGAAACACATCTTGGGAGGTGGCATGAAGATCTGAATGGTGAGAAGGAGGAAGCAGTGGGAAGACATGGAGCAAGAGTTTTGGGGGCAAAAGGACCTCAGTGCGGGCGCCAGCCCTAAGACAGGCCATCCCTGGCGAGCCCCGTGGGGCAGGGAGCCACCAGAGGACTAGAGACTAGAGGACAAGGGAAGTTGGAGGGAGGTGGGGAAGAAGGAACGTGCAGGGCTGTACGAGGCAATGTGGGCTGTACTGCAATGCACAGGGTACAGCCACTACCTAGGATTTTAGGCCCAGGAATGCTGGGATTGCACAGAGAGAACACTCAGGACGCCGCGGAGCACAGACTGCAGGGGGAAGCAGTGAGTCTCCTCCAAAGAGGCTGCAGCAGGCTGGGCCAAGGGTTTACGTATTAGCAGAGAAAACTGAGAAGTGTTCAAATCCAGGGCTCATCTGAGAAGTCACAGCACACAGCTTTTCAAGCCCTGGAAGTCAGCCTACCGTCAGGGACGCCCAATGGCCGCAGGGGCTACAGCAGCTAGAGGCACAGACTCTGAGGCCCTGTGGTCACGAAGGACATGAAAACTACTAACTAGTTAGGCAGATGGTGGAGGAGCTCTCAAGTAAATGGTGCCAGTTGATGGTCAGTGAGAAAACAAACTAAGCCTCATAACCCCAATTAGGCAAATTCATTCCAATTGCTCTTAACACGCTTTGAAGAGACAACAAATTATTGTTACCTAATTGTTTATGCTAAAATCATCAGGAGTAAGTTCTTCCTTGGCCTGAGTGGCTGAATGATTTTCCTGTGCAAGTTGGAGCAGATATCCTTTCCTGATCTACGAAGGAGGCTCTCTTTCAGTTCAGAACCCTGATTTCTTCGACCTTTGGCTACAGGGAGCCCTCCCGTGCCCACCAGGGTTCCAGCACTGCCCTTGGCATTGCTGGGAGCACATCTGTTCTGAGGCCAGCTGGGCTCCTCAGTTCTACACGCACTTGGGTTCAAATCTCACGGTAGCATTTGCCAAGGGCCTATTTAAATTCGTTGGCTCCAGTAAAATCTGGCAGATTGAATATTGTTCAAACAAGCATGCTACTGGCTAGCTTTAAAAACCTACTAAAGATTTTATTAGTAATTGCACTGTATTGTTATCATGAATTTCGCCTATAAATACCACCTCTACATGTATCACTGCCTCCACATTGCCGACAGTAGATAAATACACAGGCTCTCATAGTCGTGAACTTGACTCAGTAAGTAGTAAGGCCACACTTCCAGATCTACAGGTCTGTCCACCCCCTGCAGTTCACTCCAAACAGCACTGGAGTGGCCCAAGGCTGACTGTGCCAACTACTGGGATTCCTACAGGGCATCCTTATACCTCCAACGATTCCTGCCTTATCAGAGGGATCCGCACGTTTAACAGGTGACTCACCCTCATTCTACTTCTCTTCTGCTAATAGTCTGCTTAACTACACGCTCAAAAAGGTCTTTCACCTCTAGACATTCTATACCCCATTCCCTCCTCTCCCTGTTAAATAGTACTGCCCACTGCCCAATGTTTTCATGTCTGGTCACCTCCTCCACCTTTTAAACTCTGAATCATAAAAAAGTTCTAATCATGGCCAATCCCCACAAGAGTAATACTGCAACAAGGAAAAGAATTCCCACAGGGTTTTTAAATCTAGAGACAAATCATATTCTCTATCTCCATTAGACTCTGGATAAATATCCTCTGTTCTTAAACACAAACAGGGACTGTAAAAAGAAAAAGAAAAACCTAAGAAGTTTTAAGGGGGCCTTTAAAGGAAGAGAAAAATAGAAAGGGAGAAAGACAGAGCACTGGTTTAAAAAAAAAAAAAAAAAAAAAGGCAGGGTTGAGGGGAGATTAGTTCTAAGCCATAATGGAAAATTCACTCAGGTAAGCAAAGTAAATTGAAAAAAATCTATTTCCTAGATTTTCCTTTGTTCTTTTAAGGCTGGATGAGAAGGTTTCAACTCTATTAAAATGGTAAATGATGAAGGATAACGGAGATATATAGGCTTTAGATAAGATAATCAGGACCTAAAATGCCAACTGGTACACAAATTTGTTACCTAAGCATTTTTCAAAATGACTGCTGTATACTTGCTATCACTCTGCATAAAGTAGCAGGTTAGTTGTCAGGTTACCACTGGATTACCAGTTACTTTAAATGCTTCCAGTAGAGCACATGCTGCCAAACCCTTTATACTTACCTGACTTGAGTCTTCAGTTTAATTTTCTCTTGGTTTAGTGCTAAAGAGCATAAAAAGTACCTTCCACTCAAGAGATTTTGGGTACTTAAAGCCCAGAAGACAAGGTAAAGAACAGAATTTTCTCATGCATACTTTTAGCACGGGCCCATATTAACTATGGGTGTTCTTTGCTCAAACAGCATTTTAAAATACCAAAAATCGATTAAGTTAAATGATTTTTTAATTGGGACACAATGCCTCTCTGTGTTTTTCTGAATCTTTGAAGCAAGGTAATGATGATTACAGTGATATTCGAAAACAGATGAGCACCTAAGCACAGACACACAAAGTGACAAGAGCAAATGTGCTACTTTCTTGCATCTGCCAATGAAAATTGCCAGTCACTTTATTAAAAACAAAATTAAAAATAAGCGGTACACTAAATTTTTTAAAAAAACCCATGAAATCAAGTTTTACTAATTCCTCTTCAGGGACCATTATCAATTACTCAGAAGTATTTCAACTTTCTCTTTCATTCAGTTTAAGTCTTATACTATAGATACACACAAATATCTTCTTCAACGTGATCATAACGTAAGCAAGCACTTGGCAAAGCAAAAATTAGATGACTGAAATAGCCTTTATCATATTTTTAAAAATAGAATTATTCATGCTGTGGGCAAGAAGAAATAAAAGCACACAGGCTTAAGCCGGAATATCATACACATAAAAAAGCCAACATTAATATCTGCTGTGCCAGCTGAATTCAAATTAACCCAATTTTATATGTTAATTAAACCAGCTATTTTCTTCTTATTGTATTTTTGCTTCTTAAATAGTAGAGTCTACAAGTGATTCCCAACAGACTTGTTCCAACAACAATGACGTATTCATTTACTTCTATTATGACCATACAATACAGTAACTGAGCAGCAATTTTTCACAGTCAATTACATGTGTGGTTCTTTATGCTTAAAGATGCTGAAATAATGTGTACTATAGAGCCATATGCCTGCATCTCTAGTCTGCCTGAGGCAGTTGCCTGGGTAACACATTTTCTTTTCGGTTTAGCATAACCCTTCATTGAATATCATTAGGTGTCATTAAATAGCAAACATTAACATGAACTTCAATACACTACTTAGATAGAGTCATTTTACCCATGTAAACAAGTGCTCCATCATTTATAAGAAGCTTAAAATAGATTATGATTTTCTGTATTTAAGACCATGAAAAAGAAAAAAAAAAAGTACCCACGTGTTGATTCCAAATTGAATTTGCAGAAATTTCTGATCACATAAGAGAATTCAGACCAAGTTTGAGGGGTGATACTTCTTATAATATTCAATATAAGCAAAGAAGGATTGGGCTTTTTACTCAAAGTTTAGATTTACTCAAAGTTGTAAAACAATTCCATCAACTGCTTCTCAGACCATCAAAGACTTTTACTCTTTTTATCAAGGTGTAGAGAAAGCACTTGAGTTCAGTAGCAAAATTAACTTGGAGGATAAGGTGCTTAAAAATCAAGACGCAGAGTAATAAATAAAAGTACAAGAGACATCATGCATTATTATCTAAAATATTTTAAGTATTAAAAATTTAATGTGTTCTATAGTTTAGATATGGCAATATACGGTTTTATGCAGAGTTTTCCAAAGCCAGTGCCTGCATTGAGAGTAGCCACCGTCCCCAATCATCCATTAGCCCTCCCTCCCATGCCACTGCAAACCAGCATCCATGTCTAAGAAGAACAACGTGCTTGGCTCTACAAACGCAGTCTCAATCAACACTTAGAACCTTCCCACCAACCTTCCCAACCGGATTACAATTCCAGAACAGTGGCCTTGTGATTTTTCTGAGACATAAACGTAACTCCGAGTCAGTCTAAACTCTCAGCCTAGAAGCTATTACAACTTGCCTTCAATCATCTGCATTACAAAGGGCCTCCGAATTTACAATGTTAATTTTAAAGGACACAAATAAAATGGAAGTGAGTCATCAGATGGCAGCGCCACCTCCAATATACTTTCTCACCCTTCCCAGTACAGTAGGAAGGCAGCTCCAAAACCGGCAAAAGGGAGGTGGCAGGTGAGGTTTGAGAGTGCCCAGGGTGGAGATGCTGGGGACTGACCAAGTTTCAGGAGTCAGCTGCAAAGCTGCTCAGTCAACCTAAGAGTAACTAAAAAGAAAGCTCTGCCAAGAACCAGTGAGTTCTTGGTTATGGGACTGAGATCCCAAGATACAACTATGATGGTGAACTGTGTCTTTCTTTCTCCTTCCCGCATCTGTTTCCTAATCCACGGTAAGGAAGAAACGGCCACACAAAATACAGTGACTTAGCCTCAGGTGCCATGCTCCCACCTGGTCCACGAATATTCCTGTCGCTGCTTGAATAAAACCTCAATCACCATGTTCAGTCCATGGACTGGGATATAGTTGGAGAAAAAAATATATATACTTGATATTAAATGTATATTTCATTTTGGTTTTGGCACTCTGCTCTGAAGTGAGGTAACCTGGGAGAAACAAACTGATAGCACCGATAAATCTTTACCCAAAACATTTTCAGGATATACTGAGATCAGTATAGATTCAGTCACACCCACCCCTAAGGCCTCTATGAGAATTCGTGTTCTGAAATGATTATCTAAGACACTCTGGGATTTCAAATAAAATTTTAAAATTAAGACTTTTAAGTTGTATAAACTGCCATTATTGCAAAAAGGAGCCTAATAAAGAGACATTATTGAGAATTGAAATAAAAAGTGATTTCTCATTACAGTAGTTCAATTAAATAGTGTTTCTGGATTTTACACCAAATTCACAATAAACAGAATGCTACCTCCATCCTTATCCCCAATAAAGATTAAAATTTTACTACATGAACATAACTCGCTTGCCTAAGAACTGGTAAGAATCTGGAATAAAAAATTGTTTTGTATTTAATTGTATTTTGCTACATTTTAAATAACCATGAACAAAATACAATGAATTCATCTGTTACCACAGACCACCCACAAATGTAGATTCTCATTAAAATAACCAAAAACATTTATTGTAACTTTTTAAGCCTGATCTACGTAGGTTTATATTTTATTTTATTCTCTGAAAGAACCTATATAAATGCTGAAAAACAGGTTAAAAAAAAGAAAAAATTTCTGCCCACCATGTTTCCCCATCCTATTCCACACTATCTCTGTATTCATTAGCAAGTCCTATTTCTAAAGGTCTCCTCACAATACCAACCTTTTTTAAAAGCAGGCAATTACAACACAGAATAGCGATTGTAAAGAATAATCAAAATTAGAAACTGTTAGAGAAGTACTTTATATTTTTGCAAAACCAAATTAAGCTACAAGACTTTTGAGACTCTTTAGCTTTTTCTGGGTATAATTATTGCTAATTGTGGAAAAGCAACATCAGCGTTTTAATGCTTTTTCCTTCAGTAACTTGGTGACTATTTTACTTCCTGACTTAAAAAGAAAAAAAAATCCTGTAGAAGAAAGCACTGATCAGGACATTGTAAAAAGCACAGAAAAAGGGTTTCGATATGAATTACACATTCAGCCAATCCTCAGACACTTTAAAAGGGGGTTTTCACCCACGGAAATGCAACACCATTAGTGAATTTTAAAATTGTATTTTAAATTAATAACCAGAAGAAGAATGTGAACTAAAATGCATTCAGAGACAAAATATGGCTGCATTTATTTAACTCTACTGCAGACGCCTGAACTCACCAGACCATAAGCAGAGACAAGAAGGGCGAGAAGAGAGCTGCACAGCAAGAGGGACAAGGGGCAGACGGGCAATGGCGAATGGCGCTCAGTGAACACCCAGGCCTTTGCAGGGTGCTGAAGGGAAGGGTAGGAGTTTGAAAAGGATCAAAAACCTAATCCTATGAGTGGTTTTCTCGATACAAAGAATCTCTCAGTAGTTTTACAAAAACTAGAATGACCCCAGACTATTGTGGCACCAGCCTATTTAGGGAAGATAAAAGTGAAGACATGAGAAGAAAAAAGATTTGCTCAAAGTTCCAGCACCTATGACAGAGACAGACTACATAAAATGTTAGTGACCCTGGGAGAAAAACGCCAACCAGGGATTTTAACATGCTGAATTTCAATATGGAACCAAAAAGAGAGCCTGAGACTCTCACCCCCTCATCATCTATCTGATGATGTGTAACACGCTGATGAAACTTCACGTGTCCCATCCATTCACAGTCATTCCACAGATAGGGATGGAGGGCTCCTACGTGCTGACCACACTGCCCCAGGGGCTGTGGGTTCAGCAGTGGGCAAAACAAACACGGAGCTTACAGCAAGTGCATGTGAGGAGGTGGAGGGGGAACAATAAAACAATGAATAAAATCCTTATGTGGCAAGATTACCACTATGAAGGACACCAGAGTAAAAAGGAAAAGGTATGTTAGGGGTACAACTTAAAATAGCAGGCGCAGGGAGAGCCTCCCTGAGAGAATGTCATCAGAACAAAGACCTAAAGGAAGGAAGGGAGCTTCTTCGGGGAAGAGGAAGTACAAAGGCCCTGAGGTAAGACTGAGCATGGTGTGTTCAAGGTGCAGCAAGATAAATAACGGGGCTGGAACAAAGTACTTAAGAGGAAGAACAGGAGCAGATGAAGCAGGGGGTGAAGGGAAGGAAAGTGATCACTGTAAGGCCTTGCTGGCCACAGTAAGGACTTGGGCTTTTACTCGGGGTGAAACAGGGAGGCGAAATGGGTTCTGAGCCAGAGACACGATCCAACTCACGTATCAACAGGATCACTCTGGCTGCTGTGCTGAGCAGACTGCAGGGAAGCAAGAACAGAAGCAAGGAGAGGCAGTAAGAGGCTAGGACAATAACCAGCAGGAGAGATGGTCTTGTCTCAAACTAGCACAGTAGCGGCACAGGAGGAAAGAAATGGTCACATTCTGGATACACTGTAACTTTCTGCCACGACGCTACAAATGAAATAAAAAAAGAACCTAAATCATGTAAAATACAGGGTCACATTTCTTGGAGGATCACTCATTCACTAGCAATGAATCTAAAGAACTAATCAACTGGGGGCCCCAGGCCAATCACCAGTCGCACCGAATCACTATTGGGTGAGTTAATGAGAGTTCTGGTATTTTTTTCATGCTCATTTAATACAGTTTCAGTTTTGAAAATTTACATTTAGATCAGCTTAAGAAGAAAACAAAAACAAAGCAGACCTACACTGGTGGGGACCTCCACTCCCCTGCTGTCCCCCTTCTTCATCCTCACCAGCAGCCAGGGCATCACCACCTTCTCTGGTGCAGGTTACACAGGCGCTATGTCAGAAAGCCACCTGCTGAGTCTTTTACTAAGCACCTCCCCTCGAGGGATGCCCTGGGCAGGGAGCCGCAAATTGCCAGTCCTCCGGACAGGACCACAGCAGTTAGGAAAGTGGACTGGAAACTTCCTTATAATTTGTCCCCTGTCCCTTTAGGAAACAAGATAAAGTAACTGACATTGTCTTAGATTTTGCCTTTGAACCTTGTCCCATGTTTTGGACTTGCTCCAGATTTCTACTAGGTCTTTGTCTCTCCTGGTCAACGTGCTGGCATCTTCCTTTTCCGTACTGTCTACACTGGTATCATGAAACCTGAGAAGCTGTTGCTCCTGCCACTGTGCTAAGAAATTTACTAGTTTTACTAGAGTTTGAGGGTAAAGCCAACAGATCTGATGAAAGATTAAATACGAAGTGTGAGAGGAAAAGTAGGAAGCAAGGATGTCTCCAGAGTTGGGGACCTGAGTGACAGTTACGATGGAATGTCCTGAGATAACAAATAAGAAAGGAAGAACCTTTTTGGAGAGAAGAATCAGGCACCTAGTTTAGGACACTTGAGGTTTCCTGAGGCCTGCTAGCTATGCAAATGGAGGTCTCAAGTAAGCAGCTGGGCAGATGGGACTTTGGAGTTCAAGCAGAAGAGAGGGCTAGAGACACCAAAGTAGGAATTATGAAGTACTGTTGAACTATGAGGTAAGAGGAGAGATCGCTGAGAAGTAGTTAGAAGAAACTAGAAGTCCAAGGACTGAGCTCTGAGGATGGGAGATGAGGAAGAACCAAAAAGGGGACTGAGAAAAAAACAATCAGGGAGGTAAGAGAACGTGATGAGTGTCCTGAAAGCAAAAGAGTGTTTCCAGGAGGTGCAGGGACAAACTATGTTAACCTGAGGCCTTGGATTAGATTTTCCTATCAGTTCTGTGAAGTAATAGAAAAACCATAGAGAGGTCCCTGCCCCTGGTACATGGCACAGAGCTCCTAAACCCCTCGCAATTGCCTGGGTGACAGCTGTGGCTTTGTTCTAATAAGGTGACTCTGGATGGGCCCCAGGAGCTGGTCACCAAGAAGACCAAGCCATCATTGGTGGCTTGGAATTTTCAGCCCATCCCCCATTCTCCAGGGAGGGCAGAGGGGCTGCAAATGGAGTCGATGATCGATCAACTACACGGTGAAGCCTCCATAAAAATCCCAGAAGCGTCCAGGGAGCCTCCAGGTTGATGGACGTGTGGCAGTTCTGGGAGAGGGCATGGAAACTCCATACCTGTGCAGCTCTTCCATTTGGATGGTCACCTGTAGCCTTTATCATATCGCTTTATAAAAACCCGGGAAAGAGTAAGGAAACTGTTTTCTTGAGTTCTGTGAGCCACTCTAGCTAATTAACCAAACTCAAGGAGGGGGGTCATGAGAACCTCCGATTTATAGGTGATCAGTCAGAAGCACAGGGAACAATCTGGTCTTATGAATGGCATTGGAAGTGAAGGCAGAGAAAGGCGGTCTTGTGGGGCTGAAACCTCAACCCTAAGGATTTGATTCTCTTTCCAGGTAGACACCGTCAGAATCGAGTTAAACTATAAGACACCCAGTTGGCATCACAGAATCGCTTGGTGTGGGGAAAAAAACACCCCCACGCAACTGGCGACCAGCAGAGTCAGAGCGAAGTGTACTGTGCCGGCAGTCAAGGAGACGCACACAGGAGGAAGAGTTAGGTGTTTCCTTCTCAGGATTTTTTTTTTTTTTTTTTTTTAAGATTTTATTTATTTATTTACTAGGAAAGAGGGAGAGTGAAAGAGAGCAGGTCAGAGTGAGAAGCGGACTCCCCATGGAGCTGGGAGCCCGATGTGGGACTCGATCCCGGGACTCCAGGATCATGACCTGAGCCGAAGGCAGTCGCTCAACCAACTGCGCCACCCAGGGGCCCTCCTTCTCAGGATCTTAACAAGAGCAGAACAAAATCCAAGGGGGAGGGCATTCGAGCACAAATAGGCAGGGGAACGCTCTTGATGAGCTTTTCAGAAAGAACAGAAGCAAGGCAGAAGCTGGAGAAGAAAGTGGAAGCATGAGAAGATTTTCTTCATTTGGTAAAAATATCGGAAAGTAAGTGTGTCGCCAGGAAAAGACGCCAGAAACAGGAGGCGGAAGAGGGGCAGGTGATACGCAGAAGGGGAGGAAGGAAGGCTGGACCATACCTGGGAGAA
>CM052806.1:31827154-31869997 GCA_028533885.1 Nasua narica
ACAACTGACTAAAACATGCCAAATATTAAAAAGCCTTCTATGAGTTTATAATACTCAATATAATAAAGGCCTCCGATCCCACAAAAAATAACTCCCAGTTCCCTGAACCCCTGGAAGTTATTACAACACCAGCTGCTTATGCTGAATACGGTCTCAGATCAAGGAATCTGGCTTCTCCTTCTAAGTCGACCTCCCCCCTGAAATCCAGATGCAAACATCTAACAGCTGAGCTCTCTAGCAGCATGTGGAATGGGCAAGTCACTATTAACATGTCCTACAGAAGTCCTGCTTTTGCTTCCAAACCTATCCCTCCCACGGGACTCCCTCAGTTGCTTAACTTGCCCTTTCCCATCTCAGAGCCAATCTGGCAAGAAAACCCCAAACTCAACGACCTAGCACCATCTCCACAATGAGCCTGTCTAACCCTCTAATCCTGCCATCTTCTGCCTTCTTCCACTCTTGCCCACTTCATTCTGCTCTCTGCAAATCCGCTAGGGAGCTCCTGTCACAAGTTAACTCGCATCACGTCAGTGCCATGCTCAAAACTCTCCAATGAGCTCTCCTACACTTGGAATAAGACTGTCCAAGAGCTACGCAATCTGGTCCCTGGACACCTTTTTGGTTTCTTTCACTTTCCTGCTCCTCGCCAGTCTCAGTCTCCTTGGTACTTCCCAAACGTGTCAAGCGCTTCCCTATCTCGTCTGCATCTGTTACTCCCTCTACCCAGAAAGCTCAACTCACAGATTCTCCCCTGGCTCCCTCTTACTGCAGTCTCTGCCCACAGGTCACTCTGCAGAGGCCTTCCCTGACCGCCCCCCACGCCACCCCCGAGCACACAGCACTCACCACCTCCTTCCCCCGCCCTAACAGTGCGGCCGCTGCCTCTGCATCTCTGCGTCTATTCGTGCACACTATTTGCTACATAAGGACACACTGTTTACCGTTTTGTTTAGAACAGTGCCTGACACATAGCCTACTGTCAATAAGTATTTGTTAAATGGATTAAAAAAATCTGAAGTCAACCTAGAGTTTTCAAACATTAGGTTCTCTCGGGTCTGTAACACCTGGTAACTTTACCGTACCGTGTATCCTTTATTACAGAGACTGTTACTTTATGATTTCTATGCAAGTTCAACCATCATTTTCTTTCATCTCTTGCTCAAAATCCCAAAACCTTTCCATCAGATGGTGATGGAAACCTTACCCTCAAAAACCTTCATAAAGGTCTGAGACTCTCACTCCCTTTACCGGGAAGTGACGCACTGACAACTATGCCACCATCAATGGGAAAGTTAACAGGGACCAAATCTCCTCACAACTCACTTCAGGAATCCCTCACAGCTTTAGTACAAGACTGTTTTAGCTCCAGCTCCTCCTCTCTTCCAGTGCTCCCTTTCCCACTCTTCCCCTTTAGTTCCACGCCTAATTCCATAGGCGTCCCACACCCCACGCCGATGACATTGTCATTGACAGAGAAACAGATCTTCAGGCAGCCAGGAAACAGGGCTTATCCTTGATTTCTTTGCCTTTAACATTTTAGATGTGAGTTTTAAACACCTCTGGGCATTTTAGGTGTGAGTTTTAAACACCTCTGGGCAGAGTAAAGCAAGACTAGACAACCAAACAAGGAAAATGACAGGGCACTTGTTTTGTTCTGAGCACCTTTGCATGCTGAGAAGAATGTGAAAAAAGGGACTGGTATTTTCATTTGACCCAGTAAAGAAAAACAAGAATTCTGAGAATATGGTATACAGTGGGACCTCAAGTCTAAGAATAGTGAAAGGGGGAGAATAATCCAAAAACTATCCCTGGCTTAGAAAAAAATGGATGAGAGGAATGTGAAGGCAGTTTTTCCTGCGTCTGTGGGTGTGGATAACAGTTGGAGGAGTGCTCTTGGAGGATTTAGGCCTACCTTATGTTGGCCAAAGAATGAGTCTTGGAGGCCAAGAATCTTGCAAAGAGCATCAGAACTTGTAAGCAAGGACACAGGCAGAGTTCTCATGCAAAGCTCCACTTTCTGTAGTCTACTCTATGTGTGGAAAGTCCCGTGGAAGAACAGACTGGGTACAAGCCCAAAAGAACTGGGTCCAAATTCTAGTTCCAGCAACTCACTATGTTACTTTGGGCAAACTAGTTAAATTCTGATTCTATACCTCCCTTTATAAGCAGGGGGTCAAAGTACCTGTTTTAAAGAGTTGTTATGAAGATTAAATAAGAAACTGGAGGGAAACTGTTAGCACCAGACCTGGAACATACATGTACTCAGTAACTATTTGCTTCCTACAGTCTTTGGTCTAACCATCTAGGAGGAACTATCAACAGAGCTCCATTCCCAAAGGATATCTTTGTTTTGAAAGTTTTTCAGGTAGTACAATTGCTCCTCTCCAGGCATTCTTACCATTCTGCAAGATCCCCATCTCCCCGGACACATGATCTAGAGTACGCCAGGACTAATCTCATCCTGCCCTTTATCCTGTGCATGTCAACCTCCACCGGCAGCCCCACATTCCCTGTTCACCGCCTCCCCCCCCCACCCCATCACCCATATCTGATCCCCAGGGCTCTGGACTTTCCTTATTCTGTGCCATCTCTCAAAATCCCTTCTGCTGCGCCTTCTATAAGGCGTAATGAGCAGAATCTTCCTCAATCTGCTCTCTAAAGGGATCCGTTTCAGAGAAGTCCTCTAACTATCCCTTCGCCTTAGTGTTCTAACCAACAGCCGGCTCTTCCTTGAGGGCAGTGCTTCCTCTGCAGCCCCCTCCTGAGTACGGATGGGCTTTCCCCTGCCTTCCTAGGAGGACCGGGCTTGTAAACAGGCCAGGAATACTCCCTCCTCCTCACCACCTCTTCTAGACCATCCCCCAACCCTTCCTTCCTTACCCCACTCCCACTGAAATATTCACACTACATGACTACACCACATGGTAACCTTCCTGGTTTCTATCACCCAACGACCCCTGATTCATACCCCCAACCATATTTTAGCTCCACATACTAACACTTCAACACTGAGCCTTCAAGCACCTAGACCTGGGGTGCCTGAGTGGCTTAACTGGTTGAGCATCCAACTCTTGGTTTCAGCTCAGGTCATGATCTCAGGGTCATGAGACCGAGCCCTGCACCAGGATCCGCACTCAACACAGATTCTACTTGGGATTCTCTCCCTCTCCTTCTGCCCCTCCCCCATTCATGTGCACCCATGCGCTCCCTCTCTCAAATCCATAAAATCTTAACCACACAAACACCCTGACCTCCCAACACCTGAGCTCCTCCTCTCTTCCAGTGCTCCCTTTCCCACCCTTCCTCAGACATTCACACCTGCAGACTCCAGACACCTGCCGTTACCGGTAACTGCAAAAATTTTCCTTATTCTCCGAGTCACGTACCTCACATTTGAGCCACCACCTCCTAACTGTCCTGCTCTTCCTCCCTCTTATACCCTGAACAATCTTCAACCACACTCAAACACACAATTCAATAAGCCCACCACCCTCTCATTGCCTCCCACAGCATTGTCCTCTCTTTGCCCCGTACCCAGATTCAACCTACAGGCAATCATTCTAATCACTCCCCTGCATACCCCTCATGCCTGGCACCTTTCCTACTCTGGAGAATTCAGTGGTCAAGCCCTTAACCCTGCTTCTGTTTATCCCTCCCTATTCCATGCCCGGAGCTAAGCAGCTGAACTCTGGAAAACACTCAGGCACACTAACTGGTCTCACTATGAAGTCTGCGATCACAAACCCTCGGGTGGGCCCTCGAGTGGGTCTTACTGGGGGCCCTTTCACACTCCCGCTTCTAGGTAACTGTGTAGTATCCTCTCCGCTCTCCTCAAACTGCCAGGACCTGAAGGTACATCCTGCTTCCCATCTATTTCCCAGAGCAGAACCAAGGAAACCAGAGGACAACTTCCCCCAAATCCCACCCCCACATCTACACAACATCCCTGTCCTACACTCTAACTGCCCTTCCATTTTTCTCGCTAAGCATTTCTTAGGGTTTTGAGATCTTAGGACCCCTTCACATTCTTATGAAATATTGAAGATTCCAAAGAATTTTATTTACATGGGTTTTATGTATGATTACTACACGGGAAATATTAACAGATAAACTTTTAAAGTATTTATTAATTCATTTACAAGTGAATAAACCTATCACAAGGCAATATAAATAGCATATCTATATGAAAATTATTCTCTAAAACAGGAAATGTAGTGAGAAAAAAAGCATTTTAAGACATTGCAAATCTTTTAAATGTCTGAGGTAATAGAAGACAGCTGCATTCAATCTGCTATAATAGGTTGTTTTGTTGGAGGAATATGAAGGATTTCAGCCTCATGCAGATTCATACAAAAAGAAGGCACATTTTAACAGCCTTTTCAGGTAACTGTGGCTACTCTACGGTAGAACACCAAATCCCAACAAGCGATGGTTCCTCAGAGATTAGTTACAGTGTGGACTCTGGAACTGCCCCCACTCTGTGACATTAAACTCCTCGGGTCTGTCTTGCACCGGGACTAGATCTCTTACCTACACATGAGTTTGAAACACCCTATACTGGACAACGGGAAAACACCTTTACCTAAGTTATGCCGATCTTCCAAATGTCGGCACATTTCATTACACTATATTATAAACTCGCAATCATTAATATCCCCACTAATCACATCAGAAAAATCTAAGAATTGGGAAGCTGTCACATGAAAATTTTAATTCTCTCAAAAAGCGTTCTATGAAAAAAATGACTAGCTCAGCTAGCAACTCAAATCGGCGGCTCAAAGTCCTTTTCCTCAGACAACCAACCACGTGACAACAACCAGCAGCCAATCTTTATGCCAATTTCCCATTTAGTCACCCAGGATTTTCAAATTATGCGTACTCAAGGGTGAGATTTAATAAAAATCAGTGATTTTTACCGCTTACTTCAAGAACACTCTGAAGTGGGCCTGACATCCTCCTCACTTCCGTCACGTGACCGTGTGGTAGTGAAGAGCAAGACTGCTCCCTCGTCTTGTTTGGCGTGGTGGCACTCAACCACACGTTTGACGCCTCACTCCCCGCCTGCTTTCAGAATCATCCAGTCAAAGACAACACAGTGAAAAGGTAGATGTGAATCTTAGTATTATTAGGTAAACAGTTCTGACCTCACAGATTGCTTGAAAAGGTTTTCAGAGACTCCCAGGGGCCCAGGGACTATACTTTGAGAACTCACCCAGTTCTCAAAAGAACCTACCTCCTTCTCAGACAATGTGCTAGAATTTCCTCCTTTTCTCTCCTACGTGTCAGAGCTCTGCTCTCTACAGTCCTTACCGTCAGCTTACATTATGCTGTCATCTATCCACAACCTTCCTTTCACCTCCCCTCCCCCTCCTCCAGCTCTGGCCCCGGGTCTCACCTTCCCTTGACAGCAACACCCTCCGAAAGAGGGCATTTCATTTGTAGCAGAAGAAGGGGGAAGAGGAGGAGGGCTGTCCCTACATATGAATGAGAAGTGAAATCAACACCCAGTCATTAATCAACCCTTTCCCGAATTAAAAAGAAAAATAAACCCAGGCACCTGACATTCCTAAAGGTTTTCTAATATACCAGAGACATAATACAAACCTTTTTAAGAATTCTTTTTAATTTGCTCCTTGCAGACAGTGTCTAGCCACCACATTGCACGCACCCCCCTATGATTTCAGACATCAAATATTAACACAAAGTGAGAAATGCAAAAAGAAAGGGGGTTAATCAGACACCTTGAGAGAAAGAAAAAATAACACTGATTCAATGAGAGCTGCTAATGAGGCTTTTTGTTTTGGTAGATTAATTTGGGAGTCTGATGACTAAGAAGAAAATTTAAGCTTCTCAGGTGACTGGTGTTGATTATTACCAAGTTTTTTTAATGAAAGATGCCTTTGCTTAATTCTATAGTTTATGAATTTCAGGTATTTATCTGAAATCTGTGTCCACCCTAGAATGTAGAAAACGCTCCTCATTAGCAAACTGAAAGACCTCCTCTTATTGATTCCGGATTATATTTGACAGATGATGAGCATTTCAGACTGGGAACTGCTGATATTTAAATACATTACCCTAATACTCTTTAAGCATTGCCAATTGTAAACCTCATTAACTCCCAGCATGTGGCCAAGGCCTGGATCTCATCGCAACAGCCTCACAAAGTGAAAACAGGTATATAAAAATGATGTTATCATCAACAACATTATTATATCCTCCTTCACCTTGTGAAGTATTTACAGGCCATACTTTTCCTTCCCTCAGATGAAGAACGAACATGGGAAAGGCAGACAACACACTCGATTTATACAGCCACACATTTTAAAGCCCTAGATTTCTTTTTTATTGTTTCTTCTTTGACACCCTTATTCCTCCTGCCTCAAAAATGAGAACAGGCCCAGGACTCTGTCCTCTGAAGAGAAAGGAATTATGTGTTGATTACAGAACTATCGTTTTAATACAATAAAGTGGAGCTGTGGTGGTAAAATGGACATGTCAGCTCATTAGGAAATCACGATTTCTGATAGTCCTTTTTTCAAAAGGAGAGCCAACTTCTGTTCTTGCACAGACCGCAAAGAACTTCCATGCCTCAGATGGAAAACGTGTATGTGTTAAAGTCATACATGATCTCAAACATGAGTCAAACTGATGAGACGCCAGAGCTAGCCAATGCCCACCCCACGAAGACAGGAATCAGGCTGTACCCGGCAGTGAGCACCCTTAGCTCAAGAGACCAGGGACCCAAAACCTCCAGCTTACTCAAGCCCCACTGAGTCTTCCCAGGCAAGATGTTCAAGTACGAGGAAAACAGCTCTTGAGCCCAGCTCTCTCTAGTGAGATATCCCTTAATATTAAATAACAAAGAGAAACATGCTTGCAAGCCTCAAAAGGACATACACAAAATTTTTACTTGCTCTTGGTACACAGCTGTGTGAATAATGCATAAAAATCACCCTTGGGTGATATACAAAGAAAGCGTCATTCCTACTTTAAACAAAAACATAATGATGATAAATCTAAAACACACATCAAAAATCATACAAATAAACCCAACATCAAGCAGAGAATTCATACTGTCTGGCTAAGGTAAGAGGGTCTGGCCCTTAGAATAGAGGGTCCTAGAGACCCTCAGGCTCCCTCTTCCCCTGCTCATTCTCCTCGAATGCTGCGACAGGCTCTCCTTACCATGAGGCCCACCAAACAAAGTTTCCAGGACTGGGCATTCAAAGTTTCTTCTCAACTCTCTCAAGGAACTTCACAAATTGATTAAACTCATTATTAAATCTATTAAAACAGTGCAATGTGAGGAAACCTAAACACAACAGGCAATTAGAAGAGGGGTGGGGAAAGGGGAAATCAAAGAGAAGGAGTAGGCTGTAACACAGGCAAATTGTGCCAACCGCTGGACTCAAATTACCCTTTGATGGCTCTCCAAGTGCTCTTGGAATAAAGATCCCCAATCCTTAACCCGAAGTTCAAGTTCCTACACAGTCAGCCACAGCCGGCCTCTCCCCTGTGTCCTGCGCTTCCCATGCTCCTGGCATGCCAGCCTCTGCATTTCAGAAAATGAGCGAGCAGCTCAAAGAATGGAAGTCTGACCAAGTCACCACCCAATGAAACACTGAATAGAATCAAGAGTGCTCCAGAAAAACAGAATCCCCATCCGTTAAATTCATGCAGTGCACAGGCACTTAACTTCCATGCCCAGAGTTCAGCCCAACCCCACACAGAAGAGAGGCCTTCAGAAAGGGGCCATGCTCTCACACAGACAGGCTGCGGCCTGGGTCCCCAACTGGAAAATGTCGGCATCTGGCCAAAAGTTACTACTGGAAAAAAGGCTGTTCACCATCAGGCCAGTTGTGACTACAGGCTTTCTAAACCACAGAGAAAGCAAGTAGGTGAGTGCAGGAGTTTCCTGGAGCTGCTGTAACAAACTATCATGAACTAGGTTGCTGAACACAACAGGAATTTGTTCCAACACAGTTCTCAGGATCAGCATTCCAGACCCAAGGTGGCAGCAGGGTCACACTCCCTCCAAAGGGAGATTCCTTAGGGGAGGAGACTCCTTCACCTCTTCCAGCCTCTGGTGGCCCCAGTGTCTGTGTCACATCTCTCCCTGCTTCTCGTAAGGGCACTTACAGCATTTAAGGCACGGATAAGCCAGAGTGATCTCTTCATTTCGAGATCCTTGATTTAATCATATCCACAAATATGCCTTTTCCTACTAGGGTCACATTTCCAAAAAATCAAGGGATTATGACTTGATATCTTCAGGTAGATGTTATTCAGCTACTACAGTGCATAACCAAGGACCTGAACTAGAACTTCCATTCCTCAATACACCTCATAACTTAAGGGGGGGAGGCGAAACAAATACTCCTTAGATTTACCTGTATTTAGTCAACAAATTGCTGTGAAACGGAGACCAGATATCCGACTAGACCCTGGAGATCTGCAAATATGCAGGACCTGGTCTACACAGTCAAGAAACCACGGCTCGTGGGCCAGCACTCACCTAACTATTGCAATTCACCCTGACATCCGGGTCAGCACGGCTGCCACTACGTTCAAATCCTCAAGTTGCCAATCTACAAATAGTTTCTCAAATTTAAACAAGCTTATATACTACGGTCCCTCTGGCCAGCCAATCGATGTGGAAAGAGCCTGGAGAGACCAACAGAGCCCACACGGGTGCTTCCCCTTTGTCTGGTGTAGGTGTTGTGCTTCCAGCGGCGGCATGTGGCTTCACCCTGTAATTTTTTTCCAGGAACAGCAGTTTATTCGGGAAGATGATTTGTGACTTGTGAACGGATAAGTGCTATGCTTCCAAAGAAAGGGAAAGGAAGGAGAAACGAAGGCATTCGCAGCTTTACATTGAGAACAGGCAGACGGTTACACCTACTCGTGACGTAAATACGAGGAGCTGCGTGTTGGGGTTAGGCTGTGGGAAAATGAACACCTGAACAGGCTTGGGTCTTGGGCAAGTCTCAGCTCAAACACCAGCGCTGTGCTACTAGCTCAGAAAGCCTTAATAGCTTCAGTTTACTCCATACTTTTGGAAAGAATTACAATACATATGGTGAGACTTAAAATATTTCTACCCTTGCATCCAGGAATGCCTCTAAGTTCTTTCAAGGGAATTAATTAAACAAAAGGAAAACTAGAAAGGAAAACTGAAATAACCCTAGAAGGGCACAATTTCATAAAGTACAGTACATAATTTCATAGAAAATGACAAAGCTATTTATCATTAAAATTAACCACATATGGAAATATGAGAATCGGCTGATCCGGTCTAAAAGATCATAAAAGAACTGCAATTAAAATACATTCAGATTATGGAAAATATTGATGCAGGTTAACAAATCACAGGAGACACTGAAAAAATTCTAAATAATCGTGTCGAGATGAAAAGATTATGGGTGGTTATTTTCCCTTTTGAAACTGAGGTTTTTGCAACCAAAGGGAGAAAAAGTCATAGGGCAACAGATTGAGGCCACCTAAGATTTTCTCGGTCACAGTGAAACACTGAGATTTAAGATAATACAAAATCGGAAAGAAGACGTTAAGTTAAAGAGGATGACAAGCTTATGAGAGAAAAGGCAGTCTGAAACAGTGGGAAGGGCACACAGTCTCTGGAGCCACCAGGCTTGGCGGCCAACAGCCTGATCAGTGACAGCCCCCGCTAGCTCATCTGCACAACCAGGAAAGCAGAGCCTGCATTCCAGAATTGTTATAACCTTTTGAAAAAATGTATCTGTTAATGTTATGTATGTACAACATATGTTACAGTATGTTATCTAATGGATCAGAGGCTATTATTTTTGGAAAGTATCTATAAAAATAAATAGGAAAAGCACCTATGTTAATGGAGAAAAAAAAACATTTGAAGGTATAATGATTATACAAGTTAATGCCCATAAATAATTTAATAAGGAACCAAAATATTCACCAAAAGAAAGAGATCAAGTATTAGGGAAAATTCCTGTTGTGTTTAAATAGGAAATGTCATTATGAAGTTTTGATTTTATTAGTACAATTCTCTGTTCTTTCCACTGAGAAGCCAGTGTAGTAACAACCCAGTAGCGATAAGCCAGTGCCCAGCTGTTTCTAAGCACCATTCCCAATGAAAAGAACCAGGACTTCTTGAAGAGAAGAGTGATTTCCAGGTTGGAGGTAGGAAATACCCACAGTGAGCCTGGAACACCTTACCCTCCTGAAGCAAGGAGCCTCACAGGCAGAGGGCACAGGAGTTGGGCTGAAGGGACTCCCCGCCCACAGTGGGACCAGCTGAGCATCCACAAGAATAACAGTAATAGATTATAATGCACTGAATTTAAAGTTAAAAACTTCCATGACTTTACACTGACATAAAGAAAACAGGGTGGAGGGGAGAAAGCTTTTCCTTAACAAAGAATGCTAGACAATAAATACAGGAGAAATGACATAATTTGAAAAATCATCACTTCTCTTTCAGGGCGCCCGGGTGCCTCAGTCAGTCAAGCGTCTGCCTTTGGCTCGAGTCCCAGGATGGAGCCCCGCATCGGGTTCCCTGCTGAGCAGGGGAGTCTGCCTCTCCCTCTGCTTCTGCTCTTCCCTCCACTCCTGTGTTCTCTCGCTCTCTCTCAAATAAATAAGTAAAATCTTTAAAAAAAAAAAAAAAAGGAAGGAAGGAAGGAAGGAAGGAAAACCACCACTTTTCAAATCACAACATAGTGACTAATTCAGGAAAGGATCATCATGGATGTTAACGCTAGCGGATGAAGAGTCACTGGGAGACAGGATATGCACGTGCTCTCAGTATCTATTTACCAATTACAAACAAAAATTATCTCTGTTCAATCTGGGGGACGCCACCTTAACCAAGTGATCCAACTTCCCATCACCAATGCTGTGACAACACGCCTCCCGAGGAGGTACAATAGGGAGTCCAGAATCCCTCCTCCCCTGCACCAAAAACTCACATGAATTCAGGCCTGAAGAAGCAACCAGTTGAGTCCAGAACATGGGGCTTTCAATAAAAGAATTGGCCCCGGTTTTAAAAGTCAGTATCATGAAAAAAAAAGTCTGTTCTAGATTAAAAGAGATATAACGACCAAATGTAATACAACAACCTTGACTGGATCCCAGATTTAAAAAGCAAAAAACAAAAAAACCAAAAACCAGCAAAGAGCCATTTAAGGTTGGGGGCAGATGGAAAGACCCAGTAAATTGGAATACAGACTGGAAATTAGAAGATATTTCACAGCACTGTTAATTCTCCTACAGAAGATAATGGCATGGTGGTTACATAGGAGAATGTTCTTATTCTTAGAAGACAAGTGCTAAACTATCATAACATCTACACTTTATAATTAAATGGTTCAGCCAAAAAAGAAAATGATGTGTATCCATATTTGTATATAGAAAGCATGTGTGTAAAAAGAGAGGACAAAGGTAACAAATATGTGGACAATTAGTCTAGGTGCAGAGTATATAGTAGGTATTCCTTATATTCTTTCAATGTTTCTATAATTTAAATAATTTTTTAAAAGACTTTATTTACTTGTCAGAGAGAGAGAGCACAAGCAGAGGCAGCGGCAGGCAGAGAGAGAAGAAGACTGCGCCAAGCAGGGAGCCTAATGTGGGGCTCGATCCCAGGACCCTGGGATCATGACCTGTGCCGAAGGCAGATGCTTAACCCACGGAGCCATCCAGGCATCAAGAATTTTTAAGCTATCAAAAAAGAAAAAAAATTGACCTTAAACCTTGAATCAAATCATCTTGCTGCGTGTGAGCTTGGTCATACTTCCTATGAATCATGAACACAAGGTGTGTGAAAGCAACCAAATTTTTCCCACAAAAATACGTCTGCTAGAACAAATCTATGTTTTATTTAGCTTTTGCTCCGATGGGCTAGTGTGAAATGTAGGTCAGCCTCTCCGCACACCACCCCGGAGAGGCCCTGTGAGGGAATGGCAGCCTGCTCATACATTACACGCTTTCCCACCAAGCAAAGAATGCTGTGTTGGGGTGGAGGTAGAAAATAAGAGTAACCCAAATAACCTCCACTGGAATAAACAGAGAAGGTATAACTCAGCAATTCCCCAGGATATTACTTTAAGTATCCCTGCCAATACCTGTCCCTCTCCCTCCTATCTGCAAGACCTTCATTTTAGAGATTACTTCCATGCCAGATGGGACCACAGGTGCATAAATAGGAAAAGGGAAATGCTGGTAAAAACTGAAAGCATTTGCAGTCCATCAATAAATTTTGCTATAGTTGAATCTTTTACTGGTGCAGGTGGGAAAACTCAGACAAGTGACAGAGAAGGCCCAGAGCTAGAGAACGCCACTCTGGAAGAGGGGGTCACTGCAATCCATGGAAGGGGGTGCTGACAGGTAGCCAGGGTAAGAGGCTGGGTCTACCACAGTTAATACAGAGAACGCCAGTTCTTGGACGTTGTGCTTGGCTGTTAAGGGACATAACATTTCTACTACAAAGAGTTTGGGGCCTAAAATTCCACACTTAATGGTAAAAGCCAATTGCAATCTTAAACAGCTTAGGAAAAACTCATCTTTAAAATGTGACAATACTGGTAGGGGAAAAGAAATCCAAAGGCATTTTGCAAAGTATCTGTCTCTTCCAGCTTGGGTAGAATGCCTTCTTAGTGATTTGGAATCATCATATTATTCTGTCTGTTAGAGTCATACTATTTAATCATATAAAGGATTTCAAGTTATTTGAGCAGAGGGAAAGATCATAGGAAAGTTATGCTCATAGAGCTATATTTTACATTTACTCACAATTTTTACAGTTCCCTTGAAAAATACCAATATGTGTACAAACACTCTAGATCTCACACCATTCATCGACTACAGTAAGTCTCTCCAACTACAAGCAGTTCTTTACGGTCAAAAAATACACAGGGGTGCCTCGGTGGCTCAATTACACATCTGACTCCTGATTCTGGCCCAGGTGATGATCTCAGGGATGTGAGACTGAGTCCCACATAGGGCTCTGTGCTCAGTGCAGAGTCTGCTTGAAATGCTCTCCCTCCCTCTCCCTCTGCCCCTCTCCCCCACTTAAGCGTGCTCCCGCTCTCCCTAAATAAAATCTTAAAAAAAAAAAAAAAATACACACACACAGAATCCCCAACTCTGATAAGGAAATGTTAAAGGTATTATTCCTAATAATGAATTAATCGTAACATCTCTCGAAAATGTTCGAGAGATAGAAAGATATTCAGTCACTTCCTAATCTTTAAAGCAACAGAAAGCGATTTCTAACAAAAAAATTAAGTGAGATAATTAAAAACAAACGTACCCATCTTTGGTCTGATCCACTACGCCACTGAGAAGCTCCACAGTCTTTGGATTAGGCTGGCTTTCTCCAAAAATGTTCAAATATCGAGTGACGAAGTCATTGGGAGACATGAAAAACTCGCCATTTTTTTCAATGCTTGCATACTGTTTAGAAAAAAAGACATTTTACCCTCAAAAGTATATAATCATGAGATCAATGTGAAAAAGCAGAAACTATTCAAAGGATAAAACACCAGACATGATAATACACTCTTCTCAAGCGCAGTTATTTCCAAACACCTCACAGAAAAAACCAAGACATGTTAAGTCTACCCAGTTTTATGTTTAAACCAGTGTTCTCAACTGGGGGCAGCTCAGCCTGACTGTGCAGCTTATCAACACCAACATCCTCCAGACAGCCACGCACAACCTAGGAGGCCCAGCCCTCTCTCTGTTACCTGCCTTTCGGGGCGGCGGGGGGGTGGGGGGGGGTGCAGGGGGACGACGACACTGGGCGAGGTTTCTCTAGTTCTGCACTTCCTCCATTTGTTTTGTTTCCCCACAGAGGGCATCTGACTTCATGGTGGCCTCCAGTGTGGTCGCTGTCATCCAGCTCGCCTTGCTCTCTGTGCAGCTCTTGGAATTCACCTCCGCACCTGCACCTCTGCACCCTCTGTGTCAGATGACCAACTTGACTGTCATAACCTGAGGGGGAGGGACCCTACCAGCATCTAGTTGGGAGAGGTCAGGACGACCCCCTACAACAGGCTGACCCACCCCAAACGTCAACAGTATTGACACTGAGAAACCCTGGTTTACAGAAATTTGGAAAGACAATTACATCTTGTTTTTAGCAAGGATATATAGTTAAAAAAAAAAATAGAATCATAAAATCATGGATGGAAGCAACCTGATTCTTTTGTCCCCATTTCTGTTTCAAGGGCACCAATAATGCAAGAAAGGAGGACAAACAGGCTAAACTGGAAAGTAAACTGTTAACTGTATGGCTTCAAGTGGGATTTTTGGAAGGAGATGAGAAAGGCTGCTCCAGTCAGTGTCCTCTCCATTCCAGAGTGGAAATGGTCAACGAGAATTAGGTGCATTCGATGCTTTTTCACAGCGTTCCTCTCACTTTTAGGGACACAGTGCAGCGCTGGGAAGCAGGAAGCTGCTCATCCCTGTCCCGTGGAGTCCCTGGGGCCATGGGGGATGCTGAGAAAGAACACGGGATCGTACGGTACCCTGATGGCGCAGTAGAGGACCTGTTGATCCTGGGACGGGACAGTGATTGGGGGGTGCAGAGGTGAATTCCGAGAGCTGCACAGAGAGCAAGGCGAGCTAGATGACAGCGACCACACTGGAGGCCACCATGACGTGGGGCGCCCAGGAAGGGAAGTGCAACCATAGCATCTCCACTCCTGCAGCCGCGGGGTCAAGTCTCCTTACAGTTGTTTCTAACAGTCACTTGTTATTTCCACATTTTAATTCCAAGGCAGGACCATCTTTTGCTTATTCAGTAACGAGCACTGGAGTCCCTCAGGCCTGGGCTGCACTGAGCTCTGCTTCTGCCTCTTACCACCTGTATGACCTCCCGTAAATAAAGCTTCCCGAGCCTCTGGCTCCTCCCCTGTAAAACGGGGGATAACAACATCACCTGCTCCTTAAGGTCAATGCTAGAGATAAACGAATAAGCACGTAATATACTTAGCACAACGCGCTACACACAATAAGCACTTCATAAATGTTCTGTCCGATCCATTTAACATTTTTTTGGAAGAAGCTCAAAAATGGTCCAAGAATCCCCCTATTCTTCACTTAGCATTGAACTGGCTTTTTGGAAATGTAGAAGAATTATATTTTGATTTTCCTGAGCCAAAACAAGACAGGAAGTACAAAGGAGATGTCGCAGCTACTTACAGTGAACTTATGATGGAGAATCATACATACGTTTGCTTACAGCACTGAGTAATTTAGTTAAAAACACAATTTAACTCTTCTCCCACCAGTAGACATTAAGGTTATTTCCCAGTTTGGGGTATTTTTTGGTAAAGCTAAGGTAACCAGCTTGTATATAACAATTATCCAAATTCCTGGCAATCTTCAAAGGCTAGACTCCTGGAAGATAAATTGTTGAGTCAAAGGAGAGGAACTTGAAGGCTCTTGATACTTAGTATCACGCTGCTCTCCAGAAAAGATTGTACCAATTTACACTCCCACCAGCAGTGTGTGAACCTGCCCTTTTCCCTCTTTGTCTATCAGATTTGTTGTAAATATTTATCCAGTTTGATACTTATAGATAATTGAGTCTGTAGATTTTTCTTCCTCCTTTACAATTTCTTCCATAACTTACTTCTAAATCTAGAAGCTAGGCCTTCCTTATCTCAAGACTAATATTCACCTACATTTTCTCTTAGCTTTTAAGTAGGTTTATTTTTTTTTTAAGTTTCAATACACTGGTACTTTATTTTTTTTATGTGGTTTGAGGTAAGGATCCTCCTACTTTAGTTTTTCCCACTTAATCTTTTGGTTGTGCCAGAAGCACAAATGAAATCATTCTCCCTTCCCTTGTCTTTAGGATGCATGTGTATCACACACTGATTATCACATGATCAGGGAACAGCCTGGCAAGTAAGTCCATCTTCAACACCAGTTCTGATCAGTTAGCAATGACTGGCTTCCTAAGGTAGAGGCTCCCCTCGGGGGCTGCCCCCAAATGCCATGGCAGGATGCCAGGATGTGCTGACAACTCCTGCCATCCCTGCAGCAGGACCCCTGCCCAACTCACCTGTCTACTCTTGCAAGACCGCATGCACCTTAATTGCTACAACTAGAGAGAAAGCTCTGTCTGGACAGGATTCGTTCCTGCGGTTCTCACCGCAGCATCCTCAGGGTCCTGGACTAGTGGCAGGCATAGTGAACCGTGGTCAATACACATCTGTCGAATGAAGGAAAGTTTAAAGTTACTGTGCTACTTTCCCTCTCGGGAGTTTTCTGAGCCATGATCAGTCTCTGATTCTTTTCCCCCAAGTAACCTTCAGAATCATTCCACTGAAAGTGCAAAACAAAATTATAATGCCATACCTCTAACCCATAGACAAGACAATTAAAAAGAACTAAGTATTTGCAAAAACACGGAGCACATGCAATTCTCATACACTGGTGTTATGAGAGTAACCTTTCAAACCACTTTAGAACACTGCTTGGCAGAGTATCTCCTCTAACTGAACACGCACGAACCACAGACAAAGCAGTTTCCACAGCAAGTAGGTCTCTAACAGAAACGTGTGTAGAGAAAAGTGTGAGTGTGTGTGTACGTGTATATATATATATATTTTTTTACTAAAAAACACCCTTTAGCATTTTAACGTCTACAGTCACATTCTCTTCAATAGCAAAAAGATGGAAAATAACTCAAACATCAACCAACAGTAGGATGTACAGATAAACTACTGTGGTACAATCACACTACAGGATACAACAGCAAGGAGAATAAGCTAACGCCAACTACGGGCAACATCAGGGATGAATCTTAACTAAGCGAGGAGTGAAAGAAAGGAGACACAGGAAAACTGTTAGGAGTCCATTTTTACACACCTGAAAAGCAGACGATTGGTTCCCCCCAGGAGGGCTGGATCCTGACCGGACGGGGCACCAGAGGCTTCTGGGGGGCTCGTTGCATAGGTGCGAGCTCACTTTGTGAACATTAACGAAGCCATACATGTACAATTTGTGCACTTAATTTAGACCTCAACAGTTTACATTTTTTTTTTTAAAAATCAAGCTATTTTCTGCCCCAGTTTTTAGAGGTAATAATGAAATAATTTTATAACTGTAAGAACATATTAATATGAACACAGAAAACAGTTTTCTTCAGTTTGCAAAACCAGCGCATTACCAAGGCTGGGTGGTCCGCCTTGTGATTACAGTAAAAATGACAAAGGTTGTTCCTTCGATTGATGAACAGAGACAGATCATAATAATAATGTACTGACAAAGGTGCCCTGCTGCCTGGAGGGGTCCCTGCCAGGGGAGTGGGCCACACAGCTCCCACAACTTTAAAATGGTATTTAATCCTTTGGGGGGACTAGATTTTACAAGTGACCTGAAGTCTCTCTCCCTTAAAATATTCTCTAAGTTCTAATATGATTAAACGTATACAGGATAGATGCGGAAAAGCAGGTTCAAGAGTATTCAGTACAGTGTTATTATACTAGCAAAGCAGAAAAGACAACTAAGCATCCAATAATAGGAAGTGGCTGGATAAATTATGGTAAAAACAGCCATACACAGGAATAGCACACGACAATAAAAATACTGCAAAAATACATTTAATTATACGGAAAGGTTTTCCTAAGGTTATTAGGTGAAGGGAAAAACTGGATAAAACAGTATTTTTTCCTCCTGTTAAGGAAAAAAAGATTTTATATACATACACAGAGAAACAGATAGGTATATAAAATACATATTTTATATATTTATACATAAAGATAGGGGTTTTATCTATACAGCAGAATCACAAGTTACATACTTCTGTTTTTTTAATTTTTGGCAATGAATATGAACCATTTTCTCATTTTAAGTTTTCAAAAAGAAATTAACTTTTTCCAACTTTGTTAACAAAATTCTAAATACATATATGTTTTGTTGACAAAGAGTAATTATAAAACACCCAAGTGTAATTCACTATGTGTCCTCATTACGAACCGTCATAGGGCCTATGCCCCTTACCCAGTTTTCTCATCTCCCACAGCTTCCACCCGTCAACAGCACACACCACCTGCTCTGCTCTCCCCTGAGCGTTTCCCTCTCGATTTCCCCCTTCTCATGACTGGCACCTCCCTAACCCAGGCTACCTATCCAGGGGCCGTATTTATCCCCTGCACCCTCTCATACATTGTATAAGATCATTTCCATCGAGCAGTCCTTCAAAATGCCTTAACCTGCCCCATTCTCCATCCCACTGCTGCCACAATCCTAACCAAGTCTTCAGGGCCCCGCACCAGGATTACGCCCAAGGCTGCCTAACTCATGGCCCGGAGGCACCAGCCAAATCTCGACCTGCCCTGCCAGCGTCACTGGATGACCCCAGCGGCTTCCCACTGTTCAGCAGGTGTGCCAGGCTCCCAATTACCTTTCCAATTTTGTCACGCACACCCTATAAGGCTTGGCCGACTCCCGGCACATGAAGGAGCAAGAATCCTTCAACCTGGAGAGGCTGTGTGCTCCCAAACCCACCTCGCGGCCTTCCCTCCAACGCGGCCCTCTCCCCCGGAACGCCCCAGCTGCCCTCCTCCCTGACTCTCCAGTTCCCACTCACCCTGGGGCTTCCCCAGGTCCCCCTCCAGGGAGCCTTCTCCCACCACTCCCCACCACAGACAGGGACGCTCCCGCCCCCCGCCTTCCTGTGTGCCACAAAACGAAACTGACCATACCTGGACCTCAAACTTCCACATTCACTCTCACCGCGCTGGCACTTAGGCGCACCTAGAGTCTTCTTCGCCTGCTGCGTGCCTGTAAACGTGGTCTCCTGTATAAAAGCTGAACTCCTCGAAGACACGGTCGCTGCTTATACCTCTTCCCTACATCCCACTCACCGCGAGATTTCACGGAGTTTTATTTAAACGGGGAGCACTTGGTACACCTGCTCCAAAATGCACGTCAACACTTAAGTTAGAAACAAAACTGACCACACCTGGACTTCAGCTTCCACACATTAGCTGCCGCTTATCACCAGAAGAGTCTGCATAATAAACTCACCCACCTCAGGCGAGGAATGCCGGCGACCGAGTGCCCCCCTGCCCCCCACCCAAGTGCACTGCCCCAGAGGCTGTGCTCCAGGTCACCCCCCGCCTGGCACTCGTACAGCCCTTTGTTCCACACCTGCTGCTGCCTCTGCCCAGAAGGGTCTTCCTCTGCCCCACAGCCCCCCTCAACCTTCTCCAGCTGGTAAGTCCCTACTCACCGTCAGCCCAGCTCCAACACCACCACCTCTCTGTAACCGCAGTGACCCTTGCTAGCAAGATGTAATTACCCCCACATCATCTTCCTACTAATTAACACCATATAATGCTTATCAGCCATATCATGGCTTTTTTTTTTTTTTTACATTTACACACAGTGAGCTAGTAAAAGGCAGGCGCCATGATTTATGCATCTTTATATCCCCAACACTTAACGCTGTACTTCACATACAGTAAGCAACTCCCCCTCAACAAAAAAAGAAGAAAGTGTAACTCAAAGATAAAATAAGTCAGAATTGCGCCCACCTGAGTCCTCCAGGACCCCTCAGTCCTCCCCAATTCCACTGGCTCTCTCTGACCTCCACAGGGGCCAACTCCCCTGGTCCAAAGGTCCACCTCTCCCGAGCTACTCAAGAACCCTCTAGCTAATATAATAGACACAAGGTTGGGATATTTATCAGGAAGAAAAGTCAGGAAAAAGTCACAGAAAATCAGCAAAGTAGTCAGGTTTGCAGAGTGCTTACTGCTGATCCAGACTTAACGGGAAAGCCTGGCCAAAGTGGAGCCATGCCTGGCACAGCCCCCATCCCTTACCCCTATTCTCCTCATCCCTATTCTCCTCCCCCCACAACACCATCTGTAGCAGATGGTAAACAGGACATCCCCCACATGCTGAGCCAAGGTGGATTTGTGTTGGTACGACACCACATGCCGGCCTGATGAGATCACCCAAGCCTCTGCCAGATCCACAGTCCCTTCCAGAAACTGCTGATCACTGTTTTCTTCATGGACAGTGCCCCTCTTCCTGGCCCCATCGTTCCCTTGGAGTCTAAGTCACACTCTCACTCAAAAGCCACATAGTCTTGGCCACCACAAGAGAAGACACCCTTTCCCTGTGTGCTCCCCAAGATCCCACCCCAGCCTTCAGGCTCACTTACACAGAAACGTCACAGGTGGCGCTCCAGAACTCTGACCAATCCAAATGGTCTCCAGCAGAGACTTGCCTCCTATTTAAAGGGAGTTGCTCCAAAGTAGGATCTTAACCCAACCCAGCTGCCATGTAGCCTCAAAATGTGGACACAGCTTTTACCAAGGTGGAGCCGTCCCACTGGATCACGCCAAACGACCAGGAGGTACCCAAGATGTGCCATCTATTAACACCCTCAGAGCTCTTCCCATTTCCTGTCAGGAGGATGCCCACAACTACTGCTGCTTTAGAAAACAGAAGCAATAGAGAGGTCCTGAGTTCAAAGAATGATTATGACTTTGCCAGCTGAGGTTAATGAGCTTTTACCCATTTCTCTAGGGTCTCTGGCAACGCACAGCAAATGGTCTCCTAGAATTTTAAGTTTTTTACTATAGATCTTAAATATACACACTAAAAATGTCCACGGTTCCTGCATGCACACCTCATCCAATCATGGTGGGCCCCAAATGCACAGTAACAGACACCAGTCCAGGTGAGAATCAAAGCATTTCTGTTTTCTGGACTTGCATGACCTACAATCCTTTTCCACCTTAGAATCTGTTGTCCTTCCAGGCTAAAACCAAATCTATAAAGAATTCTGCTTTCTTACACATAATCCAAACCTCCTTACAAATTGTCCCTTTTCCTCCCCCCAACCTACTCACATTTTTAACCATCTCCTTTTGAAGCCTCTCTCTCGTGTTTGAGTTATTTAGTTTCAAGCACTTACAGAATCAGTTATCTAACATATCAGGTGCTGGGCACTTTCACCCAAGTTTTTTCACTCAATCTTTACAAATTTTTGTAACTCGTGAGATGTTCGTACATGCACAAAGTAGAGAGAACAGGGTAAGAAAATTAATGTTCCGTTCACTGATTTCAAAAATTATCATCACACCAAACACTCATTTTCCCTCCCCCCACCCAAAACTGGATTGTTTCAAAGCAAATCTTGGACACCATAATCTTATCTGTAAACACTTCAGTGTGATCTCTGACAGAAAAACTCTTTATAGCTCCTGTAATCACTATACCATCATCCAGACTAAAAAAATAAATCAGTAACAATTCCTTGATATCAGATAATGCCGTCAGTATTCAAATTCTCCGATTTCTCAGTATTTTGGAACAGTTCCACATTTTCACCCGGAAAGTGATGCTCACTTAGTGACTTTCTGGGCCATCTATTTGGTGCACAGCAGAACGTCAAGTGTCTCGTATTGCAGCCCTGGTCCTCTTTACGCACAGCACAGCTGCTTTTCTATCATGTTTAGAAAAGGCCCACATATATACCTTTTAAATGATCTTTACAAAAGTGGCCTTTCCTTTTTCGAGTACTTTAATCCAGGCAAAACAACATTACGTGATGCAATGTTTGGGACCTGGGGTAGATTTCTCCTAGATTATCATTCATTCACTGCCCAATGTCACCAAGTAGGGGAAATATGAGAAGCTAAGGAAATAGATGGTATCTGTCGTGAACGGATATGTACTATTACTCATACTGAGCCTCCGCCACGAACCACAGTTGCAATAAAATGATGATAATGATGATGATGGTAAGAACGATGGGCTTCTATCAACGAGAGGCAAAGACAGTCCTCTCTGGATAGATGAAGGATTCCTGAAATGTTAACAAAAAGCTCTCAACTCCTTAGGAGAAGTACAATCATCAAACCGCACAGGTGGATCCTGGAAAGGTAAATGAGCGGTGAGGCTAAATCCCCCAGCAACTCCTTTCCAGTATCTGACACCAAGTGAGAGAAAAGAAATTAAAAAAGAAATTAAAATGCAAACCATACTGTCCTCATAATCACCTGCAAGTTTCTGACACATTTCAAAAAACAGATACAACTGCAATGGATCTCCTTTATAAGTCTTAAGTAAAGATAACGTTTGGGATTTTACACATATATATATATATATGAAACAATGAAATAAAGAGCTGTTTGAAAATAATCTTTAAAAGTTAGAGAACACAAATCAAACAAGAAACAAAATAAATTCCTTTATACTGACCTTCAAAAATATTGTTCTAAGCTCAGCTGGATCTGCTCTCTTGGTTAAAACCACCTATAAATAAACATAAAAAGGTTTATATTATTAGAACAAAGCTGAGAAATCAAGCTAGCAGACTGAAAGAAAATAAACTCTAGGTTAGAAATTAGTGTATTTCATTTTTGTACTTAAAGCACCAAATTTCCCCATTGCATCAACTACTCCCTGGATTTTAAATCAGACTTCTTATGTGCCTTCTAGAATTGATAACAGTCTGCGCAAGAAACCAGTAAAGCTCTTAATATGTGGCATTTAATGTATATCATTTTTTTTCAAAAAGTGGAAAAAAGAAAACTTGAAACAGATCTGTAACCACCTGGCATTTTTAAACTACACACCAGAGTGATACATACCCTTCCACATAGGAATATTAAATATTGAAGTACAACTTGTTTGTTAACTATGCAAGAGAACACAGTTCTTAAAGAAGTTGGTGAACAAGGCAAATCATATGAACAAACAAGGGAATTACTTCCCACAGTTCTGCCAGGAACAGGCATGAATGCCTAGCTATCTGGGCATGCCAAGCAAGGTCTCCTCTCTCCCCGACTTTTACTTTAAGAATCAGAAGTCTCCAAAGGTACGATTATTCTTCTCCACATTCCAGAAATACAAGAGGCTATGGTTACCGTTCGAGAACAAAATTTGACAGATTAGCTCAGAATAGGTGTTGTGCTTAATTCCCCAGCCCACAAAGTCCAAAAACATCAGTGGAGAAAAAGCAAGACAAACTTGAATGTGGCTACCCCAGGCCAACACAAAAGAGTCCTTATGTGGAACCAAACAGTGGGCTTATTCAGTGTCCCATCACCCAATCCTGCTGGCAATAACCGTCATGAGACTGAATTCTCACCAAGCACAGCGTCACCCCATGATACAGCCAAGGAGGGGTTCCTGGAACCACCCTAATACCGGAGCCACGTCGATATCCACAGGGAGATTTATGCAAATTGTTCTAAATCCCTTCTGTGTGTTTGCAGAGGCTCTTCTGAGATCTTTGGACAATGGGTTCTCTGTCTCTAAATATATAACTGCCTGAGCTTCTTGACCTGCCACTGTCAGGAATAATTTTATTAACTAATCACTGGAATGGGAGAGGTAGTTTTTCTGAAACGAGTTGGCTAGTCACCTTGTTTCCCAAAGCAATACTGATAACTCCTTTAATTTCAGTTGAGTACTTGTAACCACCAATGCATTTTTTGGTCCATAAAGATTTGGTAATTTTTTTAAAATTCTAAATTGGTGTTTTTTGCTGTTCAATTAAGGAGGAAAAAACAGAATGCTAACCAACCTAAGACTGATGATAATGCCAATCTATACATTTCTGGAGAAGATTCCCTGCTTTTGGGTTTATATTCTGAGAAAGGTAGGATAGGCCAAACATTATTGGAGAAGATGAGACAGCATAAAAACACCTCTATCCTCTTAAGGGCAGACAAAATCCCTCCAAGTTCCTTATCTCACAACAGTCCATATGTGAGATTTTTTTTTTAATATTTTATTTATTTGAGAGACAGAGCACAAGCAGGAGAAGAGGCAGAGGGAGAGGAAGAAGTAGATTCCCCACTGAGCAGGGAGCCCAATGTGGCACATAATCCCAGGACCTGCAGATCATGACCTGAGCCAAAGGCAGATGCTTACCCCTCTGAGCAACCCCAGGCACCCCCATTTGTGACATTTTTTAGAAGGCATATGGTGACCCTAGGTACTTAGCTGGGTTTCCTTTTAAAAGCAAAAGGTAAGTTTCCACCAAGTAAACTATTCTTTCTCCATCTGAATACCAACCACATCCTTTAAAATCTAATTATTTCACTACGCCATGCATTTCATCAAGCTTTCCCTGGGCAATGCTATTTTATTTTATTTTTTTTAAAGATTTTATTTATTTATTTATTAGGAAAGAGAGAGAGTGAGAGAGAGCATGAGAAGGGAGAAGGTCAGAGTGAGAAGTGGACTCCCCATGGAGCTGGGAGCCCGATGTGGGACTCGATCCCGGGACTCCGGGATCATGACCTGAGCCAAAGGCAGTCGCTCAACCAACTGCGCCACCCAGGGGCCCCTGGGCAATGCTATTTTAGAGTGAACTTCCCATGTCATAAATTCCCACAGCATTCTTCCACTGCTAACCCCCAAATGCACATCAGTGTCCCCCAACAGGACTATACCTCCCTAAGAAACAAGGCTTTCATTCTGTGACTCTGTCAGGATCTAAGACACAGGGGAACACCATCCATAGAGGGAGAAAATAACAAAGATGAGAGCAGAGATCAATGAAATAGACTAAAAAGACAATAGGAAACATCGATGTAACTAAGAACTGGTTCTTTGAAAAGATGAACAAAATTGACAACCTATTGGGGCACCTGGGTGGTTCAGTGGGTTAAACCTCTGCCTTCAGCTCAGGTGGTGATCTCAGGGTCCAGGGATCGAGCCCCGCATCGGGCTCTCTGCTCGGCAGGGAGACTGCTTCCCCCTCTCTCTCTGCCTGCCCTCTCTGCCTATCTGTGATCTCTTTCTGTCGAATAAATAAATAAAATCTCTTAAAAAAAAAATTAACAAACCATTAACCAGACTCACCAAGTAAAAAAAAGACAGATGACACAAATAAAATTGCAAAGGAAAGAGAAGACATCAACAACTGGCACCACAGAAATATGAAAAGATAAGAGACCACTATGAACAATTATACTAATAAGTGGGACAACCTAGAAGAAATGAATAAATGCCTAGAAACACACAACTTACCAAGACTGAATCATAATGAAATACAAAAACCTGAAGACACCAATTACTAGTAAGGAGACTGAATCAGTAATTTAAAACCTCCCAAAAAACAAGTCTAGGACTAGACAGCTTCACTAGCAAACTCTACCATTCAAAAAAAAAAAAAAATACCAATCCTTCTCCAACAGTTGCAAAATACAGGAGAGGAAGAAACTTTTCCAAACTCATGAGTACAGCATTAGCCTGCTACCAAAACCAGACAAAGATGCCACAAGAAAAAAATAAAAATAAATATATAAAAATTATAGGCTAATATCCCTGATGAATATATATGCAAAAATCCTCAACAAATACTTGCAAACCAAATTCAACAATGTATTAAAAGGATCATATACCATGAAGTGAAACTTCTCCAAAGAAGATATACAGATGGCCAAAAGATACATGAAAAGATGCTCAGTATCACTCATCATCAGGAAAATGCAAATTAAAACCACAATGAGATGTTACCTTACACCTGTCAAGACTGGCTAGTGTCAAAAAGACAAGGACAAAAAAAAGACAAGAAAATAACAAGTGTTGGCAAGAATTAGAGAAAAGGAAACTGTATACTGCTGGTGAGAATGTCAACTGGTACAGTCATTATGGAAAATAGTACAGAGGTTCCTCAAAAAATTAAAAATGGAGCTATTCTACTTAGGGGTATTTATCTGAAGAAAATGAAAACACTAACTTGAAAAGCTACATATGCACCCTCATGTTCACTGCAGCATTATTTACAATAGCCAAGACAAAGCAACAACCTAAGTGTCCACTGATGGATGAATGGACAAAGAAATTGTGAGATAGGTAGGTATAAATAAATAAAAAATAGAGTATTATTCAGGCTTAAGAAAGAATGAAATCTTGCCATCTGCAACAACATGGATGGACCTCAAGGGCATATGCTAAAGTGAAATAAATCAGACAGAGAAAGCCAAGTACCATATAATCTCTCTTATAAATGGAATCTATATATCTATATAAAAATAGATAAAGGGGAAAAAAATAGATACAGAGAATAGATTGGTGGTTGCCAGAGACAGGGGAGTGGGGTGGGAGAAATGGGTGAAGGGTATATAAATTTATTAAAAATTTTGTTTAAAAAGCAGGAATTATTCATCAATGTATGACCAACATCTAGTATAACGCCTGGCACAGAGAGGCATTCCATAAATATTAGCTGAAGTACTGATTCTACAAATTAATTTTTTAAAAATCCATATAGTTATCTAACAAATCTAAGTCATGTCACCTAACGTGTATAGAACATTTAATATTTTCATTGCATGACTATTACCTCATTGGATCTTCACGGCAAAATCTGAGACCTGCAGACAGTATAATATTGCACCCACCTTACAGAAGGAGAAACCAAGACCCAAGGAGGGTCAGTGATTTCCCCAGAAGTCAGATGTGGCACCAATCTGTGCTTACATTTCTAAGAGATGTCTAAGCTGAGGTCAGATTCCCAATCTTCCATCTCCTACCCTGTTGGTCTTTCCATTGAGCCACATTGTAGGGAGCTTCAAACTGACCATAACTTACGTTCACCACTAATATAATACATGCCTACAAATCAAGAATCTCCCATTTTTTCCTACAATCACCAGATTGTAGCGTCCATCCAAGTGCTGTGATTCAGAACAAGGCTTTAAGGGTACTTGGGTGGCTCAGGTGCTCACGTGTCATCTGACTCTTGGTTTCAGCTCAGGTTATGATTTCAAAGGGCCCTGCCGAGCCCTACATCGGGCTCTGCACTAGGTGTGCAGTCAGCTAGGGATTCTCTCCCTCCCTCTCCCTTTGCCCCTCCCCCACTTCCGCTCTCTAAATAAATAAATAAATAAATGGGTTTTTTAAAATCTTAAAAAAAAAAAAGCACCGCAAACATGGTTTTAGTGTCAGGCCACCTGTGACTGGGGATCAGATGTGACATCTCAACTCAATAGCTGTGTGACCTTCAGCTAGATCCCTGACCTCTCAGTCTCCCTTTCCTCACCCGTAAAATAAAGAAGTCCTGGATGGTTGAAAGAGTGATAGGAGATAATAATATCAAGTGCTTAGCACCAAAAAGTACACACAGTTAAAGCACTCAAATGAAATCTACTATTTGCATTATTTATGGAAAGGTGTTTATATTCTACCATGCTTACTCTTCAAAAAGTCTAAGTGATAAGTAACCTGGCTCATAACCTCAGAAGGAAAAAATGAGAAGGGAGGGGAAAGGATCTCATGGATCTTCAAAAACATTCAGCAAACCACCAACCACAGACATTTTCCTAACTCATCCCCTGTGCTATCTTAGCCCCAACCAATGCTACTTCTTGAAAACAGACCCACAGTTCCAGATACACCACGGAATTTCCCTGCGGCCTGTGGAAATGTGTGTTATTAGGCCCTGAACACACTATAATGAAGCACAAAGTAACTATGGTTCAGTGGGGGATAAATTCAGAAAAATTTTTACCGGTCTCTTGGCTTTACCTCTGTACTAATTCCTCTGTTCTATCTCCCATGGCTGTGTGGCTAGGCAGAATTCCCAGTCCTACTTCTACCTCCCATTCCCATCTTCTTGTTTGGGTATCATGTATAGTGAAGGAAGAATACTAAACACAGCTTCTTTCAAGACAACATAAAGTTAGAGCTCGAAGTACCAGTGTTCTGAAGGTATACTGAGATGGATTCGGCCTGGTGGCACAAATCAATACCCAGGAAGTTTTAGGAGCTAGAAAAAAGGAACTACAGAAATGTAGCCTCCCTTTTTAAGTCAACTCAAAACAGCTGCTGGGCATGCACACTCTGCATCACTTTAACAAGCCTTTAGAAGATTCATCAAACTTCAGATTGTTTCCAGAAGGCTGAATTTTATTGTTATAATTTTTTTCTTATACTAACAGCATGTAAATATTTACAACTACTGCTCTTACAATCTAATTGCCTGATTTTATCATCATGCTTCTGAATTTGCATTTGTAAGAACAGATTCCACTATTAAACAAATTTTGTATATCAAGAGTTTTAAATAAAGGAACTAGTTTTCAAACATAGTTAGGAAAATCACCAGGAAGGAAAAGAGTTCTTGGCAGATGACTATGAAATATTACTATTTGCTACTTAAATCAATACAACAGAGAATCTTATATAATAGCAGCTAACTTCCACACACAGTCAAGACTCAGGGAAAGGAGGGAGGGTTAAAATTGAAAAAACTATGCATTATATATATATTTTTTCCACAAACTGGGAGAAGTTTACCTTTATTGAACTTTAATATGGAAATTTCAGGTCCATTCAATGAATCTATGTTCCATGGGACAAAATTTCAGGACCAATGAATATGTAAAGTTTTTGGCAAGACAAACATTAGACATGAGAGCTTGAACAGGTTAACAAGAGCATTTGCAAAACAGATGCACTAGCTATGTACATCCTAGACATAAAAAACCAGCCAACAAGAACATAACTTCGACGACTGGGTTTTTAAAAGGTGGTGGCAGGAAGCATGACAAAGAACCAGAAAGATACTTTCAGGACAAATAAATTCACTCTTATTTTAATATGAGTTAGAGCAGCCAAAAGAAGGAGAACACCAGGAAAGATTTTTCTACATGGAGGAATATTTTTTAAACTGGCTTTCTAACACTGGAATCAAGCCGCAGTTGTAGGTTCATTAACAAATCACAGTAGTACAAAATTATGAGCCCAACAGGGCACTGGGGAAGAACATAAGAACACCTACACAGGAAAGGGATACTTATTTGAAGAAGAAAATGTAAAGAAAAGAAAAGCTCTCTTCTTCCAGTGAAAAGCTATAAGATATAGATAATAGATATAGATATATACATGATCTCGAATGCATCTTACTCCCAACTCCTGCAAAGGACAGAAACTACGCAGATGCTCCAAAAATGTCGATGCAGGAAAAAAGTCTTTCAGATGAGTAGAAATCAAATCTGTACAGTGAAAATAGATAATAGCTCCTTCTTGGCCAGCAGTGCTCAAAGTGTGGGCACTGGATATCAGCCTCCAATGGGAACTTTTAGAAATGCAAATTATCACGACCTACCCCAGATCTGCAAATCAGAAACTCTGGGGGTGGGGCCAGCAATCTACCTTTAACAAGTCCTCCAGGTGATTCTGATGCTGTTAAAATTTAAGAACCACAGCTTTAGCTAATGTCCAATTCAGTCTGGTTAGGACTGCTATTCTCAGCCCCAGCTGTAGATGCAAGTCTCCCAAAGGACTTCTGGGTTTTCTCAATGTCCAGGCCTATCAAATTAGACTGCGAAGGATAATCCGAGCAGAATCTCTGAAATGGGTACCTTTAAAGCTTCATCCTAAGATTATACTGTGGGGCTCAGCTGAGACCCACTGAGTTGGGCCCCAAGATCCCAACCTTAGCTTTGCTACTCCAACTGCAGGACACCACCGCCTTCACTCAGTCCCGCGCCTAACCACCCCGCCCCCCAAACCTAAAAGCCAAGACAAGCACAGGCTTACACTGAAAATTCTACTGTCATGAAGTAATTATTTACCTTCGATATGAAATAAAAACCAGAAGAGACAGCTCGTCAAAAGTGAGCTAGTCTGTGCTGTATGTACAGGCACACATGCAGCGACAAGCAGAAAACAGAGGTCGAGGGAGAAAGGTCTCTGCCTGGTATTCTGAATCTGAGGAACGAAGTGTAGTGGGCGGACCTGAGTCCCAGAGGAAAGCTCTCCTGGGTGTGGCCCAACAATTTAGAAGCTGGGGCCAACTCTCCTTCCCATCTATCTTCCTGTATCTCCACTTGTATCTTCCTGTACTGCAGAGCCTGGAAGGTTAAAACTACATTTCCCAGTCTCCCTTGCAGCAACGTGGCCTAAGGGCTGTCCATCAGATGAAGCTGGGTGAGATGTAGAAGGCAACATTTTGTAAAGTTAAGACTGGGAAGGTGGGGGCCATGCTTCTGCTGTTTCTGCCAGCAAGCATCATTGCTAGAAGTATTGGATTTTCCCATGGCAACCTGCTGTCCATGTCAGGGGTAGTACAGGTCTGAACACTCCCCTTCCGGCAAGCCATTTCATGACTGCACGAGAGGTTACTGCTCTCTTGGTGGCCTGCTCTGCTGTGAGGGCCTGGAGGGCACTCTTGGAAGCTCAACCTGAAGTCTGTTTCTTCACCTTCCCAACGAATTCTGTAAGCCATTTAATACCCTGTAATAAATCTCCCTCTGCTTAAACCAGCTAGAGTGGATTCTGTTCTCCGCAAGTGAACCTTGACTGATACAATCAGTAACTGCAAAAGAAAGTTTGGCATTCCCCAAAACCACAGTTAGCATTAACTCAAGAAGAATGAGGTATCTCATCAAGTTGAAGAAAAATAATGTTTTACTGAATTTACTAAGTCACTCATTCTTCATCCTACAGTTTCCCTTAGTTCTAACAAATGAAGAGCAGTGTTTATGAAAAAGCTACTGAAACATACATTAGTACAGAGACAAGATGCGTTGTTAAGCATGCTTCAAACCACAGCCTTTCTGTGTAATCAACCCTCAAAAGTTCATATCACTCAACAGTTGACTTATAAGGCACCAGATACCACAAACGTTAACCCGCCTGGTAATTACCCAAATGGGTCATGTCAGGGGTGCTGCAGATGTTTATCAGAAGGATTCGGTAGCTTGTGAAGTGTGCTGGATTTAACTCTGCACTGGTGTAGACCAACTTTAAACAGGGATAAAGCCATCACCATTACAATTCCGTATTAAGAAGCAGAGTGTAACAGTTAAGGAATGGATGGTGGTGTTCCAGCTGTGGGTTCTGTGATGCTAAAATAACTTTAAACACACTAATTTTAGATTTTATTATTATTGTTATTAAGCTAAAGCTAACATTCCAGTAAATGTTCCCAAGAGTAAAAATTTGACAAGAGACAGTAGGAGTCTTTTCTAAAATAGACATTTTTCTGTTTATAATTTCAACTCCTCATGGAGACAGAAGGTGTTTGCCCATCCTGACAAAAGCAAACATCTCTGAAAGGTTCAGAGAACAGATTTGGGTCCCAGTGTATTACTAACCTGGTGACCGCGGACAATCAGTTAACATCTCCGAGTCAGTTTCCTCATCTATAAAATGGGCGAAGAGACAAAATCTACTTATCTATTTCAGAAAGGTATCTTAAGGCCCAATTAGAACCTCTGTGGGAACCAGTGCTGGTATAGGAAAACCTGAACTATGAAAGATAAACTCCTGGAGGCTCAGTGTGGACCAGACGGAGATTTAAAAACTCTAGGAGGTCCCAGCCATAGGCTAATCTCCACATTTTTGTGAGTTTTACCTCCGGGAACTTCACCTGGTTCTCACAGTGAGAGTGGGAGAAAAATCATTTGCACATCTCACACAAGGACAGGAAGAGGAACCATTCTGAAATGCCATCCGAGTATTCTGGTTGTTCTTTGTTGGTTTTTTTTTTTTTTTTCAACAAGATCTGACCTCAGGAGAAATTATTTATTAACAGGCTAACCTGCTAGGGTATTATCAGAGCCCACCTTACCGTTGGGATGATAAATACCCTATCCCAGCCACCTCTAGCCATTCTCTCCCACCTAAGAGGAGGGGAAAAAAACTGAGAAACACTTGTGAGGCACACTGTCCGGAGCCAGAGACTCTCTAATGGGCAGAGACCTAATCACAGGCCTGCAGGACACTTCCTCTCCCTCGGCACCCTACCACCACACTACCAAAGGCCAATTTGCTACAGTTCCTTTTATCCATCCAGTACATCATGTCTGGCTACCAAGAAAAAATTATAAAGCATAGCAAATGGCAAGAAACAAAAAACAAGACAAAACACCCACAATTTGAAGAAACAGAGTGAGAATGTTGAAATGACCAAAACAGGAATTTAAAACAACTACAATTAATATGCTAAGGGCTCTAATGGATAAAATAGACAGCGTACAAGGAAAAATCAGCAATGTAAGCAGAAAAATGGAAATTCTAAGGAAGCACCAAAAGAAACAGTAGAGATCAAAACCACTGTAAGGATAATGAAGAATGCTTTTGATGGGCTTACCAGTAGACTGGACATGACTAAGAGGAGAATCTCTGAGTCTGAGGATATCTCAATAGAAATCTCCCGAACTGGAAAGCAAAGAGAAAAAAAATGGGAGGGGGGCTTGGGGGAAACAGAATATCCAAGAACTGCAGTACAGCTACAAAGAGTGTAACATAGATATAAAAGAAATACCAGAAGGAGAAGAAAAAAAGGAATAGTAGGAATTACTTGAAATAATAATGACTGAGAACTTCCCTCCAAAGTCAGATATGAAACCACAAATCCATGAAGACAGAAAAAACCAAGCAAGATAATCAAAATCACCTTAAACATTAATGCTCTAAATGCACCAATTAATTAAAAGACAGCTTGTCAGGTGCACTAAAAAACAAGACCCAAATAAGTATGCTATCTACAAAAAAAAAAAACCAAAAAACAAAAGACACCACTGTAAATATAAAAATACTTAGAGATTAAAAGTAAATGAACAGAGGGGCAGGCGCTTGGGTGGCTCAGTCAGCTAAGTGTCTGACTCTTGATTTGGCTCAGGTCATGATCTCAGGGTCAACAGACTGAATCCTGTGTTGAAACCCACAGTGGGCTCCACACTCAGCCGACTGAGTCTGCTTGAGATCCTCTGCCTCTCCCTCTGCTCTTCCTCCTACTCACACATGCTCTCTCTAAAGAAATCTTTAAAAAACAAAAGAGTGAACAGAGAAAGATAATGCCATGCACACAGTAATCAATGGACAGCAGAAGTAGCTATATTAATTTCAGTCATAGCCCATTTTGAAGCAAGGAAAGTTACCAGGGATAAAGAGGGACACTAAAGAATGACAAAGCGGTCAATTCTCCAACAGGATATTAACAATCTTCGGTGGAACAGAATAGAAAACCTAGGAACAGACCTACATAAATACAGTCAATTAATCTTTGACAAAGGAGGAAAAACAGTCTCTTCAACACATGGTGCTGGAATAATTAGACATCCACATGCAAAAAAAAAAAAGACTCTACACACAGACCTTACACCCTTCACCAAAAGTAACTCAAAATGGATCAGAGACCTAAATGTAAAACTCCTAGAAGATCATAAAGGAGCAATGGCCTTGGGTTTGGCATGGACTTTTTAGATGTAGCACCAAGGCATGTCCCATAAAAGAAAGAACTGAGAAGCTGGACTTCATTAAAACAGAAATTTCTACTCTGCAAAAGATAATATCAAGAAAATGAAAAGATGAGCAAAAGACTGGGATCAAGTATTTGCAAAAGAACAATCAATTAAGAACTGCTATCCAAAATATACAAAGAATTCTTAAAACTCAACAATAAGAAAAAAAAAAAAAAACAATTGCAAAAATGAGTCAAAGACCTTCACAAAAAACTCCGAGGAGGACGTATAAATAGGAAGTAACCATGAGAAGTTGCTCCACATCATCTGCCATCAGGGAAATACAAATCAAAATAACAAGATACCAGAATTCACAAAACACCAAATGCTGGTGAGCATGTGCAGCAGCAGGAACTCTCACGGATTACTGATGGGAATGCCAAATGCTACGGTCATTTTGGAAGACAGAATGGCAGTTTCTTACAAAATTACCATAGTCTTACCCTATGACTCACAAATTGAAAACTTAGATCCACACAAAAACTTACTCATGAATGTTTACAGCAGCTTTATTCCTAATTATTGAAAACTGGAAGCAACCAAAGTGTATTTCAGTGAATGGCTAAATAAACCACGGACATCCAGATACTGGAATATTATTCAGCACTAAAAAAAAATGAGCTATGAAGCAATGAAAAGACGTGAAAGAAACTTAAATGCAGATTACTGAGTGAAAGAAGCTAATCTGAAAAGGTATACTGTATGACGGCAACTATATGATATTGTAAAAAAAAAAAAAGGCATAAGAATGGTGATAGTAACGAGATCAGTGGTTGCTAGACATGAGAGAGTAGGGAAGGAGAATAGGCAGAATACAGATTAGAGCAGTGAAAATGCCATTTATGATACTATAATGGTGGATACATATCCTTATACAGTTTTTCCAAACCCACACAATGTACACCACCAGAAGTGAACCTCAACGCAAACCAGGGACTTTGGTGATAATGATGTGTCAATGTAGGTTCATCTACTCTAACGCATGTACCATTCTGAAGGAAAACAATGGGGAGACTGTGTATGCTTAGGGACAGGTGGTATATAAGAAATCTCCGAACGTCCTTTCAATTTTGCTGTGAACCTAAAACTATTCAAAAATATTAAGTCTATTAGAAAAAAAAAAGGATCATGAGTAGCCAGAACAATCAAGATTAACTTAATTAGGGGTGCCTGGGTGGCTCAGTCGGTTAAGTGTCTGCCTTTGGCTCAGGTCATGATCCCAGGGTCCTAGGATTAAGCCCCACATCAGGCTCCCTGCTCAGTGGAGAGTCTGCTTCTCCCTCTGCTTCTCCCCTGCTTGTGCTCTCCCTTTCTGTCAAATAAAAAAATAAAATCTTAAAAAAGAAAAAAAAAAGATTAACTTAGGTAGAGTAACTAGGGACACACCTGTATAATCTCCCTTTATTTTCAAAGAACCCTTGAAGCAGGTTGGATTCTCTTCCTTTACAGTTGAGAAAACTGCAGGTCAAACAGGTTGATCTACCCCAAACCCCATGTTGATTCCACAGGACCACAACCCAGACAGTCAGGTTACCTTAGAGCAGGGTTTCTCAATCTTGGCCCTACTGACATTTTGTTTGTCCCATCATTCTTTGTTATAGGGGGCTGTGTGGTGCACTGTAGGATGTTTAGCAACATCCCTGGCCACCCCTCCTCCCAGATGTGATAACCAAAAATGTATCCAGACATTACCCAATATGCCCTGGGGCAGAATTACCCCACCCTGAGTTGAGAACCATTGCCTTAGATGGTGCTGCCCATTCACGCAATGCAATCACCTCTGGGAAGCCTTCTCTGTACCAAGCCCAGCGCCAGGCGCTGAGGACACAATGCCAAATAAACCAGAGACCCTGCCTCACAAGGGGAATGCCAGCCTAATCAGCAAGTGGTTGGTACAGTGTGGGTGGAGATGCGTGCTTCTGCAAATTAGAGTGGTGGTAGAACTAGGATTCTAATTCTGCTGGAGTCCCGGGTTGCAGAGGTAAAGTCTCTGGAGCTGGATTGTTCGTTATGATAACAATTAACAGTGACCAGGGACCTTTTACTGGGCCCTTAACTCTATGCTAGACATGGTGCTGAAAGGCTTTATATCTGACCTCATTTAAACATCTCTAAAATTAATTAAGGTGAAGAGTCACTACTATTAGCATTTTTCAGATGAGGAAACTGAGGCTATAAGATTCTTAGTCTTGAGTGAGTAGGTAAATCAGAGCCAAAAATGACCCAAGGCCCAGGTTGTTTTGACACTAATTATAATACCCGAAGGATGTGCCAAGAATTTGGCAAGCAGGGATGGGGACTTCAAGCTATCCTTATGAAGGGACAATTGTATCTGCTGGACAACACTGGAGCTGAAACTAATTTAAAATAAAGTCTTTTTAATTTGGCATTATGATACATAAGTGCCCACAGTTCAGCAAAAAGCAGACCTGCCTAATGGAGAATATTATTCTCCCGTATTACAGGTTGAACTCAGTCTTAATTTTTTTTTTAAAGCATCAAGGTTACAGTATAATTAGGAACCAGCTGCAATTGTAATTACAGCTCCCAATATAATTTGTTACATATTAGCAAGTGTCAAATTACTACTGCTCCTTAAATGAATAAAAACTGATTGTGCTGTTCTGAAGACTGGGATGTATGTTCCTGATGGGGAACAAAGGACTATAAAAAGTATATGACATATTTATAAAGTGCTGAAAGGTTCTACTTAAGAGATCACACGTTGCTGGAGCCCAAATAACACCACAGAAAGTTAAAATGGCTTCTGAGAGAGAACAGTTAACTTCATAAATGCAGAGGAAGAGAAGCAGCAAGTCAAATGACAATAGAAAAGTTGCTTCCACTAAATTATACTTCACCTGTTCAAAATTCCACCAGGTATCAACATCATTGAACTGAAGAATAGTCAAAAACCCAGGAGGAAGCCAAAAGAAAAAGAACAGGAGCCCTCTGCACAGCCAGGACCCTCATTCTAAAGAATGCACACAATGTCACTCACGTGAGCCCTCCTCTGCTCTCTCCCATGGTCCACAGACTTCTGATGTTACTCTGAGCAACTTCTCTATTTCCAAACCCACGGCTCACACTTCTATAAAGCTACCGATGTCACAGGCCTGGCTCTGAGCCTTGCAAACATGAGCACACTGACCTAGGAAATAAATGCAACTATGCCCCTTTTAATAAATCAGGAAACTGAGGTACACATAGAGACATTTGCCCAGAGCCATACTTTGAACAGAGTCCAAGATTTCAAGCATTATATTATACTGGCTTTCAAAAGAAAAAAGAGAATACAAGATTGAAAGAGCAAGAGAACCTAGAGATTAAAAGAAAATTAAGACACACCAACCAATTGCAATGCCTGTGTCTTACTTAGATGACAATTTAAAAAACTACCTAAAAAATTTAAGAAATGAGGAAATGTGTAAAGTGTGTACAGAATAGATCTCTGATCAAATTGAAGAATCACTGAATTTTTTTTTTAGGTATAATATTTTGGTTGTACATTAAAACAAATCTCTTTTAGAGATACACACTGATACTTGCATATACAATGATATGATGCTGGGGATTTGCTTTGAAAAAATCAGGGGATGGAAGAAGAGCCAGTGCAGTATAAATGAAACAATTATTGGCCATAAACTGATGATTCCTGAAATTGGCAAGGTAAGAATATGGGATTCATTTTCTTTTTTTTTTTTTTGTGCACGTTATGGAAATTTTCCATAATGAGAAGTTTAAAAATGCTGCAGTTCTTTGAAGATCTAAGTCAAATGCCAATTCCTCCGAGAAGATTTTCCTGATGGTCCAACCAAATTCCCCTCATGGAATGCTACTTGCCCCTATTTTATGGGCCTTGCAACTGGATATTTAAATTTTCACTCTATCACTAACCAGCAATATGACCTCCTGTGTTCTCATTTGTTAGGAGGCAGGAGGAAGGGAGGGGAAGGATTGAATGAAAGTAGTGTAAGCTAGGGCAGAATCTAGCAGTGCCTTGCTTCCCAGTTCCTGGTACCTTTTCCATATTCCTATTCATAGCAGCTGAGCTGATGGAGTCATCGGAGGACAGCTGAGCCCCAAGGGGAGGCTGTCTTGGCTTTCTGGACTAATCACATTTTCTCTTAAGAATCTAAGCCAGCAGAGGGTCCGGACTGAGCCGGCACAGGTCAAGCTGGCTGGTGATGTGGCACTAGTGAAGGTTCACGACCTCCTGGGGTTGAACAACAACAAAAATTAGACTGGCTTCCTATCTTTCATCTTATATCAAAATAACTGCAGATAATTAGTAAATAATTTAAAAAAGAGAGAAAGAGAAACTTACAAAGAGTACTAGAAAAACACAAGTGGTTTCCTATATAATATTAAATGGGGAAGCCATGTTTAAACATCACAAATAGCTCAGAATCCATAAAGGAATCCGTAAATGAAAAGATTAATAAATATGTAATTTTTCAATTAAAAATTTTTTTTAAATCAAATGTATTGGACAGTTAAATATTAAACAACTACAAAAAAAAAATGTGCAACAGACAGGGCAAAGGGCCACGGTTCTTAAAAGTGCTTTTAGAACAAATCAATGTGAAAAGACAAATAATCCAATAGAAAACTGGACAAAGGTCAAGACCAGGGTCTTCTCAAACTGCTGGAGGACATCAAAACAGAGCTAACAAATCTCTAAGAACCACCAAAAAAGAGAACCAGGGGCTGAGCTTTTCCTTCTGGTACTGAGATGGGAGACAATGGAAAGAAGGGGCATCCTCAAACTCAGAGTCAACACCAACCTGCAGTAAGAGAAGTGTGTGAATGCTCACAAGAAACCAAATTAGGACACAGATGCAATGGCAAGATGTGTGAAGACACAGGGAGAAAAAGGCCATTTAACAACTAACAAGCAAGGGGCGCCTGGGTGGCTCAGTGGGTTAAAGCCTCTGCCTTCAGCTCAGGTCATGATCTCAGGATCCTGGGATCGAGCCCCGCATTGGGCTCTTTGCTCAGCGGGGAGCTTGCTTCCCTCTCTCTCTCTCTGCCTCCTTGTGATCCTTCTCTCTCTCTCTCTGTCAAATAAATAAATAACATTTAAAAAAAAAAAAGTTGATCTCTTTCTCTGTCAAATAAATAAATAAAATCTTAAAAAAAAAAAGAAGAAGTAACGAGCAAATTCTAAATCTTGTCTCACCTTGTCAACCCTGCCAACACCTTGATCCTGGACTTCTAGCCTCTAGATTTTCTTATTTGTAAGAAAATAAACTTCTGCTGTTCAAGCCACTCTGTCTCTGGTACTTTGTTATGGCAGCCCTAGCAAGTTAATACAGAATCATTTAATATACACTCATTCAAGTTATACCAGTTGGGCATTCTTTTTTTTATTTTACTGTTTCATTTATTTATTTTGGATCCAGGTTCAAGCACTGCATTTGGTTGTCACATCTCCTTGGACATCTTTAATCTAGCCTTTTCATTCACACCGTAGACATTTTTTTTTTTTTAAGGATTTTATTTTATTTTTTTAAAGATTTTATTTATTTATTTATTTATTTATTTATTTATTTATTTATTTATTTATTTATTTATTTATTTATTTATTTATTAGGATAGAGAGAGAGTGAGAGAGAGCATGAGAAGGGAGAAGGTCAGAGTGAGAAGCGGACTCTCCATGGAGCTGGGAGCCCGATGTGGGACTCGATCCCGGGACTCCGGGATCATGACCTGAGCCGAAGGCAGTCGCTCAGCCAACTGCGCCACCCAGGGGCCCACACCGTAGACATTTTTGAAGTCAGACCAAGGGTCTTACAGAAAGTCCTACTTTCTGGATTTGTCTGATTGTTTCTCCATGATTAGACTTAGATCCAACATTTTTAGCAAGCAATCTCCAAATGTCATGGATGTTGTGTGCTTCCCACTGCATCACCTCAGTGGACTGCCAGTACTAGCTTGTTCCATTTCCTGATGATGTAAAACTGGATCACAGATCGAAGCAGAGCCCTTCACTGTTAAGGTACTTTTCCCCCCTCTGTAATTAGTAATTTACAAGGAGATACTCTGAGACAATGGGAATTCCAACAGTCTTACTGAAGAGTTTTAGCATCCACTGAAGACCCTTGCCCAAATCAGTTATTACCTAAGGGCCGTGAAGTGATATTTTTTCCTTTTCCTAACTCTATCAAGCCTTCTACCTTTTTGGTTGGCATTCTTCGGTTAAAAAAAGCTATACCTCTCACTCTCTGTCTCACTTTGACTTTTGGGGGGATGAATACTATTCTCTCATGGAACGATAGTGTGTGTTTTTTTTTAATTCAATGTGTTACAGTCTATTTGCAATTGATTTGTTTTTATCATGGTAAAACATACATAAAACTCAACATTTTAACCATTTTCAAGCGTACAATTCAGTGGCATTTAGTGTATGCACGAAGTCGGACAACCACCAGCACTATTCATTTCATCATTCCAAACAGTCTATAGCCACTGATATCCAATTGATTTTAATAGCCATTATCTTTTTGTAATAATTCTAAGACACACTCATTGTAATATGGATATGTACACACATATATATGTGTGTGTGTGTGTGTGTAAGAATGAAGATCATAATACATAAGAATGACCGCTAATATTAGAATTTAGCCAACTTAAATAAACCATTATGCAAAAGTTGTTGGAATAGAAAGGCAACATCCCAACCCACTGATCAAACATGATATCACAGGAAAGAACCACGAATTATGTGCCCCTGATGTAGTACTCAGTACCAAGTACCCGATAACCTGAGAGAGGCACCCAGCATCCCTTAGGAAGTACTCAAGCCAAAAACAAAAAATAAAAATTAATAAAACCCTAAACTTGATCAAGCCTGCAGATCTATCACTTGTCAGAAAACATTGGGGACAGAAGAACACTATGGGGATGCAATCAGCAAAACCCAAACTGTAGGAAAGTACAGGAAAGATGACCCAATTCCCTCATCAAATAAGCTGCAAGGAAATAAAATAAGAGAGGCAGGAGAACCTATAGATTAACAGGATTTAAAAGGCAGATCAGTCAAATGTCATGGGTAGCTGGTGTCTGAATCCTGATTAGAACAAACCAACCCTAAAAACTATAAATTCAGGACATGGGATTTAACATCCTGGCAAGTGTTTCAAGGAATGGCAAAATAAAACTAAGACCTCTGTTCCTAAGAAGAACTAAAGAGAACTAAAAAAATTAAAATAAAAAACTAAAAAAAGCTGCCAAATGATACAGAGAAATGACAATAAACTGTCATTTATTGTCATATGTCAATATTCATATGACATATTTATATGTCATCCTGTTTCTAAGCTCTAAATTAGCTCTAAATTAAAAAAATTTTTTAAAGCTCTAAATTAAACAACAAACAAACAAACAAGTTCCTTTTTTCCCTGGGAGTTACACTGTTGCCATAGCTTTATGGCAAGAAATGAGAACAGGGGTCCCATTCACAAACTACTGTGAAGGATATCAGAAGGGAACGAGCGTGAGGTAATACTGGAAAAACTAGACAACAGCCAAGACCAAGGAGACGTTAGCTGGCTATCTTTAGCCAGACTGAATTTTATTCTGTAGACAATATGAAACTACACTGTGTAACATGGTAAATTAAAGAAGGCAATGTCATACAGTGGTTACGTGCTTGGACTCTGGACCCAAGCTCCCTGACTTCAAATCCTAGCTCGGCTCCTTCTAAGCCATGTGCCCTTGGACAAATCATTTGACCTCTCTGTTCACTAAGACACTTAAACACTCAGTTCAGGTAAGTTTGCCCATCTGTAACGGAGATAAGAACAGCACTTATATGTCAGGATTGTTGAGAAGATTAAATCACTTCATGTTCAGAGTGCCTAGAACAGTGCCTGACTTTGTAAGTATTAAATAAATGTAACCTGCTGCTGCTGTTATTTGCATAACCTTTCTGAGCCTTAAGCTTCCCTATCAAATGAGGCTACAATACTTTCCCTGCTATGCTATAGATGATTATAAAGATAATCATAAAGATAAGCGTGGATCCTCATATTACCTGGTTATTCTAATCCCCATAGAGTGTGAGTTCTTGAAAACATGCCCAATAACATCTTCATTTTGGTAAGCCTGGTGCAGTGTGAGCTGGCAGATGGTTGATATCAACAACATACCCGAACACATCTTTTAATAAAAACTGTTAAGTGCCATCCATGTGAACACAGTACTGCTATGAGTACCGCAGGAAGAGCCAATCTTAGAAGCTGCCTTTGACAGATCTGGACAGAATGAGAGGGAAGTGAAGGGAACAGACCGGAGGCAAGACCAGGCTGGAAGCTATGGCAACGCTGTAGCTAAAAAGTAATGAAAAGTTAAGACATAAATGGAAGAGACGGGACATACCTCCTCTAGGGCAGAAGGCTCTACTGGACCCCTCTCCCTGTCCTCTTCCAATTTCCCACCGATGGCCTCTCCTGGCTGTCCACAGCGGGTACTTAATTGAGTTAACTGGAAACTTTAACCAGTAGGAAAGTTAAGTTGCAAGCTGAAAGTGAGGTACGAACAACAAGATGAATTCAATTCTAGGTAAGCAGAGTTGGAAATATCTTTGAGGCAGAAAAGTTGAGATTTATAACAAACAGCTGCAAATGCAAGGCTTGAGAGAGCTACCTGGACTGACTGACACAGAGGCATCACCCTTCAGGGGGAAGTGGATCTCGGGACACTGACCACTGACATTTCAGGGCAAAGCAGAAGGACGAAAAGAAGCCAGCAAAGGAGAATAAAGGAATAATGTGAGAGTTAAGAGGCCAATGGTGAGAGGGGATATCACGAATGCTGATGGAAGGTGTTACAGGCAGGAAGGGGTGGGACATGGGGTCCCGTGAGGCCAGAAATAAGGGGGACAGGCCAGCCGTTTCAGAACTGATGACCTTTAGGAGGGAGTGTCAAAAAAGAGAAGAGGCACAAGTTCATTTTCAGGAACTTTAAGTATGGATGGGTAGTAAGAAATGGAGAAAAGTACAACTCTTGTATAATAATCATATGTTCCCTTAAATAATAATTCAGGGATATGTTCCAAAAATAATACCCTGACCCCAATGTGGAATTAAAATTAATCTTAAAACCTTACAATTTATACTGGATTTTATCCCTATATATTTAATTCTGTAAAAACTTGGACTAACTTACAACCAATTCAAAAGGTGCTGCACCGTTGGCTTAGAAAGGCAGCTACATTTAATTATACAGTCATGAGAGTTCCAGACCACTATTCTTTAAACTTTAATGTGCATACAGTCCCCTGGGGATCTAGTTAAAATGCAGATTTTGATGCAACAAAATCTTTGGTCTGGGCTGAGTCCAAAAATGCTACAATTCTAACAAGCTCCCAAGTAAACTAATGCTGCTGGTCCATGGACCAAAACTTCCAATAGCAAGGCTCCAGGAAGACCACTCAGAGATTCTGGCTAAGCAGCCCCACCGGCTAGCCATTATGGGGAACACTGAATGGATCACAAGCTTAAGAAAAGCACACTATGTTTTGCCCAGGTAAGTCAAATAATGTCTATGTCCCCCAGTTTTCAGTTAGGTAGAAATGTCCCATAGCCCGCAA
>CM052806.1:31870497-31940425 GCA_028533885.1 Nasua narica
GGTAAGTGTATCTTGAAATATCTGACTCTTATATCAAGTCAACAATTTTCATGGATAACATGTGGAAACTGTGACTACATGTGGAAATCAAGACAAAGCTACCAGCCTAATAACAGTCATTAAATAGAGTGGTTTATTTAGGTTAAATTACTAAGAAATTTCAACACTGCCAACTCTGCTATGTTGTCAGCACCTAAAGTCAAAAGGAACCATCCGGCCTTATTTTCACTCACGCAACTGCACAGCACATTTCCAAAGGAAATGGTTGAGTATGAGTACTCTATCTTGTAAACGTTTCCAATCAACAAACCAGACCACCACGCTACAAATCAACCACTGGGAATAATTCTGAGGTAACAAACCAGAGCCACCATTAATTGGGCCGATTTAACCCAACAAGAGGGTCTGGTTAAACAGGCCACGAAAACAGGGCTCGCTCAGTTGCTGCTAAAGTCGTTGCTAAGGGAATTCTATCACGGCCGCGAGGGCACAGCCCCCTTCCTCCCCAGCAAAACAAAACCAACACGCATCTGCAGAGTTACGCACTCCTCTGTTCCAAGACCCACCCGAAGGCATCACTGCAGCAAGGATGGGTGCTTATGAAGCAGCAGATGCTGAGCAAGGACGGGAGGCCTAACCTGCATAGAGAGTGAGAAACTCAGGGCACAATGATTCCATTTAAGAACGGAACAAAAGTAGAGGCTAGACATAGGACAAAAAGTCAAAGCAGCAGGAGTCAAAGCCCCTCCAGCAATCTTATGAAGAACTCCATATCCAAAAAGACCTGCTCCCTAGTTTCCTTAGACGTTATATCGTGGCTTTCAACCTTTCCCACCACCCCCATCCCCCAGTTCTCTATTGGTTGAGCAACACTTGTAAGGCGTGTGGCCTAACTGGGGAACACCCACAGCACAGGGGCTCCAAATGAGGTGAACCAGGTAAAAGGTTCCTATGTAACATTTCTCTGCCTTTCACTTGCTGTTTCTTATCACTGGAATGGGTCTTCCCTCTTGTCCTCAACCATTCCTGCTGAAATACCATCTCCTGCGCCCATAGACATGGTCTCCTTCCCTGATGCCCCCGGAGCCCTTCTTATGGCACTAACCCTACTTAGGGCATTTCCATGAGAGGAGTCAGCCTGTAGTATGGTTGTGGTTTTCTTGAAGGCCCAAAGGGAGACCAATTCATTTGCATATCCTCAACTTAGCCCCATTTGGGACACTAGAAACAACATAATACAATCATGGCAACAACTCATCCAAGAATGGACTATCAATACTAAGTGTACTAGTCCTACAGACCAAATTTTCTTTATTAATGCTCAATTTGTCTCCAAATTCCTTTCTTTTAGGTGTAGAATAATTTTACACAGACTACTGGTCCATGTCCAGTTTTGTATCTGAACATCTCTCATGCCTGAACTTGACTGAGCATTCTCTAACTTTTAACAGTTTCATTTAGTTTCACTTCATCATTAATGTACAAACTCAACCAATGACCAAGAAGGAATGTTTGCTACAACCAAAGGATGGGTGAAGGGGAAGGAGAGGTTTTTCCCCTCTAATACTACTTTGTAAAAATGAAATTTTTGTGGAGTTCCATGAAATATAATTTTAAAAACTCATCTGCATTTTAATACACATGGGGCAGTGTTTGGAAGTTTTTCAAAGAAATCCTGAAAAGGGCCCCTGGGTGGCGCAGTTGGTTGAGCGACTGCCTTCAGCTCAGGTCATGATCCCAGAGTCCCGGAATCGAGTCCCACATCGGGCTCCCAGCTCCATGGGGAGTCCGCTTCTCACTCTGACCTTCCCCCTTCTCATGTTCTCTCTCCTAATAAATAAATAAATAAAATCTTTAAAAAAAAAAAAAAAAAGAAATCCTGAAAACAACACAAATAGTGCAGGCAGACCACTTACCATTTTACCATACAGCAAGGGAACTCATAAGGATTACTCTTAGGAAAGTAGGCAGAACAAGGGAATGGAAGCTTTTTGAGTTTGTCTCAAAATACTAAGAGTTAGATCAATGTTATACCATGAAAACCATGTGGCTTTTGCATTGTTATGCAGAGTCTTCATGCAAAATAAAAGCAGGTCAAAGACTAGATTCTTGGCCTACCTATCTGAACTACTTAAAGGATGAGGGACATGAACAATTAGCTACATTTGGAAAAAACGAAAAACAAAACAAAACAAAAACAAGGAAACTCAGAATAAAGAGATCAAGAAACTGCTAGATGAGGCTAAGTTCATCCAGAAAATATCAAATCTGCTTAATTAAATATTTAAATAACCCATCACAGTGAATGCCGGAATTCACCTCTAACTGTTGAGTTTCAGACTCGGCCCAACCTCGGAGGCATTCCATTGAGTGAGCGCTCTCCTAGGCAAGCTCTTCACGTTTTAAGAGGGGATGTCAACCCTACTTCTAAATGAGACTGTCCAGCCTATTGCTCTGTGTTTAACCCAGCAACATGGAATAACTGCAGGAAAAAGCAAGGAGCACAGCCTTTAACATGGGCTGCCCAGCGCTGACTGGTAGCCGACAAAATCACCTCGCAAGAATAGTGCTCAAAGACAACTAAATAAGACATTCTTGGACGAAGGTAGACCAGCACAGCTCATTTTGAGAACTTTTAAGACTACATTTACTGCACTGCCCTTGAGCTACAAGGAGTGACACTATAAGAAATGGCCTTATGGAACCCACAGACATATATTTGTGGTCATGAGCTAGTTTTGAATGCAGTTCACTCACCGCATATAAAAGGACATGGGGAGAAACTGCCTTCAGTACAAGGAGACCTCTCTCTCAAGTAACTGACCTCACTGATCATTTCCTCTTTACTTTGGCTGCTAGAAAATTCAGTCACCTCTAGCAAGTACATCCTTATTTTCCACTGACTTTAGTCCTGGCTGCATCTTACTTTCCCTTTATCCTGTTTTTCTCATCCACTCTGAATGGGTGTTGATGTCTTGTTGGATTGTAAATACATGTATATATGACATGAGCCATCAGAAATCCTGAAAAGAGGCAAGGCTAAAATGAATAAAAAAACAAAAACACAAATTCCCAAAGAGCAAAAATGAAATGTTTCATTTTCGCTCTCATACTTGGCTAAAATTCAACTGCACTTATTGACATGATGTGACAGTCTCATAAAGATACAACCAAAAAGCTAGATCTGCTCCCATGTCACTCATTTACTTCATACTCATTAATGATCCTTTTCTTATACTCTAATTATATGCATATTCCTCAATTTAGGTTCCTCAATTATTTTATCTCCAAATTAAGTAATATTATTTAAGCCATTTGCAGATATAAAAAAGTAAATAAATAAAATACAGGAATCTACTTTCACCTACTCTGCTCCAAGAAGTCACTGGGAGAGAATGCATTCATATGAAGCCTTGTACTCTGACTGCATACAAATTTAATGCAAAGAAAAGGTCAAGGGCTACTGGGTTTGAAAGGGTTTATGTAGTTTCCAAAAATGAATACAAGGGATCCTCAAAGAATCTACCTAAAATAGTTATCTATACCCATATGTTCGCACACACATAAACACACTCATGCACACACCCAAGAACAAACTCCTGAGGATGGAACTCAAGAGTAATTACAGAAAAGAAAAAGGCCACTTTGGCCACATAGTTAGGAACATGAAGTCTGCAGATTTGGGGAGCCTGGAGAAACTTAAGTCATAGAACAGCATTTAAATATATTTGTCTGCTTACAATTTCCATTGCAAATGTGATTAGTTTGCTTGAATAAATAGGAATATGATGTGTTGGCCATGTTTTCCTCTTGAGGGTTATCACAGAGTTTTGATTAAGGACAAATGTTTGAAATGTTGGGTATATTTAAGTTCACTGCACTTAAAACGAACTAAGAAGTTGTATAGGCTTGATTAAAGGGCTGCCTTCCTGAACTTAAAATTAAATGCAATAAATTCCACTGATTCAAGTGATTGGGACTAAATATGGTATTCTGTCAGAAAAGTTGAAATGGAGTCCAAAGAGACTGAAATGGTGTCCAGGTTTCAAAAAACGGTGAAAGAGGAAAGGTCAAGCTGTCAGAGTTGCCTTTCCTCTGGGTTAGTGAATGATTCGCATTACGCAGAATTCCTTTTAAGTAAAACTTCACAAGAGTTACAGGCTCCCAGGACAATCTGTGTTGTCATGTCTAAAAAGAAGCCTCGCAAACGCTCAGAGGCCGGTACGTAAGTGTTGTCAGATGGGGAGAGGGTTAAAGAATGAGAAGAGGGGGCGGGATGGGGGTCCTCTGGAGTTTTTACACACACGCGCGCGCGGACCAACCATTACGAACAGCCTCCAAAACGGAAGTCAAGGTGACTTCACCACCCACGGGAGGGCGGAGCCTTTGAAACCTAATAGGATCTGGCTTCAGCCCCGGCTGTGCCGCCGGGAAGGAGAAGCCCGGGTCAACAACAACCGGGGTCAGAAGCAGGTGCGCCCCGGGGTAGCCGAGGGGATCTAATGAACCCGGGCCCTCCCCCGCCCGGGCCCACCGGGCTTCTCTAAACCGAGCGTAGCTTGGCCCGGAGGGCGCCAACCAGGCACTGACTCCCCTCCCGGGCCAAGTGGGAGGGTTCAGCCAGCAAAGTTTCTACCGCAAGGTCAGGCCTCCGTCCCCGCACGGGCCACATGTGCTTCCCGGGAGGAGCGGTCACCTCCCACTGCTGCAAGGTGTAATAGCTGCCCCGCGCCCCTATTTGTTTTCCACGTTGCACCAATTTGGCACGTGAACGCCAGAAGCTCCCGAGGCCACGGGCGGCCGGCACACTCACCCGGGCAACGGGCCGACGCTTACCTTGGCGGCCGCCATGCTGCGCCCCGAGTGCGGGCGGCTGCAGGACCCTCCCGGAGGCTGGCTGGCACTGTGGGCCCAGACGGCTCTTCTCCCGTCCCGGCGGCAGCGGGGGTGGCGGTACAGCCCCGCGGCGTGCGCGCCGGGCCTGCCTCCCCACGCCCTCCCGCCGGCGCGGATCATGCGGGCGCCGCCCGCCCATTGGCTGCGCCTGGCCGGGGCCGCCGGGGCGCGCGTGATCCGACGGCCTCTGCCCTGAGGCCGGGGCGGGCCTGGGTCCGGGGGCGGTGGACGGGGCGCGCGCACGTGACCCCGGCTGCGCTGTCCGGGGACGGCGACCTTGGCGGCGCGGGCCGGTGCCCTCGGGCTAGGTGACCTGATGAGGGAAGCTACTGACTTCTACCGGCGCCGGCCAAACCTGGGTGAGACCCACCAGGAGGGGCACGGAGCTTGAGGAAGTTGAGAACTCCACCAGGTCACTTTTTAGCCAGGTTTTCAATGTCGATTCGCCTTCGAAGGGGCTCCACTCTGCACCATCCTAGAATGTATCCAGAGGCATTGCCCAGTCGAAGGGAAGATGGCAAAGTAATATTACTGTCAAATCTACGTTGAGGCCAAATCTGTAAACTCTAAGGACCAAACAGGTATATATAGTGCAGAACATAATATTTGGGAAGCTACTTCATTTCAGCCCTGCGTATTAGGATGGAAGAGATCAAAGATTCCCCCCCAACACACACACACCTAATATAGGTCCTGTTAAGATAACTAGGTCAAAATTTTAATGGAAAAATTAAATGTATAACCTCCGGAGATCTTAGTCCCCTTTATCAAAATTCCATTCACGTGTCTCTGCCATGAAAATGTATAATTAAGGCAATGGTAGTCAGAGAAAGGGGCTTTAAATGTTTCGTGGCTTATGGATATAACCTTTCAGCAAAAGTGTTCATTACTAATTATTTTAATTAACACCGATTGAGTGCCTACATGTGCCAGGCATTTGGGAACGCCAAAATGACTTGAAAGATGGTCCCAGCCTTTAAAGAGCTTAAGGACTAGTGAGCCTAGTTAACTTCTATATAAATAACCTGTTAAGGCAACAACCTGTTCCCCAGGGCACTATGGGACATTGAGGACTCTGGAAGTATCTTAGGGGAGATAATGCCTAAATTCTATGCGGAAAAGAGGCTGTGTATTCTTAGTTCAGTGAAGTGAAGGGTAAGGGTTTTCCAGCCAGAGAAAAGGAGGAGAGGCAGAGGCCCAGAAATTGCTGGAAAACCACAGCAAGTTATGAAAGTAGTTGGTCATGAAAGGTGACTTGAGCTGTGGGACTGGCGGATGAAGAGTCTGGATGGACAGATAGGGACCATGTCGTGGAGGGTGTTGGGTGCCATGCTGAAGGGTGTCACCATAATTGAAGGGCTTTAGAGCAGGAAGTAGCATTTCAAGTTTTACAATATAGATGGATCACTCTGCTTGCAGTGTGGAAATGGGGTAAGACGGAACTATTGGTATATTCAGACAAGGCAGGCTGAGGGCCTGAAACTAGAGATGGGATGGGGCTAAAAGAATATATAGGAGGTAAAATTAGTCACCTGTGATGACTAATTATATGTGGGGGTGGGAGAGAGAAAGGGAGTCATCCCATCTTGCACCTACATTCCTGGTATATGGATGTTGGAAAAACACCAGAGATCAGTAATACAAGAGAGGAGTGTTTTGAAGTGCATGTCTTTTTGTAAGAAGAGGATATGCAATATACGTATTACCTTGTAAAAGCCAGAAAAATAAGCATTTCAAAAAGGAGCAATTGATTAACATACTCTCAAGAGATCTAACAGAGCCCTGAAAAATTTGAACATGTTCATAGGCAGAAAAGAAAGACCACACAGAGTGAAAGAATAAAAACAAAAGCAAAAACAGAGGAATTGATAGAGAAAAGAATGGCAGGGAACAGTCTAAAGCTCATGTAGAGAAGTGGCCCAGCTGCTATAAACGAATTTAAGGGGCACCTGGGTGGCTCAGTGGGTTAAGCCTCTGCCTTCAGCTCAGGTCCATGATCTCAGGCCTACCCATCGGGCTCTCTGCTCAGCAGGGAGCCTGTTTCCCCCTTACCCTCTGCCTGCCTCTCTGCCTACTTGTGATCTCTCTCTCTCTCTCTCTCTGTCAAATAAATAAATAAAATCTTTAAAAAAAAAGGAATTTAAAAGGTACAGAGAAGACACAACCTCATGTAACCAAGATCACATCACATACCGCATATCTATTTTTAAGGGCATCACTGAAGCTCTCCTTTTATAATGTAGATGTATGTATGTAGATGTATAATGTAAAAAGTTTCAATGTGGTTTAAATCTATCTTAACCAATCTTAAGTGTATGGTTCAGTCCTGTGGAGCACACTCACGTTATGCAATCTCCAGAACTCTTTTCATCTTGCAGAACTAAAACTCTATGCTTATTAAACAGCCACTCCCAGTCTTCCCTCCCTCACAGCCCCTGGCAACCAACCACCATTCTATTTTCTGTCTATAAATTTGACTACACTGGGTACCTCATAAAAGTGGAATCCTATAGTATTTATCTTTTTGTGACTGGATTACTTGATTGAGCATAATGTTCTCAAGTTTCATCCATGTGGCAGCATGTGGCAGAGTTTCAAGATTCTTTAAGATTGAATAATATTTCCTTAACTTTTAAAGAAAAAAAATAGAAAAAGAATCAAGAATCTGTTGGATTTTCTCCAGAAATCTTGGGGAACTTAGGAAATCCTAATAATGACCAAAAAAAAAAAAAAATCACTCGTAATCCTACCACCAGAGTTAGCCACTGTTAAACATTTTACTGTATTGTCTTCAAGTCTTGATGACTCTATGTCCTTATGTAGACAGAATTATATATTTTTTTAAATTTTATTCAGTGTTTAATTCCAGTATAGTTAATATACAGTGTTATTTCAGTTTCAGGTGCACAATAGAGTGCACAACAAATCTATATATTACTCAGTGCTCATCATGGTAAGTTTTCCAAAAGAGTTATGTTTTTAAATTTAAAGACAAAGTATCATACTCTTGTTTATAAGTTTCTTATGGCTGCTCTAACAAAGGTACTACAATAGTTGGTGACATTCAACAGAAATTAATTTATTCTCTTACAATTTTGGAGGCCAGAATTTCAAAATGAGCCTGAAGGAGCTAAAATCAAGGTGTTGGTAGGGCTTTGCTTTCTCCAAAAGATTTAGGAGAGAATCTGTTTTTTTTTTACCTTTTCCAGGGGTTTGCGGCCTTTTCTTCATCTTCCAAGCCAACATACAGAGATAGCATCTTCTGTGTCTGACTCTGCTTTCCTCACATGGCCTCTTCTGTCTAAGAAATCCCTCCACCTCCCCCTTAAGGACACCTCCTGTGGCATCTAGAGCCAGCCCAGATAATCTAGGATAATCTCTACATCTTCCAGATCTTTCATGGCCCCTGCAAAGTCTCTGCCATGGAAGTTAACATTCATAGGCTCCAGGGTTTAGGATGTGGATGTCTTTTGGGGAGCTACTAGTCCACCTACCAAGTGGAATCCTATAGTATTTGGATTCCTATAGCACCTACCAAACCTACCACACTCTGGATGCAAGTGTAGCCACATATGGATAAAAGTCAACTTTGACTTACATTTGGAATCAGACTCAGTGATTAAGCTTCTTCCGTTATTCTAGAATGTCCCAAAGTATGAAATTTTCAAAAAGTTTCTCAAAATACAAAATTTCCAGTCACAAGTCCTGAAATAGGAAAGATGTTCCTTGACTTCCTTGTAAGCAATAGTGTGATATGAAACATCGTCTGGGAAGATAAAGTGTAAGTTGCCTAGACACCGGCCACTTTGCCTCCGACCCCTTCATCATGTCCTGACAGGCTTAGGTGCACTCTGGATAAGTGACTTGTCTCATACTTGTCCCTTCTCTGTGTTCCCAGACTACCATCTTCCCTACCATTTAAAAGTAACTGACACTGACATGCTTCTAAGAAGCCACAGACATACCAGGAGAAGGCCAGGTGATAAAAAGGCAGCGATTAGTGTGACCCACCTATGAGCCAAGGAAGGCCACCAGTCAGAAGCCCCCACCAGAAACTGAGAAGAGGAAAGATGGGATTTTACCTGGAATCTCGGTGGGAGCATAGCTCTGCTTGATCCGATTGGGGACAATCACCGTGACTGGGGACTTGTCTGCAGAACTATGAGACAATGAATTTCTGTTGTTTGAAGCTACCCAGTTTGTGGTACTTTGTTATAGCAGCCCAAAGAAACCAACAGAGGTCCCAGAGCCATCTCTTGAGTAGCACCAGATGCCAACCTGGCCTGCTGGGAAAGCAGCCAATCCAAATCACGGGGAAAGCTCATGGGCTATGAAGGCACACAGCCTGAGCGGGAGCTCAGGCCCCAGGAATTCAGAAAAGTGAACAGAGTGTCCTGCTCTGAGCTTTCACCTCTCCCAGAGCAGCCACACCTTGTAGATGCCCTTTGACCATGCTCTTAAACTGTCTGGTTTTCCGCAGCTCCCTAAAAAGCAGACAAGCCAGTAAGAGGTATCCCTACCACTACCAGCCTGCTCGCAGGCTGGAAAGTCTACTCCAGCAAGAATGCTTGCAAAACACATCATCTACGGGAAATTTTAGGCATTTACTACAAATTGCAACGTGATCCTGTGTATGGGTTGCATTTTGCAAAGGTAATGGCAGAGCTGGTAAAGGACATGTGTGCCGGAGCAAGAGGACATGAAATAAGTAAACGAAGAGCTCCCAGGTTCTGACCTTGCACAGGACCCAAGACCTAGGACCCTCTGGGGCAGTCATTTGTTTTGGGAATCCTGCCCAGTGCCGGATCAAGCATGATAAGCCTTCCCTGAGAGTGGGCTAAAGGTAGGTCGGAAATGAATATGACCGAGCTTCTCAGTAGAATGAAAAGAGAGAGCTGTGCCAACATTTTTAGAGTTCAAAAGGAAGGAAGGGGAGGGAGGGAGTCAAGATAAGGAAACGAGACATCTTGAGAAAGTGGAATGGAAAACAAATCCCCAGAGTTTTGAGGTATGCTCTGAGAGCAAGGCCTTGAATAGCTAGTTGCCGAGATGAGAGCAGGTATACACAAGCGGGTGAACACTTGCCCCACGGGTAGACCTTCAGTTTCACCAACTATAAGAGGTGAGCATTGAAAGGTACCCAGAAATGGAAGAAGGGGCCATATTAGCAACTACCAATGTCTGTTGGAGAAAAGGAATCACAATTACTAACTTTACATACAATTCATCATAATGTCCTCATCAATAGCCAAATACTCCGGGGATAAATGACGAGATTCACCAGGACTCAAGTTACATAGAGCTTTGCGGGAGGCAAAGAAAACCTCTAAAATCTGCTATAGCCACTACAGATTTGGGCATGAATTCAGGTTTCCAATTTCATTTCAAGTCCCCAGGCTACAGTATTTACTGGTAAGAGTATCTAAATATGGTACTGGGGTAACAGATGGCACATAGTACCCCCAAAAGTTCTAAGTTGACAGAGTTATGTGGTTGCTGTGTATTCTGAGAGCATAACGACCTGTTGGGTAAAATTCAGTAGAGAGCTGATGCTTGACCAGTATGCATGGGATTATATATAAATATTATATATTTATACTTCCATGGCTTAAGTGTTGACCATTGCAGCCCCTGCCAACATGGCCTTATAGTCTAACGTGAAACCATTTTCCTGCCCTACGTTATAAAGCCCTGCGCACAGAAGCAAAGGTGAAGAAGACACAGAGAATTCATAGGTGTATCATTCTTGTCTTTGTCAAATGTCATTGGATCAAAGAAATCTGCCCCTCCTCCATTCACCTGTTGCTTGGGTTTTCATTTATCCCTTATCATCACCTGGCATACATTTATAATTTTTTTTGTTGTCTGCCTTCCCCCACTGGAAAGAAAGCAGAGATTGTATGCCCAGTGTCTGCGACACTATCTGACATGTATAAGGCACTCAATAAATATTCATTTAATGTATGCATTGAAAACACAGAAGTCCTACACCTATAGCACCAATGCCTCTAACAATTGAGGAAGATTGGCTCACAGGGGCCAATAAGTAGAAGTTTAAATTAAGGACGTCGTGATGACTTGGCTTCATCCACAGTTTCAAGGCATATTGTGAATGTTCGATATTAGACCTGAACGGTTGCTCTTCCCAGTACCTTATTCCAGCACCATTCATAAGAGAAACGTCCCTGGTATCTTATACAACACTGACAAAGAGGTAGGTAAATAAAATAGTATCGATATTTTGAAGAACTTCTAATAGTTTGAGAACAACGTAAGTCCAAGCTATGCTGAAGCAAGGGTCATGCCTTACATCCTGCTGTATTGTACAGACCAGGCTTGGAACCCATTTTCCTACTGCCATTGTAACAAATTACCACAAATTTCTTGTTTAGAACATCATAAGTGTAGGGGCGCCTGGGTGGCTCAGCGGGTTAAGCCTCTGCCTTCGGCTCAGGTCATGATCTAAGGATCCTGGGATCGAGCCCCACATCGGGCTTTCTGCTCAGCAGGGAGTCTGCTTTCCCCCTCTCTCTGCCTGCCTTTCTGTCGACTTGTGATCTCTCTCTCTCTCTGTCAAATAAATAAATAAAATCTTTAAAAAAAAAAAAAGAACATCATAAGTGTATTATCTTCTAGTTCAGAAATGCAAAATGGGTAAAATCGAGATACTGGGGGGGCTGTGTTACTTTCTGGAGGCTCTAGGAGAGAATTCATTTATTCCTTGCCCATTCAGCTTCTAGAAGTCACCTGCATACCTTGGCTCTCCTCCCTCCTCCATCTTCAAAGGCCGCAAGAGCAGGTCCAGTTCTTCTCATATCAGGTCCGTCTGACCTCTTCTTCTGCCTGCTCTTTTATATTTAAGGATCCTTGTGATTACATCAGGATCACACACATAATCCAGGATAACCTTCCAATGTTAAGGTCAAGTGATTAGTATAATAGTTTGTTAGGGTTTACCATAACAAACGGCCACAGACTGGGTGACTTAACAGAAACTCACTTTCTTACAATTCTGGAGTTTAAAAGTCTCTGACCAAGGTGTCAGTGTGGTTTGTGTCTTTAGCAGGGTTAGTAAATCTGTCTTCTTGATTCGTAGATGGCTGTCTTCTGCCCATGTCTTCACAGCGTCTTCCCTGGGGCCTGTGTCCTAATCTTCCTTTCTTACAGAGATGCCAGGCATATTGGATTAGAGCCCATCCCAGTGATCTCACTGAAATTTAACTCCCTCTTTAAATACCCCATATCCAAAAACAGGCACATTCTTAGGCACTGGGGATTAGTATTTCAGTATATGAATTTTGAGGGGGACACAATTCATTTCATAATGATTAGCAATTTTAATTCCACCTCCTACTTTAATTCTCTTTTGCCACATAATGTAACGTAACATATTCAGAGGTTCTGGGGATCATGATATGAATGTCTTTGGGGCCCAACGCACCTTGTTCTGAATAGGGTATCACCGGCATCGCAAATCTTTGAGAAATAGCAGTTCTGAGAGTAGAATATTTAAAACCTTTAACCATGGTCCCGTAAGATAAAGCAAAACTGATCGCCCAGGGGGATTATGTCAAGTCTTTAAAGAGATTAAGCTCTATCTCTATGGCCTGGAGGCAGAATACCCTAGGGTTTTTTCACCAAGCCCAGTCGGTGTTTATGAATCTGCCTGAGGTCCCCCAAGCCCAGCAACCCACTCAAAGCAGTGGCAAGTCAGGCTGTAGGCCACACTGTCCCCTCAGGCACTCAGGAGGGATAGATCGGAACAGGCAAATGCTTCAGCAGGCCAGCACCTGACCAGCAGGAAGGAGCGGAAGCCAGTAACGTACAGCGAGCTCTCCAGGCCTGACCATCTGTAGCATGGAGCATTCCTTCCTAGTGCAGCTGTTTCTTTCACAAGAATTCCTAAAACTCTTCACCGAGAGCTCTATAATTCCTTAAGGAATTAGATGCTCAGGAAAACAATCTTACCAAAACTGATTTAATGAGACTTATTTTTTTTATAAAAAAGTAAGCAACAAAAACAAACAGAAAAACACCACCACCAACAACAACAAACTCTCTTGTAGGCATTAGCTCTCTCTTGCCTTCTTCTTTACAGCTAATCAAGACGTAGACAAACGAGAACTAGTTGGGCTATGTAGATTCTACCCCTGGCTCTTATTATCTCCTCATCTATCTATCTCTGTATTTATTTGTCTAACTAGGTTCAGATAGAATGGTGAGTGAATAATCAGACAGACCTTTATTTGAATCCCAGCTCCACCACTTATGACTGCGGAAGCTTCAGGCCATTATTAACCTCTCTGAGCCTCAGTCTCTTGATCTGTAAATGAAACAAAAATACCCATTTTGCAAGGTTGCTATGACACTGAATTGAATATGTAAATCATTCGGCATAAAAATAGGTTATAAATGATAGCAATACTAGAATGAAAGGGCCAGAGCATCCGTCCTCCTTGACTCCTTCCTGCTCTGGTCCTCGATGATTCTATTCTAGTGTTACTGCTTCTAGTAGTCTGTTACACAGATGAAGACAGTCCGGGCCTAGGCGCACTGTCTCAGAATCTTTCAAAGGCAGGCGACCATAGGGGTGGAAAAAAGGAGGGAGGCAGATCAATTCAGAAGACTTGGAAAATTTACTTTCGAGGCTGGAAATTGAAAATCCAATAAGGCAGAGAACATGAGAGCCCTTGAGTATTTACGATCGACTTACTAGTGTTAGCTCTAGGTTTCCAATTTGAGGATATTGGGCTAGATGGCTCATGTCTGAACTTGTTTGTCACTTGGACACAATCACAGTTCCAGCCCCAGGGCCACCAGCCTTTGCAGTGCTTTATCTTCCTTCTGGCTGCCACTGCCTAAGTCCATTAGGAATCCACTGCTAGCTAGAAAGAGATGCTAACAGTCAACCTCCAAGGACTCTTGCAGGTGGCAGAGCTCATTCTCTTGAGAATAAGAGGACCTTTAAACAAATAAGAGGATCAATAAACATCAACAGGTAAAATTAAGAAGAAACTCACCAGATACCAAAAGGGGCAGGAGAATTCAAACTCTAGCTGAATGTCTGACTTTTCTCTGTGAGACCCCACGGAATGTGGCCCCTCTTGCCTCTCAAGCTCTCCCACCCCTTACTTCCTGACTGCCTCCAGTTCCTCAATAGGCCAAGCTTTCCTGCCCCAGGACCTCTGCACTGACTGTTCAGTCTGCAGGGAGCACCAGCAGTCCTCTCCCTGATCCTCTTTTTCTTCCTCAGGTCCTCAGGGGTGCCTTCCCTGACCTCTTTTCTAAAGCAGGAACCTCCTTGTTATTCTCTATCTCTGCATCCTGTTTCTGGCCTTTTCAGCACTTATGATAGTAATTACGTGTGTGTGTGTGTGTGTGTTTTCTGGGCATTGGTGTGAAAAGTTACTCGGGACAGAAAGATTGGAGCTAGATAGAGAAGGTGAATAGCTTTTAGTTCGGGGGTCCATCCTGGGTCTTTCTACTGGTAAATGACCTTATTCAGTAGCTCAATCAACACTGTCATAAGTAAATGCTTTGAGACTTGATGTAACGGGCTGAGGGTCACGGGACCTGGATTTTAGTTCTAATCTAGTTCTACCACTTACCAGCCTTATCACTGTGGGCAAATTACTTCTCCCCTCCAAGACTCGGGTTTTTTACCAATGAAATGAATGTACTTAATTTTGCAGATGCTCAATCAAGTACTAATATTCTGTTTCCTTTTCCTGATTCATTCAGACAGACTACCAGTCAGCCAGCCAATCTCAGACATAAGGGACTAGGAAGCCATTTATTCTAGTGGGACTGGGATGGGGTGCTGTAGATCAAGGGCAGTGATAGCCTCTGTTCTTAAGTTGCAAACTGTCCTTTAATAAGGGAACAGATGTCCTCTGGTCCAGTCACATACTCTGGCAAGATTCATAGGTCAGATAGGTAACTGCCTATCAGGGTTTTTGCAAGTCAGAAAAACGAAAGGTACCTGATCTCCTGTCACAATTAGTGTGACAGGACTAATTGTGTCCTCCAAAGTCACTAGTTAATGCAGATAGCTGTCCTAGCAGAGTCAGCCCCAAAAGCTATGTACACTTTTGGAAGTCCCAGGCTAACAGGACACAACAGAAGTTGTGAGGGGGGAAGACCTTTCCAGAACTTAGCTGTCCAATACTGTAACCACGAGCCGCATGTGGGTACTGAGCACTTCACATGGGGCTAGTGTGAATTGAGATGTGCTGAAAATATAAAATACACGTTGCATTGCAAAAGATTTTAGTACAGAAAAGCATATGTAAAATATCTCACTAAATAACATGAATTGATGATGTGTTGAAATAGCAATAGTTGGGCGCCTGGGTGGCTCAGTGGGTTAAAGCCTCGGCCTTCGGCTCAGGTCATGATCTCAGGGTCCTGGGATCAAGCCCCGCATCGAGCTCTCTGCTCAGTGGGGAGCCTGCTTCCCCCTGTCTCTCCGCCTGTCTCTCTACCTACTTATGCTCTCTCTCTGTCAAATAAATATATAAAATCTTAAAAAAAAAAATAGCAATAGTTTAGACATGTTGGGTTAAATAAAATATATTCTTAAAATTAATTTTATAAGTTTCTTTTAATATAGCTCGTAGAAAATTTTATATTACTGAGGAACTGGCATGATGTTGCCATTGAATAGGGCTGATGCAGAGCTGATGCAGATCCAGAGAGAGGAGGAGGAAAAGGAACAGGAATTGGTGCAGCAAAGAGGGACTTGATGGAGGAGCTGGGAGTGAGTCAAGAAGATACTCTGCCTAGTGTGTCCCCAATTTGTACTCATTGTACCATCAGGCAGCAAGCTGAGCAAAGTTCAGCAATGCCAGGGCATGAGTTGGGTTCCCAGAGGTGAACATTTGATGGATTTTCATGAGGATAGGGTAAGAGGAATTGGATGAAGTGGGAGGCTGAGAAGTGAGATACAATTCTGTTACCCGCTCTCCCCAAAACCACACTGCACCCCGAGCTTGCCCAACTGGCGACACAAGCTCTAAACGGGAAGGAGAAAGGCTAAAATAAGCACTGTAGTGGATTAAACACAGACTGAGCCTTAGTTATTTATGTAGGAACAGGATTTTGATTTTATGGCATAAAGGATCAGTTATTTTTAAATCCTAATTAGATTAGAGGGAGTTTTGACAACACCAAAAACAACAAAGAAGAAAAAATCAAAATAATTCATATTCCCCTAATCCAGTTATAACTATTTCAATATTTTACAGTTATTTTCTTCCAGTTCTTTCTATGCATGAGTGTGCGTTATAATGATGTGTTATATTATTGGGATTACACAATTTGTGTATCTTACTGTTTCAATGATATGGCATAAAAATTATATCATGTCACTAATTATTCTTGAAAAATATAATTATAAATGCTACCTAATATTACATCACAAGAATTTATCAACACTTCAACCATTCTCTAGTGGTTGGGAGTTTTAAGTCATTTATCATTTTTATCTATCATAGGTAAAATGTGACGAATAACTTTTTAGATTGAATTTGCTCTAATTGTTTAAGGAAGGTGGGAAAAGTCTACAAAAACCATTACAGAGAATGTAAAGGAAGTCAATGAGTGTCCTTACATGTCTTATTTTTTTTAATAGAGGGAATCAGTTGAATCAACTCATTTTTAAGTTCTCTTCCTATTTTGAAATTTTATGTCTGACTCTTTAGAAAAACATTTTAGCTATTCATTCTTTGGGGATTTTTGTCATTTAAGATATAGAAGAGTATTTTATAGTTTTCTATTCTGCAGGTGACTTAGAACAGACTTCGACTATTTGGCTTTCCACATGACTTTCAGAAATATCTTCTCTTTGTACTGATTACAGATCAATTCTCTCTATCCCACATTTCAGTTTTGAAGGACTAGAATCACAAAGGCAAATTTTCAAGGTACATTAAAACTGAAAATAACTCAGATGTTAGATGTGAAATCCCGAGTTAAAAACTGTAAAGTCTCTGAGATTTTAGTCTCCTTGCAAGCTAACAGGTTTCATGGATGCTGGTAGAAGACATGAGACTCCTGGGTCAGAGACAGAGGACAATTTATTATTCACAGCAATAGCAACAGCCAGGATATTGGTTTTCGTTTCTCTAAGTCTCATTCCCACAAGGTGACACAAAGAGGACCAGGTGATACCTGTCCATGCAGTTATTTGCATTACAGGGGAAGACCCTGAATTAGGGAACCTGAATCTTTTATAAGGGACAGTAAGCATGCTGTTCTATATCTACAAGTCTCCAAGGCTGTTTGTTATATAAATGTTCCAATGAGATAATTTGGAGCAAAGACCAGTAGAGCCTCTGCTAATAAGATGTGCAAAAACATAAGATACCTGTAGGGTATTATCTTCAATATGGGCATGAAGATGGTATTAGGAACTGGTTGGAGTATATCTGTACATCATATTCATGAGGCTGCTGTTATTTTCATCAGGATCAACCTTAGGCCTCTTTTTGTCTAGCGTGTGGTACTTTCTTTCCATATTCCTTATCCACAGGAGTTAATGTCTGTACGCATAAGCTGCAAAGCAGCCTATACAGAGATTTATTCAGATCTGGATACAATAGCATCATGTCCACTTCCATGAGTACAGTCAGAGCAAGCCATCCCAGCTCTGCCAGCAAGACCGCAAGTGCTCATGAGACATATTGAGGGCGTTACTCTCTCCTTCTTAGAGAATGGACTGGAATAACAGCCCACAAACCCTGTATGCACCTTAAAATTCCCTAAATCCACTGAATATGGCTGAAATGCCACTGATCACCAGAAACAATCTAAAAAGAGGTCTCGCCAAAAAGATTTTGTTCCCTAAGGAAAAAGTCTTCAAACATTGGCATGAATAAGTTATGAAAAGCCTTCACAACTGAAAGAGACATAATCATCATTCATGTATAACAGATTTGTTTATTCTGTAAAGATTCATTTCAGTTGATTAATTATCAGTATCTGCTGATGGTGGGGGTAACAAGGCTGTGCTGATGAGAGAATTATTGAAGTACATGCTTAGAATATTTATCACTGAGCATGTATTATATAAACTTAGCATATTTATCATGTTCTTTTATATATGGGCTCTTTCTTCCCCCAAATAGATGAAACAGAACTGCCTATGCTGCAGGCACTTTCCTCTCCACATGCGGTACTCTGTTCTTTATAGAGAAATGCACTGTTTTTATATAGAATACCAGTAGCCCCTAGTGTGATTAAGTTTGACACAGTAAGTGGTTCTTGTGTCCTTCTCAGCCTTGGGCAGCTTTTCCAATATAGACTGCAGATTGTCATCTTTAGCACTTTATATAGTATGATCTTTAGCCAACTAATCCCCCTGTAGTACAACTGCTGTTTTTTAAAAAAAAGTGACAATCTGTGTAAATTATAAATCAGGCATTTTAAATGAGAAGTAAAAGTGAAAGTTGACTAAATTTCAATTAAAATATTAAAATCAGCTTCCCTCAACATAATGTGTAATATGTAATGATCTTCAAAGAAACTTTTTCCTTCCATTTATTGAACATGATAGTAAGAACTACCATTTCTTGATTGATACACTGAACTGGATGCTCTGGATTTGCTTTCACATTCCATCTCCAATACCCTTGAAGCTCATATTATTATTATCTCCTTACCACAGCTTAAGAAAGTAAGGCATAAAGAGTCACTTGTCTAATATCACTTGATTTATATGTGACCAGGTTGGGATTCAAACTGCTCTCTTTTTCCTAAATTGGGGCTCTCAGCTACAGTGCTAGATGGCTCTCTCTTCTGATACTTAAGTAAGGCCACTATATGAGGACTGTGATTCTAGCTCCAATAATACTATCTTTGTTGACACGTCTTTGGGTCCCAGTTTCCCCATAGTTTTGTCTCATCTCATTTATCTGTATAGCTTTAATATCTCACTCTCAAATATTTACCCTTTTCCTTATCTCTCTTCCTGAACTCCCAACTCATAATAATTGTTTATGTACTTGCCTTCTGGCCATTAGTACTTTAATATGTCCAAGCTGGAGAATGCCTGGGTGGCTCAGTTGGTTAAGCATCTGTCTTCGGTTCAGGTCATGATCCCAGGGTCCTGGGATCCTGGGATCCTGATCCTTCAGTTCAGGTCATGATCCCAGGGTCCTGGGATCAAGTCCCACATTGGGCTCCTTGCTCAGTATGGAGCCTACTTCTACTTCTCCCCCTGCCTGCCACTCTCCCTGCTTGTGCTCTCTCCCTCTCGCTCTGACAAATAAATAAATAAAATCTTTAAAAAAAGTAATATGTCCAAGCTGGACACTGTCTTAACCAGCTACTCCCATATTGACCTCTATTTCAGTAAATGTCACCATCAGCCATCTTATTACCCAAACCAGAAACAAGGGTCATTCTTGACTCCACCTTCCTCTTTTTTCCTCACTCTCCACATCCCTTCAATCGATGTAGATTGAAGTGCTGTAGATTCCATCATGTAAATACCTCTTCTCTGTCCTACCAGCACTGTAGTAATGTCAGTATGATCATCTCTCCTAAGGAATTCTGATGATCTCTTAAAGGGTCTCCCTGCCTCTGCTTCATTCTCCTCCACACTGACCTTCCCCCTGTATCCAAAGTGAACCTTAAAATTCCAAACCTCATTGGGCTGCCCCTTTACTCAGAATCTTTTAATAGCTCCCCGTTGTACTTAAATAAATTCCCATGACCTGTTTAACATTGCTTGCTGGCTCTTGTCTACACGTCAGCCTCATCTTTGCCACTTTCTTCCCTCCAACTTCTGCTTTAGTCAAGCTGAACTCATTTCAGTTTCTTAAACTCTCCCACTCTCTTTTCTTGGTTCTTTTCAAATCTTGCTTGTTCCACCGTGGGGAAGACGTTGCTCTATTGTTACCATTCTCTCACTTTTCTTCCAAAATGATTACTATATGGAAAGGAGAGAGCAGAGTTTCAGGATCTAGTCCCATTGGAAACAGCCCTATGCTTTCTGTTTTCTTATCATGGTGGCTCAATCTGTAGGTATCAATAGCACCTACCCTGCTCGAAGGAACCAAATCTTTTTATTTTCTCTCTCTACTGAACCTCTCAAATATTTGAAAATGTAATTGGATCATAACAAACAGAGAAAACAGCCCTGAACATTTAAATAAGCGGTTTGCCTTCAGGAAAAGTGATCTTTGATTGATTAGGAGGACTGATGATTTATGGTTGGGGTATAGTAGGCTCAGCAGTTAGCAGGAGGCCTGAGTCTCAAAGGACTCATGATACCAAAAGTTACCATAACCCTGACATCCATGTACATATTAAATCAGAAGCTACCATTTGCTTTATTGCTATTAAGCCTAGAAATTTATTATGCTCCTGGAACTTGTCAGAGACTCTAAGGCATCATGAGGTTTGATGTAGCCACATGGAGCTATATGAAGCCCCATTGTTTATGGATCACTTTCTCTTCCATTTTCTCTCTCTTGTGACTTTTTCCAGCATTTTTTTCAGCATCAGAAAAGTGCATTCAAAAGATTACAAACAGCAGTTGGTAATCAGTGCATAACAGCTTTCTGTGTCTTATACAATTAGGTGTACATTAGACACTGGGCGTAATAAGAACACTGTCACTGTAATAGAACTCTGTCAAAGTACCAATGCCTCCCACTTTGAAAATACACGGATCAATTTTGTATCCCCTGTGGAAGGGGAACAGTTTCACAGTTGCATGGCATTACTCTGTGACAAAGTTCAACAGATTTTACTTATCAAATTCTGAAGGAAGACGGTATACATGCAAATTTACATGCTATTTAAGCCTTCATTTTTCTTCCTATAGAAGCTGTATCCTTGATGCTTTTAAGCTAAATTCAGGCATGATTTTAAATCATGTCCATAGTTGGTATCATAGCATTAGTGAAAGAAATATTATGTTGTTGAATACTGAACATGTCTCGATTAAAACTAAAATGCATTACTTGTATGAAATCCAAATCCAAATCCAACCTACTGTGTGTTTTAATTTCTTTTTTAATTTTTAATTTTGGAGTAATTATAGAGTCTAATTATAGAAATTTCAAAGATAATACAGAAAGGTGCCATGTAGACTTTACCCAGTTTCCCCTAGTGGTTACATTTTATAGAATTTTAGTATAATGTCAAAGCCAAGAAATCCATATTGGCATAATGTGTGTGTGTGTGCACATGTGTGTGCGTGTGCATATGTGCATCTGTGCCACTTTGTCCCATGTATAGATTCATGCAGACACCACCTCAATCAAGACACAGAACTATTCCATTATCATCACAAAGATCTCCTTCACGCTACCCCCTTGTAGTCACAACCACACCACTATCTCCAATCATCCCTAATCCTTAACTGCTCATGTGTTCTCTATGTAATTTTGTCATTTTTGAGACTGTTATTTAATATAATCATAAAGTATGTGACCTCTGAGAGTGACTTTTTCACTCAGCATAACATCCTTGGGACCCATGCAAGTTGTCATATCTGTCAAAAGTTTGTTTCCTTTTATTGTTAAGTAGTAGTCCATAGTAGGGATGTGCCTATTATTTGTTTTAAAATGGTGTATGAATTCAGAATGATTTTTACATTTTTAAATGGTTGAAAACATCAAAAGATGAATAATATTTTGTGGCCCATGAAAACTATATGAAAGCCAAATTTCAGTGTCCATAAATAATATTTTATTGGAACACAGCCATGCCCGTTTGCTTGATATCGTCTAACCTAGGGCTGCTTTCATGTTACGATGGCAGACCTGAGTCATTGTGATGGTGACCCCTGTTATATTGAGGGTATAAAACCAGAGAGAGGGAAGGTTCTACCTTGACTCCTTCCAGACAAGTCTTACCAAACTTGCCACCCTGGCTGCTTGGTTTGTTGGACTTCTTCCCATACCTCAGTAAAATGGCTGCTTAAACAAAACCTGATTTTCCTCTGCTGAATAAATGAGAGCTTTGGAACCTCTTAAATGCTCTCCCTTAAATAGTTTTCATCACAGTCTTATTTCCCATTACAAAAAGAATATAGAACAGTGGAAATGCATAATTCTGGCATTTCAGGACTCTATTCTGACAGGAAGAGCTTAGCCAATAGGTAAAGCAACTATCACAGAGAGGCAGTACAGGGCAGAGAAGCCCGCGGATCCGGGGAAGGTTAGTTATGAACCTGTATGTATCTCATTTTCATAACATTAGAACTATCTAAGTTCCACAATATCTGTTTCTTCCTTAGCTCTCATGTAAATGAGTTTCTGCTTTGTAGCCTGGCATGTGACCGCCTATTAGAAGGCCTCCACTCCCCCGCGGAGATTTGGCCATGAGGCTGAGCTTTGATAAACAGGTTGAGCAGCTATGAGCGGAAGTGACGCGTGCAAGGGGAGAGAATGTCGATGGGGCGCAGAGCCATCTTGCATTATACAGATGACAGTAACGCTCTAGGGATGGTTGAGCACAAGGTAGAAAGTGCCTGGAGCACCGACTTCTGGACTCTTCCATGAGAAAAAAGAAACTTCTATTTTATGGAAGTTTCAGCATTTGGACTCCCCATTACACAAGGCCGGACCCTTAATCCAAACTGCACAGCCTCTCAGGGTTGTTCTGAGAAACATTTAAGAAAGAATTAAAGCAGATACATAGAATGGACTCTATAAATGTGGTTTCCCTTTCTTTCTGACTTCATTACTCATTTCCATGTTTACCACAGAGTAATGTGGTATACAGAGTTATACAGACAGAAGGAATTTAATAAGTAGTTAGGACAAACTGAACTGAATTAAATAGCCTGAGATAGGGAGAGATTCCTATCTTCACACACACTGACACACGTGGCAAAATATATGTCATGGTTTATATTTCTAAGTGAGAGAGGCTGACATTCATGCGTACGCCTTGATTGGTAGATCCCCACTGTTAAACAGCCTGAATTCTTTTGCAGGGGTTTGAAGTTGGCTTCTGTTGCCTTCTGAGAGCGCAGGAATTACATACCACGTACTGTGCCTGCTGAGGTTCCACATGGGTCTCAGCAGGCAAGCCAGAAACACAGACTCAATAGTCATGGTGTCCTCGAGGGGAGGCTGTGTTGTGATTAACAGCAGCTCCCAGCCCCTGCCCATCATAAATGACGAGCACTCTTCCAGGGGTCTGTCCTTCCAAGCAACGACTCCACAGACTACTCTCCTCAAATTTCCCTCCTCTCCAAAAGGAAAATGACCCTATCACAGATTCCTGGGTAGCTGCCATAATAAATGGGGAAAAGGTGCCATATTTGCTGAGACCCTTTACTCAGTGGGAAGGTTGGATTTTCTGAAAGACTCCAGCATATGAGGAGATTACAGGTGATAACCCCATTCCACAGTGCTGGCTTCAGCACTGGGACTGTTACTTGAGTTCTTTATATTTAGGAAACAAAGAGACACATCGGCTCCAACATTGTAATAACACCATTTAAACCCCAATAAATGTTAACTAACTGGAATTAAAATAAAAACTTAAAAAAGATAAGAGTCTCTATTTTGGCGGGGGTGGGGGAGACAAACTATGAGAGACTCTTAACTATAGGAAACAAAATGAGGGTTGTTAGAGGAGGGGGTTTGAGGGATAGAGTAACTGGGTGATGGGCATTAAAGTCAGCACTTAATGTAATGAGCAAAGGTGTTGTATGCAACTAACTCATAAGTCACTAAACTCTACCTCTGAAACTAATAATACAGTATATGTTAATTGATTGATTTTAAATTTAAAAAAAGACATTAAAACCCTAACAAGACAGGATCACCTGGGTGGCTCAGTCGGTTGGGTGGCTCAGACGGTTAAGCGGCTGCCTTCTGCTCAAGTTATGATCCCAGACCCTGGGATAGAGGCCCACATCCGGCTCCCTGCTCCGCGGGGAGTCTGCTTCTCCTTCTCCCTCTGCCTGCTGCTCTCCCTACTTGTTCTCTCTCTCTCTGTCAAATAAATAAATAAAATCTTTAAAACCCAAACAAAACAAAATGCCAAAAAGAAATAAAAAGTAAAAAAAAAAATTAAAGTACTTGATTATTCTTTTTTTTCAGTTTTATTGAGAAATAATTGACATATATCATTTTATAAGTTTAAGGTGTACAGCAGGAGTGTTTCATTTAGACATACTGTAAACTGCCGCAATAGGTTTAGTTAGCATCAATCATCTCATACAGATACAATAAGAAGAAAAGAAAAAAGTTAATATCATCACATAGGTAGCACTGCTGTGTGATATATAGAAACATTGATAAGAGAATAGATTCTAAGAACACTCATCACACAAAAAAATTAGCTTCCTGTGATGACCATTCTTGGTAACTACTCTCTTAACAACTTCTTTCTATACTAGGCAGTAGTGTTAACAATGGTTATCATGTTGTACATTACATCACTAGTACTTATCTATCTTACAACTGGAGGTTTGTAACTTTTGACTACCTCCTCCAATTCCTCCTCCCCCACCCCCTACCTCTGGAAACTACAAATCTAGTCTCTTTTTCTATGAATTTCATGTGGGGTTTTTTGTTTTGTTTTGTTTTGTTTTAGGTTCCACATATAAGTCAGATCAAACAGTATTTGTCCTTCTCTGACTTATTTCATTTAGCATAATGTGTATATGGCCATCCGTGTTGTTACAAATGGTTGGATTTCCTCAATTTCTTATGGCTGAATAATATTCCATTGTGTACGTATATCACAATTTCTGTATCCATTCATCTATTGATGGGCACTTAAGTTGTTTCCGTGTCTTGGCTATTGTAAATAATGCTGCAATGAACATAGGAGTACAGGTATCTTTTCAAGTTAGTGTTTTTATTTCCCATGGATATTTTTCCAGAATTAGAATTGCTGGATCATAGGGAAGATCTATTTTTAATTTGTTGAGGAAACTCCATACTGTTTTCCAGAATGGCTGTACCAATTTACAATCCTATCAAAGTGCAATTTTCTCCAATTCTGGCCAGCATTTATTGTCGCTTATCTTTTTGGTGATGATCATTCTAAAGTTGTGAGGTAACATCTCAGTGTGGTTTTAATTTGCATTTCCCTAATGTCTAGTGATTTTGAGGATCTTTTCATGTACCTGTTAGCCATTCATATATCTTCTTTGGAAAAATGTCAGTTCAGGTCCTTTGCCCATTTTTAATTGGATTATTTGTGGGTTTTGTTTGTTTTGTTTTGCTATTGAGTTTATATATCCTGGATATGAAACCCTTATTAGATATGTGCTTTGAAAATATTTTTTCCCAGGGCGCCTGGGTGGCTCAGTTAGTTAAGCAACTGCCTTTGGCTCAGGTCATGATCCCGGAGTCCCGAGATCGAGTCCCACATCGGGCTCCCAGCTCCATGGGGAGTCTGCTTCTCACTCTGACCTTCTCCCTTTCATGTTCTCTCTCACTCTCTCTCGTTCCTAATAAATAAATAAATAAATAAAATCTTAAAAAAAAAAAGAAAATATTTTTTCCCATTCTGTAGGTTGTCTTTTTACTTTGTTGATGGTTTCTCTTACTGTGCATAAGATTTTGTTTGATGCAGTCCCACTTGCTTAGTTTTGATTTTGTTGTTTGTGCTTTAGGTGTGATTTCTAAAAGATCACTACCAAAAACCATGTCAGAGGACTTTTCCCCTGCAATTTCTTCTAGGAGCTCATAGTTTCAGGCCTTACATTTAAGTCTTTAGAGTTAATTTTTGTGTATAATGAAAGATAGGGATACAGGGTCATTCTTTTACTTGTGAATAGCCAATTTTCCCAGCACCATTTTGTTAAAGAGGCTATCTCTTCTCCATTGAGTATTCTTGGCTCCCTTGTTGAATATTAGTATATGCTTGGGTTACTTTTGGGTTCTCAATTCTATTTCACTGGTCTATGTCTCTGTTGATCTTTTTTTTTAAATTTATTTATTTGAGAGAGAAAGAGAGCACACAACTGGGGGGAAGGGGGAGAGGGAGAAGCAGACTGAGTAGGGAGCCCAACATGGGGCTCACTCCCAGGACCCTGAAATCATGACTCGAGCTGGAGGCAGCCACTTAACCGACTGAGCCACCCAGATGCCCTGTCTTTTAATCATTATTATTCCCTGTGTTAGCTGCTGAAAATTTGGAATATAAGATTGAGTATTTTTGTGTGTTGAGTTAGATGGAAAAGAAATAAGACAAAGCATTTTTATGTGTTAAAGAGAAAATCTGGCACATGTATTCAACTTTTACAATTTAACCTTTGAAAGGTAGAATCAGTTCCCTTTCCAATCAGCTTGGCAGTGAGGTGTTGGGAAGAAAACCGTGAGTCATATTGTAAAACGTCCAGCAGAAAATGAACAATGAAGGATTTTATAGTATAACTGCCCTCCTGCCACACACACAGAAGCAAACGAAATTGTCCTAATAAATGTAACTCATCCATCTTGACCAAAAAAGGAAGAATAATTGTGTCCTTTTATTTCTGCTTTCTTATGGTGCCTCCTGAATGATGTTTGTATTTTTATTTGGAGAGGCTCCTAACTAACCTCCAAAACCTTTTTTCTGACTGGGGCCCATCCCTTGAAAAGAAAATAGGCTAAGGAAAATCCTAGTTGACAAATCTGATTTGGAAAGTCATTTCAGCACTGAGCAGAAACTATGGATTTGGGAATGGGGGAAGGGCCATAGGGACACATGGGAAGCAAAGCTCTTCAACATAATAATTCAGTTCTGGAGGTTCTTGGTGAGGAGAGGTTGGGAAACCATCTAGTTTTGCAAAAATTGCTTCTGGATATTGAGAAATGAATTGTATTTTTTTTTTAAGATCTTATTCATTCATTTGAGAGAGAGGGAGACAGAGAGAGCACAAGCAGGAGGAGAGGCAGAGGGAAAGGGAGAAGCAGACAGCTGGTGAGCTGGGAACCTGACATGGGGCTGGATCCCAGGACTCGGAGACTATGATATGAGCCAAAGGCAGACGCCCAACCATCTGAGCCACCCAGGGGCCCAAGAAATGAATTGTATTTTTTTAAAGATTATTTATTCATTTACTTGACAAAGAGAGTGAGATTACAAGTAGGCAGAGAGGCAGGCGGGGGTCGTGGGGGGGAAGCAGTCTCCCCGCCGAGCAGAGAGCCTGACGCAGGGCTCTATCCCAGGACCCTGAGACCATGACCCGAGGCAAAGGCAGAGGCTTTAACCCACTGAGCCACCCAGGTGCTCCAAAATGAATTGTATTTTTAAGTTAACATTTATGGAGCTACTATTTTGTGCCAGGCATTATACAAAAGGCTCCCGAATATATTTTCCAATTTAATCATCAGAATGATTACAGCATGAATCTCACTCTCCCATTTGACTGATGAAGAAGTAAGGTTGAAGAGATAAGTAGTCACTCCAGGTTGTCCCAGGGAAGTCAAGATTCTCAACTAAATGCCTTGAGTCTAAAGCCACAGCTCTTCACCACTGTGCCACCATGCCTTTCTTGTAAAACACAGGCTTCTAAAACCTTGCTATTCTACCTGCATTTTGATTGCTCAAGAAACAATTCTACTTGTTACTCCACGTGATTGGAGTGAGAACTCCTGGGTGTCCCGAGCCATGTCTATCTCTCTCTCCATCCCAACACTTCCCAAGTACTTGGCCCGTCACAGATTGCTAAGAACACATGAGAATGAATACTGGGTTCCTGGTCTCTGGTGATATTGACTAATGTCAACCTATTATTAGTAGTTCTGTCACTCAGAGAGACAGGGAATGAGCTCAGTCCAAGGCTATTTCTCCTAATCAGGTGTAGCTTACATTCTTGAGGGAGCGGAGAAGTAAGGAAATAACAAATCAGTTGAACAACAGAGTTTCGGCTAGAGAGAAGTACAAGAAGAAAATAATGCAGGTGACTTGGCATATTAGTTTCCTATGGCTGCTATAACAAATTACACACATTTAGTGGCTTAAAGCAACACACATTTATCATTGCTCAGTTCAGGAGGTCAGAAGAGTCTGAACTGGGCTAAAGTCAAGGTTTTGGCGGGGCTGTGTTCGTTCTGGAGGCTAGAAATCTGCTTCTTTGCTTTTCTCAGCTTCTAGAGGCCATCTGTGTTCCTTGACTCACAGTCCCTTTTTTCTATCTCCAAAACTAGGAGCACAGCACCTGCAAATCTCTTTCCTGACTCCTGTTCTCCTTCCTCTACTTATGACAGCCTTTATGATTACATTGGACCCACTGAATAATCCAGGAAAATCTCTCCATCTCCTTAATCTAATGACATCGGCAAAGTCTCTTTTGCTGTTAGGTAACAAATTCGCAGCTTTCAGGGATTTGGATGAGGACATGTTTGGGGGGCCATTATTCTGTCTACCACACTTGGTGAGGAGTTCCAGAGCTTAGATGGATAGGCCAGATGTCAGCTTAGAAATGAATATCACTCTTCTATTTTGGATTTTAATTAACTTCAAGACTCCTACTGAGATAGGTCTTTAAAGACCTTTCATGACCTTTTTTCTTGCTCTGGTGATAGACAAACATGTATGTTCTGGTCAATGACTGTAAGTGGAAAAAGAATGAAGAAAAGGTATGGAAAACTTCAGGGCAAGAAGCAAAACTAGCCATTCATTGGAAGGCTTACTAGACTTTATTGATAGATTTCCTTATAAACTTTTCCCACCTCCCTATATTCCCTCATTTTCATGAAAGTAAATAAAACAAATTCCCCACAATCTTCAAAGGAATTTGTATCGTTCTCTTTTCCCTGTACTTAGTCTAGCAAGTATCTGTGTGATCAAACTAGACAGTAGAGGATCTGGCGTTGAATTCTGGGAGCCAGTGTCTATAGCCTGCATCCCTAAACACATTTATTTTTATTGTTGCTGTTGCTCTATATTTCACAGACCCTTTGGACCACCTCACTTACTTGCATGGTTTCAACTACTGTGTGCATCTAAAAATGATCAGCCTGCAGATGAATCAGAGAGCTATAAAAGTTTTTCACCAAGAAGTGATCCCAGGATCAAGTCTTTAAGAACAAGGAGGGATGAGGCAGAGGAGATATCAGGGCGTTTCAGGTAGAGTGTTTTTGATAAATGTTGACTTCCATGAATGAGTTTCACTTCCTGCTGCAATTGTGCCTGATCGGATGTTTCATTTGCCAACCATAATCATAAACTCTTATTAATGAGCGCTTCATTCACCAGAATTCCAAGGGGAATTGGAGCAAGGAGGATGGCCTACCTGGTCCACTGTAGATACAACTGCTAGGATAGAATTTGACTACCTTTCTGAGGGTATACACACAGCCCCAGGCTCAAAGGATGAGAGCATCCATTTTTGGGGAGTCAGGGTAATGTGAAAGAAGGAGATGGTGGAGGGTTTGACAATGTTTGGTGAAGGTGCTTCCAACACTCTTCAAGTCTTTATTTAAATTATGCAATTGTAAACAAGGAATGTACCTGAATTCCTTGTGAAAGGTAGCAGAAGAAATCCAGGCAACAACAGGGTGGCTTAAGATTTTGAAGGAGCAGAGAAAACTAGAATGATAAATCAGATGTTAGCAGAACTCATGGGGAAGCTCTAGATTTCCAGAAGCCAGGGAACTGGAGATTAAGAATAATTTACCTAGGGGTGCCTGTGTGGCTCAGTCTATTAAGTGCCTGCCTTTGGCTCAGCTCATGATCTCGGGGCCCTAGGATTAAGCCCCATGTCTGGTTCCTAGCTCAGTGGGGAGCCTGCTTCTCCCTCTCCCTCTGCCCCTCCCCTCTGCTCTCTCTCTCTCTCTAATAAAAAATAAAATATTTTAAAAAAGAGAATAACTTACCTAAATATCTGAAAGCCGGTAAGATCTTAAATAACAGTTGCTTTGTCCATTCTCAGGAATGATTCTGTTTCCTGCCGTAGTGCGATCCTAGACAAAAGACAAAGACTGATAAATTCTAGTTTTTCCTACTCTTTATATTTGCAGCAGAAGAAATTCTCTGCTTCTCTCTTTCAAAACCACTCCCTCATTATTGGTTCACAAATTTTAACAGTATCATTTATTATCTACCTTAAAATATATTTTAAATTAGGAAAGCAATGATTTAAAAAAAAAAAGAAAAGCAATGATTTAAAAAACTTGAACAGGAAAGAAAATTATTGGAATAAAATTGCAATTGGATTCCTCAGAGGAATTGCTTATAAGGTTTTTTTTTTTTATCTTCCAGACATAAACCAAGTATAATGTGGTATGTATGTGTGATGTTTCCATAACCAAAGGTGTTTGTAATTCAAAGGCCTGCAATTTCATTTTTCACTTGACATATTTCCATATAAATACAGACATTTAGACATTCCTCATTATTATTGTTTAATTTTTTTCATGTGAAAATTGCCACATATATAAAATATATGTGAAAGAAAAATTTCCCCCAACCCCATCTGGGCAAGAAGCTTTTGCATGAAGTAATTAACAGCATACTCCATGGAGTAGTATTTTTTAACTTACTATTTTGAAATGTACAGAAAAGTTGCAAGAATAATACAGAGATACTTTGTATACCCATTACCCAGATTAATTGACTTTAAACATTTTGTTATGTTTGTTTCTCATTTTCTATCTCTCTGTTCTATATATAATTATTTTAATGAATTATTAATCTGAAATGCTTTAGTGGTAGTGCCTAAATCAAGGAACTATTCTATTCAAGGAACTATATCTATTCCTTTAGATATCCATGCAGAGTTATCAAATTCAGGGCATTTAGTATTATTAACATGTTAACAATAAATGTATAGTTCATATCCCAATTTTGTCAGTTGTCCCCATTATGTCCTTTCTAGCAGCCTCCTGACCCCAACACTTCAGGATCCAGTCCAGGATCACATATTGTATCTATTTGTCATGTCTTTTTATTCTTCTTTGCTCTGGAACAGTTCCTAAGCTTTTCTTTGCTTTGATGATGTTAAGAATATGGAGAGGATAAGCCAGTTATTTTATAGAACTTCCTCAGCTTCATGTTTTTTAGTTTGAGAAGCCAAGTTTAAAGTTTAGGAAGGGACACATATTTGGCACCTGATTAATTAGAAAGGGGGACAATGGGGAATTAGGTCACCAAGGACCAATTTCATAGAGTCTGCAATATATTATAAGGTCTGTCCATATTACTGTCCATTACACGGCCCAACAACTCTGCCATTTAATACCAAAGAGGAAGCTAATATTTATTGAGTGCCTGTTGTTTGTTAGAAAGAGCAAAGATAGAGATTTTATTCCCATTATTCCTCACAGCAACAGAATGGGACAGTTAGTATTCAGTCTTACGGATGTGGGAACCTAGAATGGAATTGGCTACATGACACTCCCAGATCACACAGCCAGTAAATGGTGGAGTCGGTCTTCCAAGCCATGTTTTCCATCCTTCATTTTTTCCATTATACCATGGCCTTTATACTTCATCTTAGCCAAAATGCCAAGAAGTGATACCACGGTCTCTAAAATGCTTTTCTTCATGGCACAGTCGTTATGAGTTGTTAATCCCTGGAACAAACACTACTCAAATGTTTCTGAGAAATAACTGGTCTGAAGCACAACAATTCTCAGCTACATTTGATTTATCATCACCTGATACATATTTTCTTTGTTGTTTCACTAGGTTTTCACTTGGCCCCGGGATATGCCATCTCTTGGCTCTCGTCCCCTGGCTTTCTATAAGGAGGTGGGACTGAAGGCTCTCCTTGGGTCTCCTACCTGCTCTCACTCACTCCTTGTTGCTCTCATCTGGCCTCTTGGGTTCACCTGTCATCTGCAGGCTCACATGTCTCAACTTTATAACTCCAGCTCACACCACTCCCTTATATATCCAAGGGTCAAATCAACATTTCTACGTTGATAGAGGATAGGCATCTCAGTGTTAGCATGTCCAAAAGTGAGCTCCTGATTCTGTCCATCTCCAATCTGTGTTTCCCATAATCTTTCCCATTTTAGGAAATGACAACTCCAATTTTCTAGTTGCTCAGTTGGAAACTTTTTGAGTCACTGTTGACTCTCCTACAACCTTCATTCAATCTATGAGCAAATCCCAGTACCCCCGCCTTCCAAGTACATACAGTCATTATTCCCTCCTGACTCCCTGCATTCCTGCCCCTCTGGTTCAAGCCACCAACTCCACTTGCTGAGGTTTATGATATTCCTTCCATCTGTTTCCATGCTTCCGCCTCTGCTTGCCTTCAATCTATCCTTTATCATAGCGGCCAAAATGATCCTAAAACCTAAGTCAGATTGTATTTCTTTCCTGCCAGTGGCATCTTCTACTCTTTTTCCTGCTGCCTGTGGTCTTCCAGATGCTCCTATCACCTCGCTGTTTGTGAACATGCTAAGTATATTCCTGTCCTATGCCTTTGCACTCACTGCTGTCTCTACCTGGATTTCTCTTCCTCCAGAAACCCATCAGGCTCACTACCTCATTTCTTTCAGCTCACCTTCTCAGAGATGCCTTCCCTGAATACCCTTTCCCAAATGCTCCCACCCTAACCACTCCATTCTTCTTCCTTGCTTTATTTTTTTTAATGATTATTTAGCACCATTTAATATATTCTGTTATACTCCTTTCAAACTCATTTTTTGGCCTGTCTCCCTTTCTGAAGTAGAAGGTCCATGAAGGCAAGGATTTTTATTTGTTTTATTCAGTGCTTTAGTCCCAGTGCCTAAATATGCCTGGTATATTGTAGGTACTCAATAAATATTTGTTAGAAGAATGGATAGATGCCTGAATGAATTCTTTAGCTTACTCACAGATTGATTTTTTTAAAGGATGTTTATTTGTTAGGAAAGTTTCCAAATGTCTGTCCATCTAAGTATCCAGATCAAGAAAATATAAATTTCCCTTTTGAATATGTTGGGGATTATATACAGCTACAGATGAATTACATAATTTCTGATTATCAAAGTAACATAATTATTGTAGGAAATGTGGAAAATTCAGAAAATAAAATTAACTTGCAACCTAATCACCCAGGGACTAGTAACATTTTGGTAAACTTCTTTCCAGATGCATTTAATTTCAGTGATATTTTATTTTCAAGTTTCCTTATCCCCATGACAAGGAATGGAACAAACAAACTGAGGAACTCAAAGCTGACTGTGGTTTCATGCTTCTAGTAAAATGTCATCCTCACAGTTCACTAACAGCCACAAGCACTTCCATGGAACTTTTGGGCGCTACTATTTTCCTTTTCCAAGAAAGCATGCTATAATTTGGAAATTTAGGTTACCCAAACTTCCACTGAAGGATCTTCCTTCTAAAATAACCTCAGAATTCCCAGTAAACTAAATATTTGGAATATGGGAAATTCAGGTTGATTAATATTGACCAACTCATTGGACCCAAGGCCAGAAATCCTGGGGTTCCAGTCCCACTTCTACAACTTTCTGGCTGTGAGGCCGTGGGCAAGTCACCCTGTCTTAATAGTGGATTTCTTAATTAGAAACTGGAGATAATAACTGTCTCACAATTCACTGTGAGGATCAGACAGTCATGGAGACATGTTAAACCTGTAAAGGGTGTAAGCAGGAGGATTATGATTGTAATGAAAATGTGGTAGATCTTAGGCAAGGATGACCTAATGGGACAGACATGCCACCACTCCCAACAAGCCCAGGGCAGAAAGGCTCATCAGTCCTGCAGGATTTCTCATTCTTCCCTAGTGCCTTCCTCATCCCTCTTCTAATCATCGGGGATGCACTTTTCCCACCAGAACAGGGATTCCTGAGAGAAACTTTTTCTCCTTCCTTCATTGGTGTATCTCTGTAATTTATCCATGATTTTCAACATAAGTTCTTTTTTAAGTTGATTAAAAAAATTACATAGCACAGTAAACTCAGTAGATGGTGTTGTGAGGGTTTTTTTACATACATTAATGCAGACACAGCACAGTCTAGTAGAAAGTGACCTAGAATGAAAGCCAGGAAAACTGTGTCCTAATTCAGCCTATTGGTAACCAAATATGACCTTGGCCAAGGCAGTGTCCTCGCCTGCAGGTGGATGGGAAGACACCTAAGGTCTCTCAGGTCCAAAATTCCATGAACTTTGACCCTTACAATCTTTAGTGAAACTATTTTTTGAGAAGAGGAATTGAGTAAATCATTGACTTAATCTATACTTGCCTTAAAAAAACAAAGCTTCAGTTTGGAATTTGTTAAATCATTAACAGCTGGTTGTTTACTGTTTAGAATGTAACAATACTCTTTGATGTTCCTTAATTATCATGCATGTTTTAAAATGAGTTCTGAACCACTTCTCTGCCTAATTAAACCTCATTGAAAATTTTTTGAATTTTAAAGAAACATTTGATTTGCAAAACTTAAGTCATACATCCAGTAACCTTCAGTATTTCACAAAGGACCCATAAAACATTTAAAAAAACAATAAAGTAATGCCCTGAGAGATGAGCTTTGAATGAAATATAGGGAGCATTCGGAAAACATTATTTTTCAAACTACTCTTTTCTTTTCACAAGTTCCTGATGGTAGTATTTATTTTGTTATTTTTAATGGTCATTTATTCACATATTTATAAGTGAATGAAATAGCTGTAAATCCCCCCAAATTAATTAAATCACATTGGCAATCATGAATAAATCATTCTGTGGTAATGTGAACTTTGTAAACTCACCAGAAAAAGTGGTAAAATAAAAATAAAGAGGTGTTTTCATACAGAGACAGGATTCATTCAACATTTATATCTTCCTATTTATATCTTCCTATTATATCTTCCATATCAAGTAATGTTTTTAGAGTTATTTATTTGTGGATACATCCTCTGAATAATGTCTTAAAAATGGCAAGTCTGACTCATATCAGTGCTGTGCAAAGTGGTGAAAACACACTTCTCTTTTAGGAATTTCTGCTACAGATATGCTTATATAAATGAACAAAAATAGATACTCATCGCAACATTGCTTATACAAACAAAAGACTGGAAATAACCTCAATACATACAAATGGGGGGCAGGTTAAATTAAGATACATTCATACAAAAGATAGGATGTGCACATTAAAAAGATGTATGTATTAATGGGAAATGATCTCTGAAATATCTTAGCAAGCAAAAAACAAAGTTGTAAGACACTGTATAATCCATTCCCTTTTGTAAGCAAATAATAGGATATACCTGTTTGCGTGCATTCTCTCTGTAAGGAATGCAAGAAAATAGCAATATGGTTGCCTCATTTTTTAGAAACATGAATATGCATGGCTATTTCAATAAAAAGTAGTTAATTTGAAAATTTTGATTATTTCTTGTTATATCATATTATCAACAGTATTTATTGAGCCTTAGTCAGTATACCAGATATAGTGGCTTTATGACTTGATTTTTATCCTTAAAGAGCTTATAACCTAGATTGGGAGTGATTTCTTCCAACTGTTTGTTAGATTCTAATATGAATTCATTGCATTAAAATGCTTTTAAAAAGTCTCTGAATTGCCTTTTATTCAATGGTAATATATTACCAATGAAGAGATATTGTTTTTTTAAATACCCATGTTACACTTTAGATAATAAAATAAGGGGCGCCTGGGTGGCTCAGTCAGTTAAGCATCTGCCTTTAGCCCCATCATGATCCCAGGGTCCTGGGATGGAGCGCCACATCTCCAGGCTCCTCAGTGGGGAGCCTGCTTCCCCCTCTCCTACTCCCCCTGCTTGTGCTCTCTCTCTCTTTCTGTCAAATAAATAAATAAATAATAAAATCTTAAAAAAAAAACAAATATTTTAAACTGATTTAAATGTAAAATTAAAAAAAATTTTAAAGCAAATTGAAATCTAAGATCATTAACTTACAAAAATTCCACAGCATCATTAACATCATCTACCATTTGCTACAAATAAATAAATTTAACAGGAGCAGTATCTGACAAGGAGATAACATACATGGTAGTTGATTAAAGTCTGGACAAGAAGAAATATTTTAGCCAAGTGAAACAAAAGAGCTAAATTTAACTGTCAGAAAGTTGGGAACCTTGGCTAAAGTGATATTTGTCCTTCTCAGGTATTAAGAAATTATATTTTCCAGTGTACAAATATACTCTGATTATTTCTTATCCTGGATTATAATTTTACATATTTTTATCATTTCTGTTTCTATTAACACCATGTAAGTGGCTATTTTTTACAAATAAAAGGACTATGTAAGATATAAATGATAATATGTAAACTATCACCTGAGAAACAAAAGTTTTTAAATTCAGAATTTGGGGAAAATTAATGACTGTTTTGTATTTATGTTTTATATTTATCAGTAAAATTCTAGAGTGTAGTTCTTCTGTTAAAATATTGAAAAATAATCATTTCTACATTTCTACATACATATGAAAAATAATCATTTCTATATTTCTACATACATACCAATAGAGATCATTTGCTACCAGCAGTCAGCAGTCATTGTGGTTGATACCCCAACAACTGTTCTATCCTAGACCATTAGTCCTTGTCAGTCATGAAATTCCATCCCTCTTGCCAGTGATTGGCTCAGAAACAGGCTTGTGACAGTTCTAGGCAACGAGGTAGAAAGGGCCCTCTGCTGGGCTGCATCAGGGAGTTTCCCTTTTCCTAAGAGAGAGCTAGAGAAAATATGCTTTTTCTTTTTGTTTTTGCTATTTCATGTCTGAGTCTAAGTCCCAGAACCTCTGCATCTCTTGCTATCAGTGAGAAGCTGAAGTCAAGATTTAAAGGTAGAAAAACTTGAGTCATTGATGACATATCCAGTTGCAGAAGCAAACTGCCTTGAAGTGTCCTGTACACCTGCTGTATTCGGATGAACTGGGTCATGCCTACCCTGCTGATGAACAAACAATCCCCAAATCTCAACAGCTTAAGCTAACAAAATTAAATTCTTGCCTATATGACATGTGCATCATGGGTGAACAGGGGCCTGTTCTCAAGGCCTCCTTCCCTGAGGGTTACAGGCTGATGGAGTCTCCTTTATTCCAAATTCTTTCCTGGTGCTGTGGCAAACTGATGTGTAAAGAAATAGTGTACCAGCATTTAAAGGCCTTCACCTGGAAATGCTGCATGCTACTTTTGCCCCCATTTCATTATCCAGAGCAATCAATACAGCCATCTCTAACCTAAATTGGGGCAGGCGGAACACTTTGACCATGTGCCTGGAAAGAAGACGCAGTTAATGACAGCTTAAATGGTTGAAAAATTTGTAGGTAAGTATACAAAGAACTGAAAAAATAGTTAATAGGATGGATCTGATACATCTATTATCCAAAAACCTGTGCCCTGGAAATAGATAATATTTTTGGTTCCTTTCTGAATATACACCAGAAATCATAAACTATCAACCAATCATGAAAAAAATCCCTCTTGTCTAGAATTTTAAAAGCTCTCTTTTAAACAACTTCTGGGTTAACAAAGAAATCCAAACAAAACCCACAGAATTTCTACAAAAGAACAAGAATGTGAATACTATCAAAATATATGGGATAGAGCTAAAGCAACCGTTAGAGGAAAATTCAATAGCTTTAAATAATTTTGGTAGAAGACTCCAAAGAGTGAATAAATAATAATGTTTTGGTATCTGGCTGAAAAAAATGAAGCAAAGCAAATGGAAGGAAATAACAATATAATTAGTGAGTTAGAACATAGAAAATATAGTACTAATATAGATATATAACAAGTTCTTTAAAATGATAAATAGATAAAACACTAGGCAAGTTAACAAAAAAGGACAAAAAAGTAAAAGAAGAAATGATTAAAGGGAAATAATGGTAGAAACAAAGGAAATAAAATGAATTTAAGGGAACACTCAGCTCTGAAGATGTATTTGAAAATCTAGCTGAACAGAATAACATTTTTTTTTTAAGATTTTATTTCTTTATTTGAGAGAGAGTGAGAGAGAACATGAGAGGGGAGAAGATCAGAGGGAGAAGCAGACTCCCCATGGAGCTGGGAGTCCGATGCGGGCCTCGATCCTGGGACTCCAGGATCATGACCTGAGCCGAAGGCAGTTGCTTAAGCAACTGAGCCACCCAGGCACCCCAGAATAACATTTTTTTAAAAAAGATTTTATTTATTTATTTGAAAGAGAAAGAGCAAGAGAGCATGAGCAGGAGGAAGGGCAGAGGGAGAGGGAGAAGCAGACTCCCCTCCAAGCAAGGAGCCTGACTGGGGGCTGGATCCCAGAACCCCGGGATCATGACCTGAGCTGAAGGCAGATGCTTAGCAGACTGAGCAACCCAGTCACCCCTGAACAGAATAACTTTTACCTAGGAAAAGATAATCTGCCAAAACTGACATCAAAAGACAGAAAAATCTAAACAAAATAATGTCCTTAGAAGAAAGAGTAAATGGCATGGAGCTCTGGGTGTGGTGCATGAACAATCAATCTTGTAACACTGAAAAAATAAAATAAACATATTTGGGGGGAAAAAAAAGAAGAAAGAGTAAATGAATAAAGAAAAGTTCCAAAAGCCAGCCAGCACCAGTATTGATGGGAAACACTGGAGTCCTTCCAAAGTCAGCCAAAATCGACTTCTAAAAGTCAGTTCCCCATTGCCATTTCAGTGTCATTTTGTAATAGAAGTAAAAGCACAACCAAATAAAAGGCTTTAAAATTTGGAAAGGAAGAGGGAAACTATCTGTCGACCCAAGAACTGATAAATCTTGGAAACCTGTACAAATGAATAAATGAATACTATACAGCAGTGAAAAAGGATGGTAACTGCTGTGCATTTCTATATGGCTGAAATTCAAAAACATAATGTAAAATAACAAAAAGAAATACAGAGAAGAATGCATATGGTATGATTCTATTTCTATTAGTATCAAAACAGACAAAACTATAGTGTCAGACGATAAAACCATTATACAGCAAAGGACTGATTACTGCAAAATTCAGCATAGTGTTATTTTCATGGGGCAGGGAAGGGGAGGTGATTTATATGGGGGCACATGGGATCTTCTAGGGTACTGATAGTCTTATTTCTTAAGCTGAGTGGTTGATGGATGGCTTTTATTGGTATTCTTTAATCTGTCTATTCATTGTATACACTTTATATATGGTATTTTCACAATAAAACTGAACTTATTTTTTTATGTTTTTGTTTGTAATTAAAATGGAACTTATATTGAATTTGTTTGGTATTTTAGTATTTTGACATTTCAAAATGTCAAATTAATGAGGAAATCAACACATGTGTACGCTGGATACAGGAAGACTCATGCTGGCACCAATGCAAAGAGAATTTAACCATGAAAATAATTGTGAGGGCCATCTCAGATTTCCAAGAACTGAGTCATCATCTGGGGAAAGGAGGATTTTTAAAAAGTTAGATAGGAATATTAATGATGAAACAAGCAAGGATAAAAAAATTCTTGCTGCAGAATAAAAATCAGCAAAGTTATTAGAATTATAGATTTTTTTGCCCTCATTTTTTTCCCCTCTAACTTTTCTCATCTGTAAATATTTCCATATGTACATCTAAAAATAAGAACTTTCTTTTAAAAAAAAAAACCTCATAACACCACTAACACAACTAAAAAATTAACCATAATTTATCCAGTCAGTGGTCTAATTTCTAAATGTCTCATAAATGAAATACTTTAAAAAAAATAGTTAAGGGGTGCCTGGGTGGCTCAGTCAGTTAACTGTCTGCCTTTGGCTCAGGTCGTAATCTCAGGGTCCTGGGATGGAGCCCTGAGCCTGCTTCTCCCTCTCCCTCTGCCTCTGCTCATATTATCTCTCTCAAATAAATAAATACAATCTTAAAAAAAAAAAGTTAAATAAGAATCCAAGTAAAATTTTACATATTGCAATTGGTGGGTACATCTTTTAAATCTCTTTTAACCTACAGGTTCCGAACCCTTTCAACTTTATTTAAATTGCACTGTATTTAAGAAGTACAGAGTGTTCTTTCCTTTGCTTACTAACAGTCTGGTTTTGTTGATAGCAGCCCTATGATATTATTTGACTTGTTCCTCTGTCATTTGTAGTTCTTGTAAGTTAATATGTTGATATGGAAAGGTTATTCTCAAAGGGTGGACCAAGATCATGGCCTCAGCATTACTGGGGAACTTGTTAGAAATGCAAATCACTGAAACTTATTCCAAGCCTATGGAATCAGAAATTCTGGGCTTGCAGGCCAGCAGTCTGTGGTTTAACCTAGCCTTCCAGGTGATTCTGATTCTGCTGATGTTTGAGAACAGCCAGCCTGGAAATTTAACTCAGGTTTGATACTTTATTTTTGGCAAGACCACTCTACAACAATAGTGCGTTCTCAGTGGTGCATGCTCTTAAAAGGCACATAATATCTGATCATCTTTCCTTTTATGGCCATTGATGCTCAGCGTTTAGATTCATAAGTAATTAGAGATTGCAAAATGGAGATAGACTAATTCTATCATTATTTCTGCATTTATTATCTGAAGTACTGCTAAAAAATGAAATACCTCTCATCTATAACTTAGTAACTTAGGGTCCTTACAATTTCAAATCAACTGAAAAGCTGAAAGAATAGTAGAGTGAAAACCCATATATTTTTTACCTGGATCTACCAATTGTTAACATTTTGCCACATTTTCTTTTACCTCTCTTTCTCTCTCTCTTACACACACACACACACACATATCTGAATGTATTTGAAAGTAACTTTACACTTTTCTCCTAAATACTTCAGCATGTATTTCCTAAGAATGAAGATATTCTACCAAACCATCCAAGAAATTTAATATTGATGCAATAATATCTAATAAGGGGCCTATATTCAAATTTCTTCAATTTTCCACAAAACATAGTTTTTGCAGTTATTTTTGTCTCAGGATCCAATCAAAGATTGTACCTTGTGTATGGCTGTCATTCTCTCTAGTTTCCTTTAATCTAGACTAGTCCCTTTTCTTATTTGTCTTTCATGGTGTTAAATATTTTTGATTTTTGTATTGTGAAAGAAGTAAATTTCAATTTATGAATTTACTTATTAACAGCATATAATAACAATACTTAAGGTGACTTGTCATCATCATAAAATGGATTTAAAATCTATCCTATAACTTTCCAAATAGCATTAATCTACATGAAACACACCCCACTCTATTTTTCTAAGCCATCATGAAATTCACTCAGATTTTTTCTTAGCAAAAATGCCTCTGTTAAAATTCTTGTTCTTGTTCTTTTATCTCCATTAAACATATGCTCAATAATGTGAATGTTTACAGTCTATTTTCTAAAACAATTTGCAAGATTAAATAATTTTAGGCTTTCAAGGTAAAGGAGAAAACAAAGAATTTTAACTTGAAAAGTCATATATATATGCCATATATAAATTATATATATGTATACATATATAGAGAGAGTAGATTTTCAGCCTTTAGAGGAAATCTCTTTTCTTGAATTCTCAATATTCAAAACCAAAATTCTTTCCTTCACTCTGTATATGTTTCAAGTAATTTTTGTTATGACTAGAAAGGAGAGCGAGTGTTGTGTATATTGTTGTAGTTCATGCAGTGAAATGACTTCCTTATTCTCCATGGAGCTTTGGAAAATGTCCCTGTTCTTGCATTACTTTGATGTTAAAGAGCCATTCTTTGGCTACTTTATTAATCACATCATTTCAGATATAAGTTTGTTTTGATTTGCAATTCTGCCCCACTTTTCTCAAGCTGTTTTTTCTTACTCATCTTTTTCCTTTTGGTCCGTCCTTGAATTCTGTGTCTGTGTGTATTGGTGCCCGTGCACACGTGTGCACGGGCTAAGAAGAGAATGACTGCTTTCCAATGGAATTATCTGCCACGAATATTTTGCATTAATTGTATATTCATGTATTTGATAACTTTAGTTTGTAGCTATTTCTGCTAATGTTGGATAGACTACAAGATATGAGAGTGCATCCTGACTATCTTTAATAATACAAATGAAACTGGGTGATAGACATTGGGGAGGGTATGTGCAATGGGAGAGTGCTGTGAATTATGAAAGACTGATGAATCACGGACCTGTACCCCTGAAACAAATAATACATTATACGTTAGTACAAAAAACTTTAAAAAAAAGAAAAAGAAAGGGAGCCTGAAGTAGTAATGAATATTTTTTGAAAAATAGTATATTTTATTTATTTGTCTTTAATCTTGCCTAGGGGCAAGGACATTGATCATTTTAATTTTCCAGATTTATTCCTATCAAACTCATTGTAATAAGTTTTTGCCCTAAGACCTGAGAAGGGAGAGTTTTCCCCAGAGTAGCCAATAAACAAATGGTCAGTCTGTGACCTATTTGTCAAATCTCCCATGTTTTCAGATTTACTCTTACCTTATATTGTTTGATAATGTGTCAGATTCTGAAAATAAAGCAGCAGAATTCTAATGCTGACAAAAAAAATAATACAAATGAGAAAAGTATACTTTGGTATAATTAATTTTTAGAGACTTAGTGTGAGCAGGCATTACTGGGTAGCTAACTTCACCTCAGGCTTTTGAGTCCTGGAAAGGTCTTAGCTATAATCAAATGCCTTCAGGCCCAACACCAGAGCCACATCTTCCAATTAGGGACCCCTTTCCCAGGCTCCTACGGTATCTCCTTTTTCTGCTCTCTGCCACATGGTCGTCTATACCACCCCATCCTGTGGTCATTTGGGTTTCTTTCAAGTTTGTAGGCTAGCATTTGAAATTACAAGCAAAATTATTTTTTATTTAAGGATACTAGACCAATCTTTTCAAATAGAGTGTGTTGTTTGGCTCGCGATACTATTTTTCATGCCCCATCACACTTTTCTACATGGCAATGGAGAAAGGAAATGTAGCAGGAAATGATCTGGGCCAAAACTACTGTGAGACAGCCGTGGGAGGGCCGAGAAACGGTTCCCTGGGACTTAGCACCAAGTGTCTTTGGCTGTCTGACAGAGGCAGGCAGGGGACCCCAGACTTAACGTGATCTGGGGGACCCAGCATCTTGGCACAGGCTTCTGACGCCCCTAGACCATCTCATTCTTCGAGGCCCCTCCCCCAGGTTGCACGGTGTGGCTGTCCTGCCTTCCTCCAGCAGCCCTCGCGGTGGTCTCAAGCTACACAGAACTCCAGCGTGTTTGCTCAGCTGCTGTGGGTCTGCTCACCCTGAAGCTCTAGCTGAGCAGAGAAACCACGTGGCAGTTCTTGCCGATAGGATATCATGGCTCTCCCTGGTCAGAAACAAACTTGTACTAGACGAATGCGAAGAGCATAACTTTTTCATTTTCTGGGTTTTGGTAAATATATTTCTTTATAAGCTGACTTACTTTCCTTGACTTTCTGTTTATCTCTCAGAAATGATTGCTGATCATCCTTCAAGTCATGTTTTCGAAGGAAGCCAGAGACCTTTAAATGTATTTTATTCTTAGCAGTCCCTCAAACTTCTTTTGTTAGATGTCTTTTACGATGCACTATAAAAATAAAAACAGTCACCACTGTCTCCTGGCATATGACAACACATTATTGTCTTTTTATTTTTCCTTTATGGTCAATTTAAAGTCACTACTTATGATAGTGGGTGGAAAAGGCTTTATTTTTGTTCAGAAGAAAAATCCAGTGTCAACAAAAGTAGAACACAAAGGAAGTCATTCCTTTGTTTATATTTTAAAGTTTAGTTCCCTCTACAGAAAGGACAGCCTGACATTGACATATTAACATGATGGCAAATAAGACATTAGAAACAGACCTTTATTATCAATCCTTGACATTTTGTATTGAACAGAAGAATCATATAAACAAGAAATAGCCTTCAGATTCATTTATTAAGTCCTTTTAGAGCTAAAAAAATGACTCTAAATGTTTTACCAGGTTTGCCCACTACACATGAAGTTAAAAATAGTCACCATGCTGTAATTTTTTTAAAAAAGCCAAATTTATAGAGTGAAGAGATAAGTCAATTTATGGATCATGTTTTAAAGTACAAAGTGATAAAATTACCAGTTTGTGGTCTATTTCAAAGCTCATAAATGGAATTTAGGATGTTACTAGGGAGCATGGTACATGAACAATCTTGTAACACTGAAAAAATAAACATATTTGGGGGTGTAAAAAAAAAAGGATATTACTAGGGGCCAGTAACTACAATATGTCAAATGTACCAGATTTTGTGAAGACCCTGGACCCCTGAAAATTGGGGCCTCCCCCAAATAGGGCAGCATTGATTAAAAGAGAACAGAATGGTAGCAGATAAAAACATGCCAAATATACAATTTCACTTAGCAACAGGTTTTTATATACCTAAAAGACTATCAGAGTTGGTATAAATGGAGGGAGAGTGTGAGGTTAACCATGGTTTATGGCCCTGGTGAATCCAGTTTATTCACTTACATAGGACTTATGAGTTTATGAATGTTTTTAAAATGGTGCTTTAAATAATCTTTTCAATAACTATTGAAATAAGCATTGTAATTATACTTAATTTGTGTTGCATTGATTCATTTACTTACTAAACCAACTAATATTCCTTGAACAGCTACCATGTGCCAAGCTAGAGATGAACCATGATGAACAAAAGAAACAAATATTATTCCCCTTCGGGCCTATACATAGGTATGGGGGTCCTCTTATTTATGACTTAGGGAGTATTCAGCTGCCGGGAACTCAAAAAATATCAGGACATTTGAAAACAGGGTTTGGTAGAAACGACTTTCTTTAGAACACTATCTGAAGACTAGGGAGCATACATCATGTAAGTGTCTCTGGAAAGCTCCGTATTCAGAGGAAGTGGATGTGGGAAATGCCAGCGAGACTGAGGTCTTGAATTCAGTTCTGTCCAAACTAAGATTATTACCCTTGAAACAGATTTGTTACAATATGGTTTAATTCATATGCCAGTACTAATAATCTCTGATAGCTCCCTATTTCTGTTTTATTATTATTACCAAACTTATGTTACCGTTTAGGAGCTAGTGTTACACCATAGGATCATTCGTAAAGCCAAACTGAAGGTCTTCAGACACACGAGACCTAGGAATGTAAAAAGCCAACCCAGTCTCCTGGAACTAAATAAACCCACAACTGAGCTCAGATTTGCAAAACCCAGCAAGCAGAGCAGGCAGCCCAGACTGGAGCAGGCCAAACACATTTCCCAGACCTGCAAAGTAACCCACCATCATCTTCCAGCAGAGAGAGGCTTTGGTGAGAGGGGATAGCAAGCAAACAATTAGAAGCTCCTCAACCCAGCGAGACCTAAACCAAAAAACTGTATCTGGAACTAGAGTGAAGTTCCTACATGACCTGGTTCCTGAACAAAATGGGGTTCCTCGGCTAGCCCACTTTCGTAATAATGTTTCACAACAGCAGGCTTGGGGTTCACCGAGACTCAGTCACTCCTGGGCGCTGAAATTAGACTTCGCTGTAGTCCCTGAGAAGACTGGAGGAATTCAGGTCACTGCTTCAGGGATAGTTGGGGATGGGAAAATGCCGCATGACCACACACAAACATTTTATCAAGGAGTAAACCGAGATGCACAATTCTTGTGTGTGTTGCTTTTGGAGAAGTCTTTTGTCTCACCTTGATCCTTCATTCCCCTCCTTGGACACTCAATGTTCATTCTTTGCCTATGTGCGCATGCGTGCATGCAAGTGTAGGTGTGTGTGTAGTGTGTACCATGGACTCCTTTCCAGTCTGGGGAAGCATCTGGAACCTTACTCAGGAAAATCTTTCTCAATTCATAAGATAAAAAAGCATTGCAAAGGTAACCAAATATGATGAAATGGTTATCAAAATATTAAAATAAAAATAAAATTCATGCTATGGTATTATGTGTGTTATACACACACACACACACACACACACACACACACACATTGAATACATTATACATTAAACAGCAAGACCTAGGGTAGATCTACTAATTGTAATTTCAAAGCAATAATGAGTGCAGAAGATATTTTGAGATGCTGCAATGGTGTAATGTGATGTAAAAGTATTTGTGATTTCTATGGGTGATAGCTGTATGTACTTCTAATACCCCTGTGGTCTGTTGTTGATATTCATAATTAAGGAGATGCCTAATTTCTATTAGGGGTTAGAAAAATAAATATATACAATTTATTTTCTGTTATTTAATGAAAGAAATACAGATATGTAAAAGATACACAAATTATGTTATATAAATAAAAATAGGTTTTTTTCCCCCATTCATGTTCATAGACCCCTGAATTCTATCTAGGACCCCAGATAGAAAACTGCTAGTTAATCAGTCAAGTGCTTTCTTCACCGTAGATGAAGAAAACTGCAAACTTGTAGTACTACTCATAGTACTGCAATAGGGAGATTATCCTGGATTATCTGGGTGGGGCCAACATATAATCATAAGGGCCTTCAAGTATGGAAGAAGGAGGCAAAAAACAGAATCAGACAGATTGCAGTGTAAGAACAACTGTGCTTAAAGTCACTGGCTTTGAAGTTGGAAAAATGGGGCCACAAACCAGGGAATATGAGTGGTTTTTAGAAGCTAGGAAAGGCCAGGAAACAGATTTTTTCCCTATAGCCTCCAAAAGGAACTAGCATGCTGACATTTTGATTTTAGCTTAATGAGGTCCATTTTGGACTTCTGACCTCCAGAACTGTAAGTAGAAAAATTGTGGTGTCTAAGCTGCTAAATTTTGGCAATTTCTTACAGCAGCAATTGGAAACTAATGTAAGTGTCCGTTATGTGCAATATGTTATGAAACATATTGAAATTATCCACTTAGATCATTCTTCACCAGAAGACTGTAAGCTTCAACAATAAAGCCAGCACCTACAAAGTGCCTAGTACTAAAGAAGCAATCCCCAAAGACTTGTGGAATTCAACTGCATTAGTATTTCTTAAATTTATGCATTATATTGGTCTGCATGGGGGCGCCTGAGTGGCTCAGTGGGTTAAAGCCTCTGCCTTTGGCTCAGGTCATGATCTTAGGGTCCTGGGATTGAGCCCCGATTCAGGCTCTCTGCACAGCGGGGAGCCTGCTTCCCCTTCTCTCTGCCTGCCTGTCTGCCTACTTGTGATCTCTCTCTTTGTCAAATAAATAAATAAAATCTTTAAAAATATATATATATATATTGGTCTACATGATGATTAGTTGGTTATGGTGGTTTACTTTTTGTTTTTTCCTTTCAGACAATATAACTGTGATCATAATCAGGCAGTCTTAGGGATAGAAGGGGCTTCAAAATACAAAGTACTTTTTAAAATTCAACAAACTATTTTATGTAATAATTTTCTCTAAAACTATCCTGCTTATCAGTAGTTCTTTGGAACATTTACTATTTCATTTGTTGACCATTTTATTTGCTAAGGAATTATTTCTTACCTACAGCCAAAATTTGCTTATTTTTACTTCTTTCAAACATGTAGTTAAGCTAAGTTAAACTTAAGTTTGGTTAAGTTAAATTTAGCTTAGTTAAGCTGAGTTTAGTTAAGCTAAGCCCTCTAGAGCAACCATTTGAATTCTGCTTGTATATGATAGTCTTTCAACATGTGAAGGTAGCTATCATGAAGACTCCCATTATTACCCCTACTCTGGCATAAATTTTATTTTGTAATACAGGCAAATTCAAAAAATGTCAAACAATTGACATTTTCCTCATAGGAGCTCCATTATGCCTAATGTAATCTGGAGATAGTCTCTGGATTAATAGATAATCCTTTTACAATGCAGTGCCTAGTATGAAGCACAGTTTCCAGATGTCTAAACAGCTCAATGGCAAGTAGACTGTTAGCTCCCTTGGTCCATATATGATGCTATGTAGCCTGAATTAGTTTGTCAGGGAGAGAAAAGTCACCTATTAACTTCGCTTGTAGTCAGCTAAATCCTAATTTTTTAAATCACATGTTAAATTGGGCTTTTTCAGTCCTATGCTTGTACATTGATTACTTGAGCCCAAGAGCACAAAACTAATTTTTACCTTTTCAATATTATGGTATTTGTATTTTTACTTTCTTTCAGCCTAATGAACTAATTTAGAACTGTGATTCTGTCAGGTAAAGTATCAATAGTTTTAAATATTAAATTCAACATTTATTGAGCAATTATTGAGTTCCTAGAATTTCACTAGATGCATTGGATCATTTAAGAAATTAATAGCACACATGCAAAAAAAATTAGTAGCACATGTTGCTATCCAAGTGACTACAAATTGGATAAATAGGATAGGGTTAAGATTAAAGCCTTTGCTACAAAATGTCAGTGATTCATTGATCGATATGCTCTGGATGTTGTCAGATTTGAAACATGGTAACCACACAACCTTAACTAGTCTCCATTTCTTCACCTTGTTCCTTATACTGAAACTTTGCCAAATACCTTTCTGAAATTTGGATGCGCTATATTTCTCTTATTTAATACATGGTGTCATATGTGTTAACAAGGAAATGCATTTAGATTTGGTACCTGGATGCCTCATAACACTTAGCGCTGGGCAATATATATTAGATCAGACGCATCCTCTCTCCTTCCCTTTCTCCTCCTTCCTTAGATGGGTTTCCAACAAATAAAATAAAAGCAAATAAGGTCTGAAAATATCAGAAAACGAAGCCTAATTTCAATCGAAAGTTCACGTTTCCTTTCAAAGAAGAAAGAATTTGAGGCTGGAGAAGACGGTCAGAAATAATACGGTGGATAGAACAGGAGGCCTAAGTGGGATTTCTGAGAAAGGTGAAGAAGTAGCGTTATTAGTTTTCGTTTGTAATTTTTCAAGCAATCCCAAAGGGCTTAGCCAGAGAGCGCAGCAGAGGGCAGTGCGTATGCTGGGCCTTGTGTGGAGTCGTCTTAGCAACGAAGTCCTCTTGCTGCCTGACTTAGCCAGGCAGGAAAGTGAGAGCAGCTTTGAGGAATGTGCTGAACTGTGCAAGAGGTTGGTTTCCCAATTTCAGGAAAGTTAAATTAAAATTTCCTCAGTGTATGTGATATTCTTACTCTTAAGCCTTTTGGTTTAAAAAATTGGCTTGGGCAATGTTCTGACAAACAAGGGGTGTTGAGAGACCTTAACGACATTACCAGGCGGTTGAAATGTAAGCGCGTTCTCCAGATCTTAAAGGCAAGTCTAAGTTACTACACTCTGATACGGGCCCACCTCGCTTTGGCTGGGAAACTGCAATGGAAGGTAGACTCCTCTCTCTGCCTTCCATCCTCCTAGCACTCAATTCTTTCCTCCATGTGCCACAGTGGTTTTTCTAAAGCGGAAGTTTGCTCCTGTTGACAATGCTTTGATGACTCCCATTGCCTTTAGGGTAAGAGCTAACCTTCTTAGGGTGGTATTCAAGGCCTGAGATGTGGCTCCTCTTACTTAAAAATCTTCCTCTATCTCAGTCCTCCAGAACTACTGACATTTCTTGACTCCACCAAATTCTGTCTTGCCACCTTTATCTCTCCTCTTGGGGTGCTATCCCTCTCCCTCCACCTCGACTTTTAGATCTTAAATTCACCATCCACTTCTCCCAGAGGCCATTCCCAACTTCTCCCCTTTCCATTCCCCTCCCCCCCAGATTGTGGGGATAGTGGCCACACATGGTATTATTATGTAATAGTGATTACAGAAGATAAAGAAAGCCCCTGTTTAAATGTCTAGAGGATTGCACAGGATTCATAAAATATTTATCCATCGTAGCACTTCATGCTAATGAGAAGCTCATTTGATACCCACACTTAATTGGCTGGGTCAGAGTGTTTCAGTAGCTTATGTCTGTGGCGGGCAAATAATTCCATAGGCGCCCTCATGCCATGAGCATTACAAATAGAACTTGGAGCTTGATCTTCCCAGATCCATCTTCTCCAGCCCCTGTCCCACCATTCAAAACTCTGCTTAAATGTGCATTTTCCACAAAGCTTTCCATGGTCCTTTTAGCTGGAACTAATTCTTTAATAATGTTTACCTTAGCTTATCCGTATTTTTTAGCTAGGGAAACTGGGCAAATTTTTGGTTCCTCTAATCCATTTATGAAAAAGAGGACTCCTTAAGGAAAAGGTCATTTTGGCACTTTGCTTATAACCCAGACTATATTGGATTAACAAAAATTTCATTTATTTTCAGTTGGAAACTCTATCCTTTTCTATAAAATAGTTTGTTTTGGATGTCACAGCCTCCACTGGCTGTTGGTTAGAGTTGCCATCTATAAGTATGGTGCCCACAGACCAACTTCTCTTTTTATAAAAAACAACCTCTGCTTATTTGTCTCTACTGCCATTCTAGCCACATACAAATACTTTGTCTGCCTTTAATTCCATGCCTTTCTTAAGCAGTTTTCTCTCTTGGAATGCTCTTCCTTCCACCATCCTCTGTCAAATTCTTACCTAGCTTCAAGGTTTATCTTAAATACTGTCTTTCACGAAGCCCTCCTGGTTTACTGATCTGAGTATGAGCTCTCTCTTTTTATTTTATTTTATTTTATTTTATTTTATTTTATTATGTTATGTTAGTCACAATACAGTACTTCATCAGTTTTTGATGTAGTGTTCCATGATTTATTGTTAGCGTATAACAGCCAGTGCTCATTGCAATATATGCCCTTTTTAATACTCATCACTGGGCTAACCCATTCCCCCACCCCCTTCCCCTCTGACATTCTCAGTTCGTTTCCCAGAGTCCATAATCTCTCATGGTTCGTCTCCCCTTCTGATTCCCCCCTTTTATTTTTCCCTTCCTTCTCCTAATGACCTCCATGCTATTCATTCCATAAATAAGTGAAACCATATGATAATTGTCTTTCTCTGCTTTACTTATTTCACTTAGCATAATCCCCTCCAGTTCCATCCATGTTGATGCAAATAGTGAGTATTCATCCTTTCTGATGGCTGAGTAATATTCCATTGTACATATGGACCACATCTTCTTTATCCATTTGTCTGTTGAAGGGCATCTCGGCTCCTTCCACAGTTTGGTGATTATGGCCATTGCTGCTATAAACATTGGGGTATATGTACCCCTTCTTTTCACTACCTCTGTATCTTTTTTTGACCTTCCCCTTCCTCTCCCAATGTCATTTGTTTTTACTGCTCCAGGGCAATGTCTTTTTCTGTCATTGCTGTTCGTGATTTCTATATGCTTTTCCCTTCCAACTAAACTGTGATTTTCCTTCAAAGCAGGGTCTCATCTTATTTCCTGTATCTGCTATGGCTCCTAAAACAGAGCCTGATGCATTGTAGTGATCAATAAATATTTGTTGAATGAATTTAAAAAAAATGGTAGGTGCTCAATAACATCTGTTGAATTTAATGAATCACAGAAATTTCTAGCTATGCCCTATTTTTTGAGATTTCATTGGACCCACATGAGAGCTGCAAGTTGTAATCCGTTTCTTGAGCTTTTTCTCCTCATGATAGTATCTGCTAAAACAGAGTCCTCCACAAGGAGAATGAATGACAATAACTTTGAGAGTGGCAGGCAGAGCATTAGACAAGGAAGATAGTATACCTCCCCAGAATCCCCTTCCAAATCACTCCTGAGGCAATAGGCAGGCCAATCTACATTGACTTGATGGTACATGGAGAGTTGTCATTTCCATATATCTCTTACTGAGAAGAAACAATCCTTTCCTTTTAGCCCTCCCAATCAGGGCAGGGCCCTTGCATAATAATACATCCATAGACTTCTAGGAAAGGGTTTGTTCAGAAAAAATTCCACTTGGTTTGGTTTGGCCATAGAAACTCGTGAGCTGACATCGCAGAGAGGAAGAGTAAGGAGAATGATCATTTGAGCAAGAGGAAATAATTAGGACTTTTGCCAGCAATATCATAGTAAACTAGATCTTTATAGAGAAAGAAGATCGCATACATATGTCATTGGAACAAAACTCTTCTTTGACCCAGGACCAGAATGGCGGCTCTAACAGAATGAACACTTGGCCAGAATTGCAAGCTAAGTTAAAGAGGAGTCTGGCAGTACTTTCCACTTTCTCTTTATTCTTTCACTTCACTAAGTTACGATATCAGAAACATGCATCCTATATATTAAAGCTCCAAAGGCAACATTCCCTGGTGCTGTCCTCTTTTTTTCATCGGTGAGGGTTACACACAGTGTTCACTTTGTGAGTCTTCATCAACCTGTATACTTAAGATTTATGCACTTTTCTGTATGTATGTTATATTTCAATAATGAAGTTTATTAGAAAAACAAACTCAGTGGAGGGCTAAGCAGCATAAAAGAAAAATGGAAGAGCTAAATAGTGAGCTGAAAAATGGAGCAAGTATCCACAAGGAATAAATAGATGAAAAGTGAGCAACAGAAGTTAAGAAACCTGGATGAGATATTTGCAAGTTCGAAAGTCTGTTTAATGATGTATGAGTGTCCTGGGTTAGTCAGAAAGAATAAAATACAGATAATGAAGGAAATCCTCAAGTAAATGACAGAAGAAATAACACCTGAAAAAAAGGAACACAATCTTAGATTGAAAGGGAATACTGTGCACCAAATAGGATGAAACAACTTCACATATTTATATAAAGTTATGATATTTTGGCACATTAAAGATTTAAAAGATGCAAAAACTATTCTAGAGAATCAAAAGAGGTAACTGACAGATTTCTCACCGGCAGTCCTAGATGAGAGAAAAACAATGAAGCAAAATCTTTAGAGTAGTGAAGGGAAAAGAACTTCTGAGTCTAGAATTAAGATTCAGTCACAGTTGATGAGGGTTTCAAGCATTGAAGGTATAGAGCACACTCAATAGCCTACTCTAAAGAGCTTTCTCTCTTGCAGGGAGAGCCCTGTTTTTCTGAAGTGTTCATTCTTCCTCCATGAGATTCAGGGATAAGGCAAGACAAAGTCTATCACACATCCTCGGAACTCTTTCCCCCTTCCCACAGGTAACCTACCAACAAGCTAGTTCAGTGGGGAGACCTATGAAGTCTCTAGCTGACACCAGACCTGGAAAGAAAACTGCAGGTAGCTGCTATCCCACTTCCACATATTCTCACCAGCAAGGCCACTGCCCTGAGTTTTCAGTCACAAGATTGGTTAAGTATCTCTGCTGCCCTAGTTTCTTCAAGCAGGGAAAAGCAGGGCAGATAGGAGCTCTCTGCCCTAGGGCACGACCCTTTATTTTTAAAATGAGTCTGAGTAGGGATTTGTGTACTTGTAGCCCAAAGTTTCTTAACTGAAACATACAGAACTCAAGAAATTTAACATCCACAGTTCCTCTCAGAGAGAGTCTACTCTAGAAAGAAGCAACTCTAGAGAGAAGCAAGAGATTCGATAACAATGATAAGCAAGGAAACGAGTGAAACGTAATGCCAAGCATAAAGAAGAAAGAGCGCAAAACAAATATTTGTGAGCATTTAACTATAATATCCTGCAGAATTAAACAGGTGCTAAACAGGCTATAGATGATCTGCTATGAGAGAAATAGAGGAATTCTTTTGGAAGTTTAAAGGAAGCTGTACAGAGGAGGTGGCATGTGGGCGAGGCCTCGAAGGGGTTGGATTTTAGGGCAGGAAGGGGCCAAAAAGCAGTCCGTGGTTCAGGGGAAGGGGGAGACCCATGGGAAGCTGGCACCTTAGGAGCTGGTGAACCTACAGCAATTACTGTCCCGAAAAGTCCCAAGTCCAAAGTGCTCTCCTGCCTACAATATGCTTCAGAAATAAAACAGCAAATATTAGCACACCTTTGCTACCCAGAGGCAGGACAAATATGTTTTTCAGTGTGGCAATCTGGATTTTGTGCATCCAGAAAAAATAAGAATGGGGGAAGGGGTCAAAGGAAGGGCACCTTAAACCATCTGAAGGGCAGAGGCACTTCTGGGGATGTGATGATAGACTAGGAAATGAGGGGTTTTCTGCCTTACTGACAGAAAGCAAAGCAAGAAGGCTTTTTGAGAGACTTGCACAATCTCAAAGGAGAGTGGAAAGGGTAAACATGAAATAGTTCACTGAAGAGGTTTTTATTTTTTTTTTAAAGATTTCATTTATTTATTTGAGAGACAGAGAAAGTGAGAGAGAGCATGAGAGGAGAGAAGGTTAGAGGAAGAAGCAGACTCCCCGCGGAGCTGGGAGCCGGATGTGGGACTCGATCCTGGAACTCAAGGATCATGACCTGAGCCGAAGGCAGTCGCTCAACCAACTGAGCCACCCAGGCACACCCTGAAGAGGTTTTTATTTTAATGGAGTTAGTGAACTAATCCCTAAAAAGTCTACTGAATTAAAGTAAGAAAATAAAGACAAAAATCAAGTATGCAAACCAAAATCTGTGTTCTTTCCCTACTTCTGCTACTTATTAGTTATGGAACTTTGGCAAATCAATCACCCCACCTCAGTGACCTCAGTGAGAAGATGTCACCTTCCCAATCCACTTTACAGGATTATCTTGGGGTTTGGGCAGGCAACATAAGTGATCAGGGATGGAGAAAAATTTAGAGTCTATGAGGCATAGAGGGTATCTGCTCTGTTGGAACATATTTTTAACATATGGCAAGATTGGCCTCTCAGGAGAGATGACTAGGAACACTAAAATGTTGGTGAGTAGAAAGCTTAGTTTCCAGGGTGATTGTGGCACAGAACACAGAAAGCCACCGAGTTTAGCTCAGACAAACTTCAAGAACATTGTAGGCATATAGGAAGGATTATTAGATTTTTGAATGGTATGGGAGCTATGCCAAGACTTGCAGCTTTGGTCTGGAGACTGCAATTAAGGGTGAGCTTAGAAGAGAAAAATGAAATGGAGGAAAGAACCTGAACTTCTTTTGAAGCTGTAATGACATAATTTGCATGTTCGACCCCAGAGGTTCCACTACACCACGGGAAAATTGTTTATGTACTTTCCTATCTTTCTGAAGCTTGGCAAAGGTGGTGGTGATGGAGTGTCTGAAAAAAAAAAGGCAGAGGATAAGATCTCAGGCCATTGGCATGGGCAAGGACATGAGCAAATCACTCAAGAAACTGCCATCTCAGGAGCCTCCCTGCCTAATTTGTCCCTGGAGCCTTGCTTTCTCCAGATTCCACTCCGGAAAGTAGGTGTGTAAACATACTTGAGAATAGTTCAAGGCACTTAGAATCCTCTGCTGGCTTTCTACCTCTAAAATACTAGACCAGTTACACTTCTACCTTTGGGTCTTTTCAAAAATGTGTTAGCTTTGTTTTTTGACTGTCACACTGATTGCGGACCATTACTAACACTTACTGGGCAAATGTTAGGGATATTGACATATTGCAAGACAGTCCTGGCACAAGGCTGTATAGGAAATAATATGTCCGTTGGGACAGTCCTTCACAAAGAGGAATTGTTCCATACATGAATTTTGAATAGACAGTCAAGAATTTGGACAAACCTATGTATTCTTTCAACTAAAAATCGAATTCTATTTTATATATAAGCACAATGTATTTACTACACAGTTTTAAAACACCCTAAATTTTCTAGGAATAAAACCTTATTCCTTGCTCAGAACTTTTTTTTTTTTTTTTTAAAGTTGTTCATTGCCTTGGAAATTTGTGGAACTGCTGGAAAATTGCAACATTGCTCAGGGGATTTAGTTGTCTATATAACACATTTGTCTTGGTTTGTATTTATAGCTGTTGAAGTCAAAGGTGGTTCTCTATCCAAATGCCAGCTTCCGACTGGCATTTATTACGTCTTTCAATGTAGTTATTCCCAAGCAAATTGGGATACACATTATTGGAATATATATTATTTTATTAAAAATCATTCTCTCTTTATTTCTAATTTACATTATGCTTAAGGCATTATCATGACTTTTAAAAAATAGGTGTATGTAGGTTATATTGCCTATGATTTTCATTCTAGGATTTTAAAAGGGACTTAACAAAATATTTGTTAAAAGGTGCTGTCAGGCCCAATGGGGTTGTGGAACATGAGGCTAAAAGGTAATAAAAAAGGGAGATGTCACGAATGTAGGTTGTGTTAAATAGTCATTGCCTACACATTGTATCTCTCCCCAGTTTAACTGAAGGAAAATTACAATAAATATCAGGGCAAGGAGGGCCAGGAAAAAACCTAAAAACTTTTCGGTTGACCGTGAGTACCTCAACCTAAGATTTTCAGTCCTTTGGTTTTAAAACTGGAATCTGTCAGTTCACAATACCAGACAATCTGAAAGAAAAATAAAAACAAAACCCAGAATGTCTTTAGGCTTCTCAGGCAGTAAGGAAAAACTTCCAAGTGCTCAGGAGACTATAAGCGAAGCAAAGCCAAGTAAGATCAGAGACATCTGCTTTCCTCTGTGGAGAGTTAACAAACTCCAGATCACAAGGGCTGCACAAAAGAAGAAAACAGGTCAAAATTCTGGTTGTTTATGGTAAAATTCTGTCCTTCTTAGAGATGAAATTTTGATACATGCTACAACACAAATGAAACTTAAAAGCATCATGTTTGGTGAGATAAATCAGACAAAACTCAGACAGAACAAATATTGTATGATTCCAACTTAATATGAGATACCCAGAATGAGCAAATTCATATAGAAAGAAAGTAGAATAGAGGTTATCAGGGGATGGGAGGGAGAAACGACATGGGGAGCTATTAATGGGCACGAATTTTTATTGGAGACAAAAGTTTTAGATATAGATAGTGGTGATGATCACACAAAATTGTGAATGTATTTAATGCCACTAAATTGTACACTTAGAAATGGCTAAAATGATGAGCACTATGGTATATATACTTTTTACCACAGTACAAAATTAAATTAAAAAAACAAAGTTTGCCTTTTTTTTTTAAAGTGCAGCCTCGAAATACAGTTCTATACTTAGAGTCTGTAGGTTTTTAAAACTTTATACCTTCCTACTCACATTCTTTCTAACTCTGTATATTGAGCCATAAACACCATTTTATTAGGGGAGGAAAAACAGAACAAGAAAGTCTTGTGAAGGAAACTTTCACATCATTGTTTACTCTCAGATCTTCAAATGCCACTTTTAAAATAAAGCAGAAAAGACGACTGGTTGACATATATGGAAGATTTATCATGCTCCAAATAAATTTTAATGAATGCAAAAGGCCTTAAACTCTTTTTCCTGGGCTGTCTCGCCTGCTACTCCCTTTGAAAGCAGTTTAATTTCTGCGAGCAGTTGGAGGCTGGGGCCTGCGCTTGCTAACACAATCATACACATGACCGTTTCCTTTTGGCAGAAAAAAAGTCATAAAAAAATAAGGTAATCTGCTCCAATATCTAATTTGGGGGTTTGGTTTGGTTTTCTAGCTAATTTCTTTTTCAACTAAAACAGTTTTCTAAAAATTATTTTTCCAGATACTTTTCCTTACAATTTTCATCCTAAGAGCAGATTTCTACCTGGTGGACAGAGACTCAAGAAGACATAGGCCTCCACAGGGCCTGTCACCTCTTCTACCACATACGGAGGCTGGAGGTCCAGGCTGATTTGTCTTCCTCACTTTCTCCTCCTGGGGCCTCAGTCTCTCTAAACCCATCTGTGACTGAAGTCAGGCTTCCTCGGGCTATGTTATATTTTTAAGTCTCTTATTTTCTGGTTGAGGGACTACTTTGAATAAGGTATCTACATTCCTTGTTTTGTTACCCTGGGAAGAAAAAATGTATACCCATATAACATTAGCCAGAGATCTATCACCTCTTTGTTCTACCGGTCAAGTTGTGGGGTGGACCATTAAATATACACGAATAGGCACACGAGCCGATGTCCAGGACCGCACAGAGCTGCCGACCTGGGCGTTTCCATCAGAGGTCAGAGGCCAACCAAAGCGGTATCAGCCTCTCCATCACCTGGGTAGAGCAATAGAAACTTCAATAAAATCTGCTTCTTGAGGACATCAAAGTTTTTTTTTTCTTTTTTAATTTTACGGGGAAGGCAAATAATAGAGTCTTTGTATTTTATCAGAGAAGTTAATGAAGTTTACTTCTTTAGAACTTGGAGTGAATAGTAAACAAAATTATGTTGTCACTCTCCCTGGAGAACATCGAGTGCTGTCACATTAAGCAAACTTATTTCTTCTCATGGGAATACAGCGCTTGATAGCTCGTGCAGAAAGAGTTGAAGAACAGAATAATGGGATGCTTTGGGAGCCACGTGTGAGGGGAAAGATAAGCAGAATCAGCTTTTTAAGTATTGACCTTTAGGGAAACTGATTTTGGACCAACCTGTGTGTTGGTGGGAACTTTGTTCCAAAATGTAGTGGGAGAGCCTGAGTCCTCAAGTCTCTGGCCAAGCAGAGGCCAGGCGGCTGGGCACGGAAACAGGTGTGGCCCTTCCCCTGGGGTGGGGGCAGCACTAAATACTGAGGCGACTTGGGGTAATCTCACCTGACCACCGTATACACGGGGAGGGGAAAGAGGGGTCTGGGTCGCACCATGATGACACACCCCTCTGGGTCCCTGATCCCATTTCTCTGGGGCTCTGGCTTCTGTGGACAGCTTCTGGGAGCGAAGTCCTCACAAGCATGATGACTAATGGCCAAAACAAGGAGGGGGTGCGCAGTGGGCAGGTCACAAGCCCCCACCCAGAGTTTGGACAGTTGTCCCCCAAATGGCAACAGGTCTTCGAGAGTAAACAATTTTGTTCACTTTGAGAAAGAACTATTTATGATCAAACATGACAGGCATACAACAGGGGGAGAAACAACTTTATGGGCTGCAGGAACCAGAGGGAGAGTTTACCCAGAGGCTGGTCCCGGTGCTCAGTATTGAAAAGCTTTCTCCCCGCTGTGGTCTTTGGCAGGAGATGGTACTTACTGGCAGGAGAACTGGTTGCATTGCTTTTCCCTTGTCCCTAGTAAAGTTGCTCTGGACTCTGGCTGGCGCCCTGTTGGATCATCACCGCTGACTACATTTCCAGTGGCATGTGGGGTGTAGCTGGCGGGAGAACTGGGTTCTCTTGTGGTCAAGGAGCATTCAAAAGAGCAGGAGAAGGAACAGCCACGTCAAGGCCTGGCTTGTCCGTGGGACCTGCCTTTGCCAGAAACCACGGGACGCCCGACCCCAGTACAAGGAAGGCCACATGGGGAAGCTGGCAAAGGAACCGGCCATCGGCAGAGCAAAGGAAACAGCTTCTGCGGGTTTTTGAAGTGGCCACACTGCCTATGTTACACAATGTGATACAATGGAAAAAAAAAAAAAAAGTTGTCTTTCTTGCACTTCCAAATTAAGGCAGCATTTCCTTGAAAAATTAATAAATACTGAGTTTTTTAGAGTGAAAAATGATCTGGAGCGAACTGCCCATTAGCTGATGAAATAAATGGAATACGAATGCTTGAAAGGGAAGTGGGTAAATTGCAGTTTCCCTCAGCGCCCTCTGAACGCTGAGACAGACAAACTTGTTTCATCCTGGTCAGGAGCGTGTGGTTTAATGGTCAGAGGACAGGCGAGGGAGTCAGAAAGTCTGGGTTGCATTCCCAGCTTTGCCACTGACTCACTGGGTGACCTTGACCAATGGCGTACCCTCTGTGTCCCCATCCAGAAAATGGGGATTTAATGATAGCCCCCAGAAAAGAATGTTTGAGCCGTTTCTAGGTACGAGGTTAGAGATTCTGAGGTCCCAGGCAGTCGAAGATGGCAAGTTTTCCAAATTTAATTCTCTTGCACAGAGAAGCATGGTTGAGAGCTTTTAGAAACAATTGGGGTTGAGAACACGATAAATCCCCATAACTGTCAGAGGTAGCCTTTGATATATGGCTTTAAAAACTTTAAAATCTCCAAAGCCACCTTGTCACCTTCCAAAGTTTCATGTTATTGGACCCTGTGAATTTATTTGAAAACAATTTAAAATTAAATTCCAGGGCCCTGAGTCATCTCCTGCCAGCCACTAAATACTAAGATGAAAATCTCTTGTGACATTCAACACAATGGCTGTTCAGAGGTCTTGCACTGGATATTTTAAAGAGTTTTAAATTTTGTTTTGCTGCTGTCCATAAGAGCCATAATAATTTGAAACACCATGAATTACTTTTCAGCCAGAAACCAAATACCTCAGATTTGGGACAAGAGCATTCCTCTTTCTTTGGGTCTGATTTTCTGCTTACCCGATAGATACTGTTTCTTGGGAGGAGCCCAGATGGGCTAGCAGAACAGTGTCAGGAAACCTGCATTCTGGCCCTGACATTTCCATCCTGGTGACTAAGTGACTTACTCCCTCTAGGCATCAGCTCCCCTAGCTGTAAAATGAGAGTGAGTCTCACAACTGGTTTTTGCTGCTGTTGCCATAGAACCCTTCTCTCAAAAAATGCTTTTGGCATCACTCCAGGATTAAAAAAGGTGGAGGAATGGGACCTCAGTCCCTCTCTCCTCTGCTGACAAGCACCGGTCAGTAACTTTGCGCAGCCCAGCATGAATACCACTGGGACAGTCCCTCCTGTGAGAGTCTGTGGGTGAGAAGAGGGAGGAGGAACTGGGTATGTTTATGGCCAAGCAATGCGGGTTAGTGACGTCGGCTGGATCCAGAGATGCCTATTTCTGGTTTAGGTTCAGTCATTAAAAATAGAAGGTCTTGAAAGGTTGGATGAAAGCCACTTTGTAGTACTTCTTTTAATGAGCCCTTGGCCTGTACCCACATAGAGTTCATATAGTTACTCTCAGTTAATTCTAACACCCTGTTCCTTACTCACTCCCGATAAATAAGATGTACTATATTTGTGCACAGAATTTTTTCTTTGCACGAGTGGTTTCCTTTAAGGGAAACAAAACCCTGATAAAATATTTTCTGTTGTTAAGAGATACTCCCCCTCCAAAATGAAAATATGTTTAAGAAATAGTGAAAGATGATCATGCTTACTTAGAAAAATTACATAACATATAAAGCAGAAGAATAAATTCACCTGTGATCTCAGGTATGCTGTTGCTTACCTAGGTACCACTGCTGCCAACATTTTCACATATCTCTCTGAAGGCTTTTTCTATGCCTAATCTCTCATACATCACATAAAACACTGTTTGAAAAAATAAAAATGGCTCCATACATTTGTTGGAGATATCCTGAATACTACAGATATCCTGATTACATACATATCCTCGAAAAAAATACACACACACATACACACATATTTCACTGTTCATAGAGATAGATTTCTTCATTTTCAGTGGTTATATAATATTCCAGTTCATGAATATATCAACAGTTTGGTCATTGATGGAATTTTAGTTTTCCTAATATTCATTTTTACGAACAGTAATGTGACGAACATCTTTATATATATATTTTAGTGTATGTATTCAATTATTTCAATTGAATATATTTCTTAAAGTAGAACTCAAACTGTACACACATATATACAGTTGTAATATTAGCCATCACAAATGTTGCTATAATCCATATTAGTAAAATGTGCCATCTGGTATGGAAATACTGAACAATTCTTGCATTCCACTAGAAAACTGCTTTTTAAAATTGATTTTAAGATGCTTGTTTTTATTGGTAAAGGACCAAACTGAATCCTCTGAAAGGAGTAGTAATTGACTAGAAATCATTTAAGAAAAATGGCTAGAAACCCCATGAGTGGATTCTTAGCTGGATCAGGGAGTTTGTAAGGCTCATGATTATTTTGAAACTCAAAGAATATAGATTCCTTTTCCTTGCTCACTGAGAATGATATCCCTCTCTCTTCTTTCATTTTAAAATATTCACATGACCCACATTTTTAAAGCTATGGTTAGATGCAGACAAAAGTAGGGTAAAATTGATGGATAGCAGTAAAATGTTTAACTGGGAAGCAATTATACCACAATCTATCCCTCTTTTAAGTAACGGTAGGCTTAGGAATGACTTGCTTCTGAAGGATGAAATTAAATTGAGACCATCACTTTGATTTTACTGAACCAGTTAAAGAAGAAGTACTATTATTTTTGTGCTCTGAATTGATCTCCTGCACTGCACAATGCTGGCCTGTCACTCATGGTGACAACATAGACAAGAGACTCACTTTGATCTCTAGAAAGTTAAAGTTGCAGGCAGTGTGAATCGGAGTCCCTTCCTATGTCCAAACTCAAGGACACAGAAAGGGCAGGACAGGAGGAAAACCTATCCTGTGACAAATGGGGGAGCTACTTTCAGCAGCAACAGGTCTTTTGTGTAATAAACACTTTTCAAGATACTTGGGTAACTGAAGAATATTATTTCTAGGGGCGCCTGGGTGGCTCAGTGGGTTAAAGCCCCTGCCTTGGCTCGGGTCATGGTCTCAGGGTCCTGGGATCCAGCCCCGCATCGGGCTCTCTGCTCAGCGGGGATCATGCTTCCCCCTCTCTCTCTGCCTGCCTCTCTGCCTACTTGTGATCTCTCTCTTTCTCTCTCTCTTTCTCTGTCAAATAAATAAATAAAATCTTTAAAAAAAAAAAGAATCTTATTTCTAGGAACACTGCTATCATTATTTCAAAATTTGCCATCTTTTTTGTTAATTAGAAATATAAACCAAGGGCTTCTGGGTTAGTTTGAAACTTAGGATTCTTAATGAGAGAAGTTAGCAAAAGGGTTAATTAACAACTGTCTATAAATATTCAAGTCACCCATCATTCTCTCCTGAATAAACAGAAAGGACAACAGATCAAGTCTAAGAAGGTCTCTGTTACTATAATTTGCCATACCTCTATGAGTGGCGATTAACACACCTAATGAAAATTGGAAGAGACTATGGCTCATTTGAACCAACCCACCGATCTGGAATTACTTATAATGGAAAAGAAATATTTATAAATGGAATTAGACATGAGCTTTAAGAATATAGGTGCTATTACAAAGAAAAGTCTGCTTTATTTTTGCTCACCACCTCTGTTCTACCCCCTCTTACTTCCCTTCCACCCTCTCCCCCGCCAGAATACAGGTTTAAGTTTAATCCAGAGCTTTAAATTAGATGTTAGAAAATTTTTTTTGGTACAAATATATTTTAACTAGTGCAATGGGATTATTAAAAAAATCAATTTCCCTAGAACATTTTTATTATTGTTGTTTTTGTTATTATTATTATTTAGCAAAGCAATAGAAGCTTATTAAGTAACGATACAGAAAAAGCTCTCAAGAGTGAGAGGGCTCCTGACGGAGTGGCCAAAAAGGGCCTGGGTTGGTCTTTTATAGAAAGCTAACCTGGGAACTTAAATCCTTTAACAGCTCTATTGATAACGCCCTCAATGGCTTACTTCCTTTTTAGGGTCTGGTTATTCTTTGTTGGTCACAGGTGGTTATCATAAAGGCAACCACCCCATAGGACCTACTCTGCAGGCCTAGGGCAGGGTGGTCTTAGACCCCTGCACACCTCCCCTAGAACATTTTTAATAATAAGATTAGTTGGCTGGTTGGTTTGGCTTTTAAAAGAGATGGACGAAGGAGGGGATCCAGAAAACTTTTTCAGTCCCTTGAGTCTGTACCATACTTTGGGCTTTGCCTCATCTCAGTGTTAGAAAGCCCTGGACAATTATCCTCTGTCATCCTACAAATAATCTCTATTGAGGAGAAAGTTTGTTCCAATGATGAGTAGATACAGCTCATGTATTTATTTGCCTTCATTTCTCCAACATCTACAAAGAGGTATTCCACCTCAAGATTATTTATTTTCTCTTCCCGATGATATCACTGTAACCTACTTGATTTTTAAGACTTGGTTATACATTTTTTACACACATTTATTAATAATGAAAAATTCTAAAATGATATATTCATACTGAATAATTCTGCCTAAGGAAATTCGAGCTTTCTTTGTGTTCTAACTATTGGCCAGAGCTGGTATTTCCATGAATTAAAAAGGCAGCCACTGACTATAACTGATTGGCTAGGGACATAGATCTAGCACAGCTAAGTCCCTTTGTCCTCTGTGTTTATCTGTCAAATTGCCTGAAGAACTTAACATTAGGATCATTCTCTTTTTTTTATTTAAGATTTTATTTATTTATTTGAGAGAGAGAGAATGAGAGCGAGCGAGCATGAGAGGGGGAAGGTCAGAGGGAGAAGCAGACCCTTGCTGAGCAGGAAGCCCGATACAGGATTCCATCCCGTGACTCCAGGATCATGACCTGAGCGGAAGGCAGTCACTCAACCAGCTGAGCTACCCAGGCGCCCATGATCATTCTTGAATAGCCTTCTGAAGAACTCAAGAGTTTGAATTTACATGGGAGAAGAAACATTACCTGGTTAATATCACAGCCTGGTGAATTTATATGGTTACACCCAATATCCCACTTAGCAGAAACAAGACTCAGGACAAAAATTGAAAGGAAATTGATAGAGGAAGTGTGGGAACAGAGGTTCCTGCCCAGGCCCAGTCTTGGATGCCCACAGAATGGCTCAAGGAGGGTCTTACTCATCCCTACTGCCCAGCACAGGGTCTGGTGCTGAATGAATGAATAAAGGAATAAATGTGTGGGTGTCAAGGTGAGAGGGTGTTTAATAAGTGTTGATGGTGGAGGCAGCCTCATAAAAATTACAGTAGATGGATGGGGGTGGTGTGGATGTATAGAGGATAACTGTTTAATTTTTTTAAGGGTGACTCTCAAGACCTGGAATTTGTTTGGGAAACAGTCCCCTTAGCCATGGCCTCTCCTGGGATCTGTTGAGTGTAGAAATACCTGGTTTCTCTTTCATGGCTTTCCCTTCTGTACACTAGCCCATGCAGTCATCCATATTTTCCTGGGGCCACTACACAGAACACCACCAATAAACTCAGTCCTCTGTCCAGTAGACGGTGCTGTTCTCCTTGCATTCTGGTGGGGCATCAACCTGAGTTCATCCCAAGTTTTCATAAAAATGTTCTCAGATATTAGGGCAAGTTTTTTCGTTTTGTTTTGTTTTGTTTTTGGATTGTTTTGTTTTTCTCCCCCAGCCAGATGGAAAAATATCTTTGCACTTGGGACCTCTCTAATCTTTTCAAGCAATATATGGTGGGTGAGGTGGGGAAGACTTACAAGATATTCACATTTTTTCACCACAATCCCAAACCTCTCTAGGGTGGGATCCTGAAACCTTCCGCTGAATTAAGCAGCTGGGGGATGATGAGGAGGTAATGGTGGTTAAGTAACTTCCAAACATCAACCACCCCAAGTTGAGGGCCCCAAATAACACTTGGTGGAAGGCCTAGGCTGAGCAGGATAGAACACAAGGCCATTGTCAAGTAAGGTGCAGGGGCTGCTGCAGAAGGTTCCAGCCACAGCTGTCCCCAAATGCCCACTGCCAGGGAGTCCACAGAGCAGCACTGGGTGTGGCCTCAAAGGGATGGATAGAGGAAGCTGCCACCCTGGCCTGGGGTCAACCTGTGTGTGGTGACAGGGAAAGGAATGTGGACTTTGGCTGAGTGAAGAGAGGAAACATGGGAACCCAGGAGACAAGCCACCGGGATTTGATGAAGATTTACCACTAGCCAGGGAAGTCAATGTTTCTTGTCCCTCAAGATATGGAATACGAAGTCCCAATCTGTTAGCTGTTTTGAGAAGTCTCACTCTCCATTGGGTACCATCACAACAAATAAAATGAGCTCTTTTGTGGGCAAGAGAACTAACTGTTGGGGCCACTCCATGGGGAGTAAAAGCACATCAAAGGAAGAAGTCATTTCACAAGCACAGATTTCTCCTTGACTTTGATTGTGGTAAAACAAATTTGCAACTAGGAATTACAGAAAACCCTCAAAGGGAGGAATTACTTTGTAAACATTTTAATTACAGCTGTGAATGATGGAAAGCAGGTTGGATCGTGGACAGGAGTATCAGGGTTTGAATCTCGTGTCTTCCCTCTTCCAGCTCCAATGGATTTGAGTAAGTCACAAAATCTGAGTTTCTGCTACATTCCTATGAAATGGGGATAATCATTCCTGTCCTATCTTACCGAGTTGTTGTGAGGGCCGCATGTAGAAAACAGTATTTCAGTTTTAAAGTTCCATAGAGGGCAAAGATTTATATTTGCTAGAGATCAGATTCTTCTCTTATTTCCCAAATGCCTTCCTGGCACTGCCCAAAATATAGAAATTTGACATGGAGCAAATACAAAAGCAAACAGAAAAAAACAAAAACAAAAACAAAAAAACCAACCCATGAGCAAACAAAAAAATCATACAGTTATTGAACAAACTTTGTGACGAAATGATCTCACATTGCAGCAAACAATGGGACATTCCCAGTCCTATATGGCTGGGGTTCCAAAGCCCAGCTAGTTGCATGTTATCGTAAAGACTACTTTCAGAAATCTTCAACATTTAGCTTTTCCATAACTTAACCCATGGCTCCTTAGCTGATTAGCACAGATATGAACCAGAAAAGATTGCTCTGTGACCTCAGAAGGTTGAACAAATAATATGCTATCCAGGTTGTAATTATACAAGAGATATAACCAAGACAAATGTGAGACCATTTGTTAATAACTCCTGAATGCTGATATGAAACTGTTCATATCAAATTGATTGCCACAGAAAGTAAAATAAAAAGGAATGAAGATATTATATACCTGTAATATGAAGTAAAACTCTAAAAAAATGGAATGCAAGTTCTATAACTGATGGAAATGCTCTAGGAATAGTGGGGAAACGAGCTTTGATAAAGGGTTTTCCTTCAGTCCTTCAGAAAAATCCCCAAAGTGGGCGCCTGGGTGGCTCAGTTGGTTAAGCGACTGCCTTTGGCTCAGGTCATGATCCTGGAGTCCCAGGATCGAGTCCCATATCGGACTCCCGGCTCTGTGGGAAGTCTGCTTCTCCCTCTGACCTTCTCCCCTCTCATTCTCAGTCTCTGTCTCTAATAAATAAATAAAAAAATCTTTAAAAAAAATAAATAAATGACCTTTAAAAAAAAAAAAAAGAAAAATCCCCAAAGTGAGCTGCCTTACATCCTTTTTATAACAAGACAGGATATAAAACAATGCAGATAGATATGAAAATATGTCCAGAATTCTTTCCTGCCCCTGTTTTTAGGCTGTTTTTACATGGCCAAAGGGAATACAGCTTTAGAATAAATGGCTGGTCAAAGAAAATCATTTAAGGAAACCAAGTAGTCACTCCATCTAACACTAAAGACAAACATTTAAACAAAGTGTTTTTCTTTGTTTCTGTGCCTCCCTTGCTCCTCACCGTCCCCTCTGGCCCATAAGAGTACTTTGGAGAGCTTGGTTATCTTCTCTACACCTCTTGGTTCTACATGTGCTGGTCTCACTCTGCATAACTGAGAAGGCCCCAGGACAGGGAAGGCAAGGAAATTCTGATATGAAAACTGTAGGAGCTATTTAAAAGCCTCTTAATCACAGAATTTAATTCGACTTCCAAATAAATGTCTAAGATTAGGGGAAGAGCTGATTAAATTTAGATTCAGCAGCACAGTGAACTATATTATGCAGCCATTTAAATAAATGGAAAATGTTTATAATATAATGTAAGGGAGAGTTAGTAGAATTCAAAATATGATTGTACCATATCTGAAACTTGTGTTATGTGGAAGGTAAAATGTAATAAGAAAATATCTGGATTATGGGGTTGTGTGCTTGCTGAAAACTTATTAATTTTAATACTATTTTGGAATTGCATGTAAAAACATTAAAGTTGCTTTTTTCAATTTAAAAAATGTTTGGTCAGACTGCCATTTTGATCTCCATAAAAAAGAGGAAAAATCCAGGACCTCTTCAGTATTCAATTTAGGGCAGGTTTCTGATTTTCTAGTACATTCTGAAAGATCTTGCATTCAGACTGTTTAATGTTTTGCTCTGAGTGACATCCACACTTCTACTGCTGCCCTCTCAAGCGCAATGTTGCCTGAATTTAACAACCATTTAATCTACTTCTCTATTTCTGCATATTTCTAAACTCTTAAGAGGTACATATGTAATAAGTAGCTTAGAAATGTGCACCATGACATCTTTCCATTTCATTTAATTGATTTTTAAAAATTAATTTGGCATTTCTAAAACACATGATAGAAAGTGCTGACCCTATAAGAAAACAGAAACCAGAGCAATGATGAAAGAAACTTTGATACACAAACCTGCTCCTGCTCTCATGTTCCTGAAAATCGTTTGGTTTCAGATCAAGTCAACATGTAGCAAGAACCTTCGTAGCACAATAGGCACCACACCAGACCCATTTAATGACTTCTTGCTCACCTCTCCCCAGATTCTATGTCATAGGATTATTATCTCTATTCTGCAAGTGGGCACATTGAGGCTCAGAGAAGTTCAAGCATTCACAACCATCACAGAGCTGATGAGAGGCTAGTAATCTTCTGATTTCAGATCTAGGCTCTTTCCATTATAACTTGCTCTAATACATTGCATTTGATAAATTCATCTTTTTTATATAAATGGGTTTTTGTTTATTCTTTTAAATTCAAGTAATATCCTTCAAAATGATCACATCTCAAAACAAACATGAGAATAAATATGAGAAAGGCAAAATATTAAGAGATAGAAAGTAGTAAAAAAAGAAAAGAAGGTAGTACTAGAAAATGAGGTAGCTAAAGTAGTAATATAATAACAAAGGGTTCTAATAAAACTATTTAATTCTAAAATCAAAGTATGCTAGAGTGAGTGTATTATCATGCACCCCGTGGGTTGTAGATTAGTTTCTACCAACCAAGGCTAAGTCTGAAGTTATGGAAGGATTCTTGGCTGACAGATTTAAAACAACTATGCTCTGTCCAATTAGGGAAAGTGGCACTACCAGGGAGTGAGATGAGTGCCTTCTCTCCCCCTTTTTTAAGTTTTTTTATTTGAATTCCAATTACTTAACATAGAGTGTAATATAAGCTTCAGGTGCACGGTAGTGATTCAATGCTTCCATACAACACCTGGTGCTCATCACAGCAAGTGCACTCCTTAATCCCCATCGCCTATTTCACCCAACACCCTTCCCCACCTCCCCGCTGGTAACCATCAGTTTGTTCTCTATAGTTAAGAATCTGTTTCCTGGTTTGCCACTTTCTCCTTTTCCCTTTGTTCATTTGGATTGGTACCTTTTTTTGTTTGTTTATTTAATATTTAATGTGGAGCTTGAACTCACATCCCTGAGATGAAGAACTGAGCTGAGATTAAGAGTCAGATGCCTGACCAACTAAGCCACCTATGCACTTCTTGTTTGTATTGTTTCTTAAATTCCACATGTGAGTGAAATTGTATGGTAATTATCTTTCTCTGACTTATTTCACTTGGCATAATACTCTCTGGCTCCATCTGCCATTGCAAATGGCAAGATTTCATTATATATGATAGCTGAATACTATTCCATTGTGTATGTACACTACATCTTCTTTATCCATTCACCAGTGGATGGACACTTGGGAGTGCCTTATCTCTTCATGGTGGCCTGTTGGAGCCATGGAGATTGAGCTCTTAGTTCAGAGTGGCCAGCTCTCTGGATAAGCAGGAGGACAGGAGGAGTATTCAAGGAACTAAACCAGTCTAACAAAAACAGGAGCTCAAATATCAGTAGGATTTATTTTCTTTAAGAGATGCAGTTCATATTGGTGGAAAAAAAACCCAGAAAAACAAAACACCCCAGAGGACCAGTAGCTAGGACACCTGGGTTTCGTCTGGGCCTTCCACTAAGCAGTTGGGTGAGTTCAGGCAAATTACATTGTTGTTTTGGACTTCCATTTTCCATATGTAAAATAAAGAAACTGAATTACACGATATACTATCTCTTCCAACTCCAACCTCTCTCTTTAAGATGTTTTACCAGGAATGCCTAATTTGCCAGAAGATCCAAAGATTTCAGGACTGGAGGAAATCTAACACTTTACTTACTGGGGCCTTTCAAGGCTGTGGGGAAAAGAAAAGTATCTCTCTCTCAAATACTGATCGGCAAATTTTCTTCCTCCATGATGAACCTGGTTTGGCTGAATCACCAGTAATATTTTTGACGGAACTGAAAATTTTATGAACCTTTTCTCAAGATGGGCTCAAGAAATGGTTAGAAGAAGAAAATACCATGGAACTCAGGAACTATAAAAAGACAACTGGTAAAAATGGACCTACTCTATGCAAGACTGAAGTCAAGAAGTCCTTGGAAGAAGATAAATACCGCTGAGTGGAAACCAGAGAAAGAGTCATTTATATATTCAACAAACTGTCTACTTATCAAATTCAAGACTTCATGCTGATTATCTCTTAACAGAGATAATATTTGATTATAATGTCTTTTTTTCTCCCCAAATACGTTTATTTTAATTTTTCAGTGTTACAAGATTGATTGTTCATGCACCACACCCAGGGCTCCATGCAATACGTGCCCTTCTCAATACCC
>CM052806.1:31940925-32038019 GCA_028533885.1 Nasua narica
TGGTGTTGCTAGGACTTCTGGTACTATGTTGAACAAGAGTGGTGAGAGTGGGCATCCTTGATGTGTTCCTGATCTCAAAGGGAAGGCTGTCAGCTTTTCCCCATTGAAAATGATATTTGCTGTGGGCTTTTCATAGATAGACTTTATGATGTTGAGGAATGTTCCTTCTATTCCTATACTTTGAAGAGTTATAATCAGGAACGGAAGCTGAATTTTGTCAAATGCTTTTTCTGCATCTATTGACAGGACCATGTGGTTCTTCTCTCTTCTCGTGTTGATTTGTTCTATCACATGGATTGATTTGCGAATGTTGAACCACCCTTGCATCCCAGGGATAAATCCCACCTGGTCATGATGAATAATCTTTTTAATGTGCTGTATAAATACTGTCTTAAAGGGCTTTTAAGTTCGCAGGTGACATAAAAATATACACAACTAATGATAATACAGAGTAGAAAACATTGTTTAATTAGAAATAGATATAGAGGTAAAAGTGCTACCATAATCACAATGATGATGAAAAATGTCTGGAAGTAGTATTTGAACCAAAATCACAAGAGCTTATTGAAAGAAAGCCAAGTGAAGGAGGTGAAAGATAGCCCTAACTGTAAGCTGTAGAGAGTAAACATACTAATTCTGGACCACTTATACAGTATAGGATCCAATTCGGAGCAAAATCAGAATTTTGGGACCCTCTGATCTTCCCAAGCATCTCACATCCAGCCTTCCAGCCTTAAGTCTTTTATTATACTACAGGGGTTAGCAGAGCTTCAGTTTTGAGATCATCTGATTATTTTGGTTATGTGGACACATCATGGTTTTCTGAAAGAAAGTGAAATAATGTTTGCAAGGATATATTTAAGTGATTTGAAGAAAGGCTTTACTTTCTTTCAGTTGTCCAAAGATGGAGGATGATGCAGGGTGGTATAGTAGTGAGAGCCCAAGACTTGAGGTCAAGTTCAAGTTCCAGACCTCACTCATGTTAAGACTTGAGTACATCATTTACTACTTTGAGCCTTAGCTTTCCTATCTATAAAATGGGGTTTCATAGAACCTGCTCTGTCTACCCAACTAGACTCTTACGAGAACCAAATTAAATGAATTCACATTTAAGTTAGTGCCTTCCTCCCCTTAGCAGCAGGAATGTGTCTGGTGCATCTTAATTTCTTTAACCCCTAGTCCGTAATAGTACATATACCAGACACTTGATTAATTATGCTGCACTGTGTTGCCCTTTAAATAAGGCACAGTGGATACTTGCTATGTCCTTGTTTATGAATGTGGATTTGACTGCCCCGGTGGCTTATTTATCCCTTTGGTCTATCATAACTAATTGAGGCGAGCTTCTCTGATGAAGTACAGTGTAGTCTTCCTCAGTTGTAACCGTTGATGTTTCTATTATATCATGCCATTTTCCTGCGGTCACCATTCATCAACACACACACAATGTCATTTGTCATATAAAAGGATTTGCTATTCAAGAGTCTGGGGTCTGTTCTGTGTTAGCTAACAACTATCCACCATGGGACTTCTTAGAACACTGCGCAGCAGGAAGTCGTGTTGTAAATGATTTGTTTTATTTCAGTCATGTCATCCTGTGTAGCTCTGCATTATTTTATCTGGGCTATGGAAATAGTTTTGAGTGTGAGTGGTCAGAATCAAGCAGTGTTCTCTCACTTCATCAAATTTGGCACATTTTCTCTCTGGACAAATCCAATGGACATTCTGCAGACCTGCTAATCTCAGGAAGACCGAAGTTTTTAGAAGGCTGCTCTTCACATTGAGGGGTAAGTGGCAAGGGGAGGAAGTGTTTGCTACTGTTTGGGTTGTGTTTTCTTAGTTTGGCAAAGAATTATAACTTAATGGGATTGATTAATGACTCACACACAGGAGACACAGTCCAGTAGTTTGGCTGAATGAGGCTGAGTGCCTGTTTTGCTTTTCACTCTCCCATGATCTTTAACAATTGTAAAGTATCTACTTCCCCAGCTTACCCTTGGGAGTAGATTATACCAAAAAGAAATGTGCTTTAAGTAGAACTTAATGTGCTTTCTCTGAAACTCTCTGGGGAATGTCACCCTCAAGAGAATGCTATGTCTGATTTACAGAGATAGTGGGGTTGAGTATTTAAATTCTCTTGAAATGGTTTTCTGCAATTCTATTATTTGATTTTATAAGATTTGCTTCTAGAACATTTCATTGAGGAAGGCTAAATAGTCAGACTGATTTGGTGGAGATGTCAGCACCTTGGCAAGAAGATAAGTAAGACCCGGAGTATGAGAGCCAAGAGGCTTAGCACCACTCATTTAATCTTGGCATACTCTATCATGGTGGTTAGGTGTGTTCCTACTGACCATTTCAAAGCCCTTCCTTAGCTAAAGTGCAAGTCCTTTGGAGAAGGAACTAGATCTTATTCATATTTTGGTTCCTTATGTTAATTTATACATTGACACAACGAATAATTGAGTGCATACTAGGCAATAAGGGTAGCGCTGTCAGCCAAACCCAAGTTGCTACCCTCATGGAGCTTGTTTTCTAATGGTGGAGAGAGCAATAATCCAGGAATAATCAAATAAATATATTCGATATATTATCAAGTTGCTATGAGTGCTATGAAAAAAAAATGAAGCAGATTAAAAGCACAGTAACAAGGATAACTGTTTTAGATCAGGCAGCCAGGAAAGGTTATTAAGAGGAAGTGACATTTGAGCGGGGGCCTAAATGGAGAGAGGAAGTGAGCCATGCTGATTGGTATCTAGGGAAAGTGCTTTCCAGATGGACAGTCAGTACAAAGCCAGTATGGGCTTGTGGTTAAGAATCTGGTCTCTGGAGTTTGGCTGGCTACATTCAAATCCTCTCTGCCACTTATATCTCTGCATGAAACAATCTTGATGATAATAGTTGTTCAGTAAGTACTTACCATGAGTCAGTTATAACACTAAACCTTTTATATAGGCTCTCTTGTGGAACGCTCACATCAACCCTTCAAAATCAGTACTACCATATATCCCATTCTACCAACAAAGGAATGAGGCATAAAGAGGTTAGTGAAGAGTGGAGCCAGGATTCAATCACTGCAGTTCAACTGGAGAGCTAGTAGTTTTAACACAAAATAAAATGTGGGATGAGCACAGCCAAATGTGGGAAGATTTGGACATTTGCTCTTATAACTTCTCCCTCTTCTGCCAGTGACCTCTTTTCCTCCAACACTGCCTAGGGCTTTCTGAGGTGGTTTGGGAGGGGCATACCCATATGCATAACTACCTCTTTTTCTGGGTTTTCCCCCACAGAAATCATTCCTGGCTCCCAACCCTTGGGGAACAGCCATTTTGGTCTAAGTGAACTATCAAACTAAGCTCAGCAAAAGTACCAGTGGGAACTGTGATCTAGTAGAAACAGCAGGACATGATCGGTAATGATTCTGCAAATCACTAGCTGTGAGACCCAGGTCAAGCCATAGGATGTCTGAGCCTCAGTTTCCTCCTACACAAAATGAATGGATACTATTTCTAATGCCTACTTCATCTAATAGTAAATATTATTTCTCCTGTGCAAATAGGTTAGGTCATGAATGGTAAAGTAAAATATAAAATAAACTAGAAGCTATATTAAAAACCAGCATATTGTTATAAAATGCAAATATGGCCTGTGGTATGTGATATGTTAATTTCTTGATTACTGGAATATGCTACTGTGACAAACTTCTGGCCCTGTTTTATATGTATGTTTCTGATGTCATCCCCTCCCACTACTTCCAGTTCTCAAATTTCATTTCTCAGAACAATGAAAATGTCACTTGGACCTTCACTAACAATTTACTTTAAAATGTTTACTTTTTAAGAAACTAGATAAATTGGAGTAGTTTGTCCCTTTTGGAGCTGAAGCTATTTTACTCTGTCATTTTAACCCTGTGTATTTATTTTATTGTACAGAAAAATCTCAGTTAACTAGAATGTTTAGTAGAACAAGGAGTTTTAGGTTACTAGTTCTTGGTTAATTAGAAAAGCAAAAATGCATTAGAAACCTCTTTCTTTTTTTATATTATAGAAAATATTTTTGAAATACATCAATTACTCCTCTGACTTAGGGAGTAGAGACGAGGGAAAGTAACCAAATCTGTAGGGGGGGGCAGAGAGCAAGAGAGACTCATTCTGCTATGGAGAACAGACTCGTCATGTTGAACATCTCTGTTCAGTGTTCAACATTGCATATGCAGTCATGGGCAACGTAAGAGGTTGAGGTAAAGATGAAGGGACCTTAGACATCACCTGGAATAATGAAGACTCATTACACATTAAAAAGATGTTATCTACATAGTGGTGAAGGACTCAGACTCAATGCCAGCTCGCTTGGGTTGGAATCCCGGCTTGGTTACTTGGTAGCTCTGTGGCCCCGAACTTCTCTGAATCTTTAATTTCCTCATCTGTAATATGAGAATAAGAATAATAATACCTACTTCACAGAGTTATTCAAGTGAAGGCAGTGTCTGATGCATAGCCAGTACCCTATAAAGGTTAGAATGATTGCTACATTGGTGGTGATGAGCACTTACAGTGTCTTTAACAATCTACAACAACTCTATGAAGCAGGCACTATTATTATCTTTATTTTACAGAGGAGAAAATTGACTAAGAGACAGTAAGTGACTTGCTCGAGGCCACTCAGCTAGTACCAGTGTGGCCAAGTAGCCATCCCACATCTGCCTGGCTCGAAGTCCATGGTTCTAAGCACCAACCTAAACTACTTTGATCACATATTTCTGATTTCAATCCTTCTTATCAGTACCTATTTTTCATTATTTACCTTTGTTCTCCAGATTAGAATAAGCAAGAACTATTTATAGAAAGGGATGGTATTATTGAACAATCAAAATTGAGATCTGACTGCTTGGAACCATTTAATTGAGGTTTTTGAGTATTACTTATTAGTGAACATAGTTATTTAAATAAGACACATATTGGGAGTGGCCTTGAATAAATTATTTTAAAATCAATAATTATTTGCATGAAACCTACCAAAGTCATCACAAGACTCACCTAGAGGGATTTTATTCTGTGTGGCTTTGGAATTCCGGGAATTTTTTGTTCTTATTAATGTTCTAACATACAGTGTATTCTCCCAGAGGTCCAGGATAAACTTTCAATGGTGCCTAAAACAATCCACACCCACCTGGATGAATATTGACATTATTTGATGTGAGTGATGGATCACTTGACCGATGTAGCTTGTGAAGATGGGAGGATGGGGTGGAGAAAGATATGCATGATCAAGTCTGTCTTTTCCAGTAATAGTAATGGGTCATGGCTGCATTTTAAAGGGAAAGGGAAGATTACTTTTCCAATCCAAAGTATAAAACTATGACTCATGCTGGAATCGGTCCAGAATGTTGGTCAAAGTGTCCAGATTGACAACTAAAGCTGAAAGATCTTGGGAAGACATTGTAGAGAGCTGAAATGCAGGGACAGACATATGGGAAGTTTAGATTCATTGGAAAAACGTGAACGGGTTAGAGAAAAAAAAAATAAGGAAAGCAGAACCTATAACATTTTAAAAATCAAACAAATGCCTTTAAAATGAGTTTCCTGATCTCCTTTGATAATCTTAGGAACTCCAAACTCCCTACCCAGCAAATTAATGGGATATCCAAAGAAAACCAATCCCTCCTTATAAACAAAGTGGAAATTTCCTTCTTTTCCAAAAGGGCCCCAGTCCCAGCCCTAGAGGAAACATGGAGACGAAAACACATCTCTGCCTGAAATGACCTCCTATTTTAAGAAAAAACAACAGCCTCAAAAGAAGGAAAGGAAAAACAAAGTTCCACCCAGAGGGAAATTGTATGTAAACAACCCAAAGGGAGACCAAGACGAGAGGGTTGGAATACTGAAATAAGCAACAAGCAAATGGCCTCTGATGTTGTCGTTAGCCTCTGACAATGTCAGAATTTGAGCTTTGAGACAACTGCTTTGTGATTGACAAAAAGGGGCTGGGGTGGGGGAGGATCTGAACAAAAGCAAGCTGGTTTAAAGGTCCCCTCTGCATCGGTGGAAACTTTGATCTTTGAAGTTTGCCTATTTTTTCAGGACTCTGCTAGCATGTAACCCAGGGGAGATCAGCAACCACAAAATGTTGGCTATAATTTTCTGCAATTTGTCACATGCCCTCTTCAAGCCCTGGTGAGATGGTTTTCTTTTGTTTTTAAGCCATGGATGGATAGTAAAGTAGTTCAGGCAAGATAAGAGCAAACTGGAATCTTCCCAATTCTTCTAAGCCTGGGGGCTACATTATCCTACAGGTGTATTTTAATTTACTTTTTACTGCATGTGTATTTGGTTTGGCTCACCTGGCATTAATTTTTCCCCTCTTTTTGGATCCAACATTTAAAAATAAAGATATTCGAAGTCAAAATTGGATTTCTATTTACTCTTGAAAAATCTGGTGGCCTGGGTCCCAGATTCCTGTGGGGTAGTCTGAATCTGAGTACCTGCTGCCCCGTTCAGACAGGGCGTGCACTTGACCTTCCGCTAGCCCACAGCCTGCCGGCATCACTCAAATCTGTCACCTGTTTCCCCACCTATGGGAACTTGTATTAGTTGATCCATATACATCTGATCCATACACATCTTTAGGAATATCCCCTGCTTAATCCAGATTGCAACAGCCTGCTGAGAAGGATTCTAAGGCTGTGTCTGGGCTTGGCATAGAAGTGATGGTTTGTTGCTAATACTCCATTTGGGCACAGAGGCAGTGGGTGGTAACAGAGATGCCAAATATTTGCCCTCTCTGATTAGTTAGATCTCTGGTTTAAGCCTGCATCTTGCCTTTAAATAGGATCCACTGCTTCTTAGTTCATTTTGTCTATAAACGTTCTCAAAACCCAGTACATTCATTTCATCTCCAAACCTCTAAATAAACCTTCCGTATAGAATCTCATTGCGTCTAGAAATCTCCTTACACCCAAATTCTTTCCATGGACCCTCAACCACTTTATAAGCAGCGCCTGGGATAGTTTAAATAAGTGACAGGGAAGGCATTGATAAGCTGTAGCACTTGTTTTAAGATGACAGGTGAAGGGCAACCCTGTTGGGACCCCTCTCACTCTTGAGAGCTTTTTCTGCATCTTCACTTAATAAACGTCTATCACTTTACTCACACACACACACACACACACACACACACACATGACAGGTCAAGCAGCAGCCACTACTGTGGGCTTCTATCTATCTATCTATCTATCTATCTATCTATCTATCTATTTATCTATCATCACCTATCTATCTCTCTCTCTACCGACCTGTATATCTATCCATTCAGACTCCTAGCTGCCTGCCCCAGGAATCAGACTTGCAGGTATTCTCTCTTCTTCTCCAAGTGGCTTTTTACAACCTCACCAACTTCTCTACCTACTGTCCCTTGGCCAGCCCCTACAATTAATGGGGGCCAGTGTATAACCAATCCTTTCACACAAAGTGGCCTGCCAGAAGTCCAGGGGTGGGAATCTCGATAAGCTGCTTTTCAAAGGTCTCCGAACCTTAAATGAAACCTCTTTGGTGCTTTTATGAATTCTGTTGTTGGAGTTACAAGGACCCTTAAGAAAAATGCCTGAAATCAGCTGGTCCCTGCCATCACTGAAACCCAAAGGGAGGAGCTCCACAGGCAAGAAACTGCTCCCTAGATGTCTTGAAGTTGCTTGTATTTCAAAAGAATTCAGCTTACCACCACTGTGGCTTTTAGCCTCTCTAATAAAGCAGTTTTTAAAAAGCTAAAAACGTAATCTGCCTTTTAAATCTGTTCTTCCTGCTGAGTCTAAATGGGGTTGCAGCAAAATGCCTGGCCAGCATTAGAGTTCTCTGAAGTCAATCAGCTGAAATGGGGTTGCTTGGGGGTTTGAAATATATTTGAAAACGCTCCAGGGGTGGCACAAAATAACTGAACAAAGGCAAATTACATGAAAGGAAGAAGCAGGTGGAGGTTTATAAAGCTAAAGAATCACTTATATATTTTGGAAACATCAGAAATTGAGACAGGGTTGCTGACCTTAGAAGTTCATCTATCTGATCATAAATGTGTTTTTCATTTGGCATTAGGAAAAGATTGTGCTAATGAACATGGCTTCAAATACACGGATTGGAATAGAAAAGGCTGTATAAAATCATTGAAGAAATACTCACACGCAAAGAGGCGCTGAGGCTAAAATATGTCATAGGCAAGAATGGGCATTACTATAATGTTTTCTCAGCAGATTTGTGTAGGACAGCATCATAAATTTTCTTCATCTTATTGAAATGATGGAATTGTTTTCTGAGAATTGACTTTGTTATTTTTTTTTCAGTAGACTCCATGCCCAGTGTGGAGCCCAATGTGGGGCTTGAACTCATGACCCTGAGATCAAGACCGGAGCTGAGATCACGAGGCAGATGCTTAACCAACTGAACCACCTAGGCATCCCAAGAATTGAATTTTGGTAAGACAAACTCTAGTGTGCTCTTGCAGTACATGGGGAAAAACATTTTGCATAGTCAAAATCTACCATAGAAAAACTGAAAATTTTTGCTGTAGGTAAAATTAAGATTGTGACATGTAACACTTTATACTCTCAATAATTTCCTGAAAGATAATGCATCTGTAGATCAAAGTCACTTAGAATTAAGGTGACCTATGGGACCTACAATAAATGTAAATTGTTGGTTACCCAAAAAAATGATACTTTTCAGATAGGGCAGATTTGGATGACACCAAAGAGATATCTCTCTAAGGCCTTGAGAAAAAAAAACAAGACCAGTTTTCTGGTAAACTTGCTGGTTGAATGACATCAACTGCCTTAAAATTTTACTTGGTCAAAGTGATTTCTAAATATGAGAGGGAGGATAATTTAGCAGTGTAAACCGTACTGCAAATATAATAAATCTCCATGCAAGAGGGTCTTTGACATTGCCTTTCCTATATTTTCACTCTGTATGGAATTTAGAAAGAGTGGACAAAGTTGCCAGAAGTTCTTGTTCTCTTTGTTGGATCATAGTAGGGAGATATGAACTTGAAAATATAGCTTTCGCCAACACACAATTGCTTGCTACCCTTTGAAGGCTAACGTGTGTGCTGAAAGAAATGCCTCAGAACACTTGAGAAGGTGGATGAGTATGAGTAAATTGTGAGGGATTAAAGCATTGGTTTGGATGAGAATGGAAAAATTCAGTTGCTTAGCCAAGGCAGTTCCAAACGACTTTGATCTAGATATCTCAGGAGGATGAACTTGTGCCATTCCAGCATTTTCTGGTTTTGGCCAGGCAATGCATATAGTAAAGAAATAAATACAAAATAAAACCCAAAGTTTTTAATGGGTTTTTAGAACTTCCACTTCTGGCTGCAAAGAGGAGACAAAAGCAAATAGATATTGTTTTAAAAATGCTAAGCCAGGCTTTTTCTAACCTCAAGAAAACATTGGGGTTTGATTGGGTTCAGATTCGGGGCAAGTTTCAGACTAATGTTTGTTCTAGCAACTTCCTCCCCATCTCTGTGGAAAGTGTCGGTCTGTTGCGGTTCTGGAAGCCATGCTGTAAAGGCTCTAGGCTAGGGCATCATGAGACAGACTCCAATCTGTCAATTTGGCCTCTGCCCACACTTTCTTCAGTGTGTTCCTTGGAATTGGGCCTCCCCCGATGGCGGGAGCCTTTCCATGACTAAGCAGAGCCCAGATCTCTTCTTGTCTCAACTCTCTATGGTACAGCCATTATGTTTACCTTCCATTTCCAAGCATCTCTTGTGTGCATCAGCCTTTGTCTCCCTCAGATGAGCATCCATTTCTGCCTTCAGCCAAACTTCATTCCGCTGCTCAAGCTGCACCTTAGATTTGGGGTTTTTTCTTATGATCAGCTCGTTCTTTTTGATTGTATCATTCATTCAGCCTGAAATCCACAGTATATTTTCTAGAAGGAAAAATGGTGATGTCTTCTGTAAAATAAAAGGAGGACAGGGAGGTAATTAATATTTTTTGAGAATCTAATATGCTGTAGGCATTCTCCCAGAAGTTTTATCCAGGATCTCATTTAAACTTGATATCAATAAAATCTAATAGGATATAACATATTGTGTAAAGATCAATCAGAAGTGATCATTCGTGTAAGATGCTTAGCACAGGGCGTACAGTAAGAACTCCTTAAGTTTAAGTCATTATCATTATTTCTTTAATTCCTTCCTAGGAAGGAACTCTGTGTTTTGCAGAGTTTCCTACCATGCCTTGCTATTTATAGGGGTCCATAATATTTGTTGAATGACTGAATGAATGGACTTTTGCCAGGAGTATCTTACTACTGTTGCTGATTTTTTTTTTTTTTTGGTTAATAAGATATTATTTGACAGATTAATTTATGTCCCTTTATACGAAACCATAGTTTTGAAACAAAATCTGACATCAAAATGGTCCAAATTAGGCAAATATTTTCCCCATATTTCATCTTTGTTTCTTTTTCTTCATCTTAGTTATTAGCCCTGAATTCTAATCAGCTATATACTTCTTGCTTGGGTGAAATATAAATACACTACTTAGATGTCACTATTTGATAAGCCCAAACAGAGAAGGCAGTGTTTTGCAGACATACAGACTAGGCTGAAATCAAGCCATGGGAATAAGAAAGTTAAGAGTGTGGGAAAATAGACTGTTGCCTGAAAAAGTTATAATTGAGAAAGCCAATATAGGCAAATATTGCAGGAACTGCAAGGATTTGGAATGCAACTCCTAACCATAAATGGGGCAACATGGATTAATGGAAAAGCACTTCATCTCTCTGGATCTCCTTCAGTTCTCTCATCTGTGAAATGAAAAAGTCATATAGGTGAATTCTAGACCCTTCTAGCTCTAAAATGTGATTTTATTTAATGGTAACAACTTACTTCACTAATAAGTACATGTATAATATTTGAGAAATAAGAAATACAAAGGCCCAAATCTATATATTGCTATACAAAATGTGATTCACCCAAATCCACTAAGTAACTTGTCAATCACAAGTGTAAAAAATAAATGCAACTTATTATTTAGCCTCCTAGAATGTTAGAATGGAAGACTCTTAGAGACCATGGAGTCACCTTCTTTAACATGGATGATAAAAGGTTCAAAGAACAGACCCAAGGTCACTTGGCTTCACATTCAGATCTCTGGACTCCCAATAAGCTACTCTTCATATGACATCGATGTTACTGAATTGGTCGCTTGATTGATTAAACTGACAGTTCCATGAAACCCAGAGAATCTTCTGAGCAAAACAGAGAGATACAAGTAAGGAAGGATATTAAAAGTCAGAAACGAAAAAAAAAACTTTACTAGAAAAATGTCTGAGAAACGTAAGTTCTGCTCGGTACCATTTTATCTTACAAAGATTCTGGCTCATTTGTCACCTACGATCAAGAGGAAAAACTTAGTTTATATTTTTTGGGTTTTGAGGGTTTTTTGCTTCTTTGTTTCCCTAAATCTACTCTAGGAATATTTAGTGGTTACATCTTTACCTATCTTCTTACTTTACCTATAGTCTCACTTTGCAAAACTGATCATAAAATTCCATTTGTCCCAATAAGTTAAATATTAAATATAGAAGTTTTAAAAAGCCAATATTATACTAGTTCTGAATTATCCCCAAGAGAAGCAATGCTAGGGATCAGAACTTTTTAATCCTTAATTTATTTTTGTGCTAGAAAACTAACATAGTTTTATGTACTGACATTTAAAGTTTGAATGGTACATTAGTATAATTTTCAAGATTTCAACATGAACATCTATTTTATTTTATATATTTTTTAAGACTGCAAAATTACTTCTCTTTTTGGGAATGATAAATTCTTATTGCAGCATGGAGTTTCTGTTAAAAAAATCTTTTGTAGAATTCATATGCTAAATATCTAAGTAAGTGTCAAATTTTGTAGAAATAAAAAGAAATTAGTGCTTTCAATTTTATTAGCAGATAGAGGCAGGAATCACATGACACACATTTGAATACTAAAACATTTACAGTGGTGTTAAGGCAAGAGACATTTATCAAACTTCTAGAATAGATTCCTATAAGGCTGGGTGCTTGGGAAATACTTCCTCCCCCTTAGAAGTTTATAATCTAGTAGGTTAGGGGTCAACAACACTTTCTGCAAAGGAGCAAATGGTAAATATTTCCACTCTGTTGGCCACATAATCTCTGTTGTAACTTTTCCATCTTGCTGTGGTAGAATGAAAGCAGCAGTAGACAATACATAAAAGGGTAAGAGTGGCCATGTTCTAATACAACCTTATGAATTGACACTAATATTTGAATTTCATGTAATTTTCATGTGTTATAAAATGTTATTCTTGTTTTGACTTTTTCCCCAACTATTTAAAAATGTAAGAAACCATTCTTAGCTTGTGGGCCAAACAAAAACTGGCAGTGGGCTGAATCTGGCGTGCGGGCCGTAGTTTACTGACCTCTGTAGTAGATATGTATATAAATCAATAGAACATATGAACTAGCAGGCTATGATGGAGGAGACAGATGCTACGGGTGTATAAAACAGGAGCAATTCATTAGGAAAGGCTGTAATGCCAAAATCCTTACAGAAAGAAGCATTGTATTTTCATATATTTTTGAAATAAGATTTACGTAACATAAAATTAACTACTTAAAAATTAACAAATGAGTGGCATGTAGAATATTCACATTATCGCTCTGCTGCCATCTTTATCTAGTTCCAAAACATTTTCACAACCCTATACCCATAAGCATCTGTTCCCATTCCCCTCTCCTCCCATCCTCAGCAACCACTCATCTCTTTTCTGTCTCCATTATGAATTTACCTGTTCTGGGTATTTGATATACCTGGAATCATACAATATGTGATCTTTTGTGTCTGGCTTCTTTCACTTTAGCATGTTTTCTAGGTTCAACCACATTGTAGTACATACCATACTTTAATTCTTTTTTATGGCTAAATTATACTCCATTGCATACGTATACCACAATTTGTTTATCCAACCATCATCTGATGGGTATTTGGGCTGTTTCCATCTTTTGGTTGTTATGAATAGTATTGCTATCAACAAGTATGTACATGTATTTATTTGAGTGTTTTTTATTCTTTTTTAAAAAGATTTTATTTATTTATTAGAGAGAGAGCACAAGTAGGGGAGAAGGAGAAGCAGGCTACCCACCGAGCAGGGAGCCTGATGAAGGACTTCATTCCAGGCCCCTGGGATCATGATCTTAGCTGAAGGCAGATGCTTAACCGACTGAGTCACCCAGGTGCCCTCATTTTCAATTCTTTGGGGTATGTACCTAGGAGTGGAATTGATGGATCCTATGGTAATTCTATGTTTAACTTCATGAGAAATCACCAAATTGTGTTCCATAGCAGATGAATCATTTTAAATTCTTATTAACAAAGTACATATCTTCACCAACACTTGTTATTTTCTGGGGGTTGTGGTGTGTGTTTTAATTTTATAGCCATCCTAGTGGGTATGAAGTGGTATCTCACCATGGTTTTGATTTGCCATTTTTCTAATGACTAACAACATTGAGTATTTTTTTGTGTGCTTGTGGGCCATTTGTATATCTTCTTTGGAGAAATATCTATTCAAGTCTTTTGTCCATTTTAAAATCAGGATATTTGTCTTTTTGTCATTGAGTTGTAAGAGTTCATTATATATTTTGGATATTAAACCCTTATCAGATGTATGGTTTGCAAACATTTTCTCTGATTCTATAGGTTGTCTTTTCACTCTCTTCACAATGTCCTTTGATACCCAGAAGTCTTTAATTGGATGAAGTCCAATTTTTCTTTTTCTTTTTTAAGATTTTGTTTATTTATTTGTCAGGGAGAGAGAGAGCACAGGAGGGGGATTGGAAGGCAGAGGGAGAAGCAGGCCCCCTACCAAACAAGAAACCTGATACAGGACTTGATCCCAGGACCCTGGGATCATGACCTGAACCGAAGGCAGATGCTCACTGACTGAGTCACCCAGGCATTCATGAAGTCCAATTTTTCAAATCTTTCAAACTTATGGAAGTTTACTACTGTTCAAAACTCCAACTTTTAGAGATTGTATTGTTAACAAAGAGCAGGAAAACCAAATTACAAAGTTTTATATCCTCATTAGGCTGGGATCTAAGGGAACTTCAATGACATTACAATAGCTAGTATTTATTGAGTACTTCCTATATGCCAGGCTCTATACTAAATACTTTAAACATATTATCTTATTTAAGTCTTACAGCTCCAACCATGAGAGCCAGAGAAGTAGAGTGCCCTGTGCAAAGTCGCACAGCTATTGCACCGAAGAGGCAGCATCAAACCTGCAGTCAGGCTCTAACATTTCATAACTTCTTAAGATTTTTTCTGAATGTGTAAGTTTAGATACTCTGTCTTGTGGCATATGTAATAAGAAAGAGGCTAACGTTGTCATTATGTCTTTGGTTGACATATAGGGGAATAGTATTGTGCCAAAATATCTTCGGCATTTCAAAAACACCTGGTCAAGAGAAAACAAAATCACAGCAGATCTGTTGGGTAATTTGATAATAAGGAAAAGTTCTAATTGTGTCATTCCTTCATTCAAATTGCTTCCATGACTAGATAGTATCTTCTCAATAATAAGCAAAGAACCCTATTAGTGAAATATAACATGTGGCAGTGCTCTCAAATACATTATTTTGTTGGAACTCTGATATGGAGGTACTAATATTTTAATTTTGCTAAAGAACCAGTTTCAAAAATGTCAGATTTGTCCATGAGGCCCAGTGTGGATTTGAGCGCAGGTTTACATACCTGCCTCCCTCAGTCTAAACTACCCAGTATATTCACAGGCTCCTCTGACTTCAATGCATCATTCCATCTTTTCCTCTTGTACACCCAGTAATGTTAGTCAAGGTAGGTCGGACGTTCTCCTGTGGTCTCATAACTTTGTTTTCTAAGTCTCTTCTGTGGATAATTATCTTTTCCATGTGTCTACTTATTCTTCACTTCCTAACTGAAACACCAGTTCAACCTTCAAATCTCTGGTCCTCCCTGCAAGAATTCTCTCTCTTCTGAGACTTTATGACGTGCTCTGTCTTTGGAGTCCTGTTGCTAACTACATTTGTATGATCAGGTGTGAATTTCCTTTCTTCTACTAGGCCAAAGTCTCCTTAAAGTCTGAATCTTATTATAACCCTAATTGAGCCCTTCACATCATCTAGTTCAGTGTCTTGGTTCTCTAGAAATGAGAAATAGCCTCACCAGCTAGAGCCAGGACCTAAGTAAACACTGGGATCCAGTTCTCATTAGTAAAAGGTATCATCAGTGCAGTTTAAAGAGAATAATTATTATAGTTGTGTACGGTTGAAAAAGTTTTAAAAGTACTTGATAAAGTTTGTATTAAAGTACTCATTCATTCACTCATTAACTCAACATTTACTTGTTGAATATGAAAAAAACTGAAAATTCCTACTTCAGGAGCTTATGATTGTGTATATAAGAGAGAGAGGGATATATATATATATATATACACACACACATATACATATATATCAGTTAGCAGTAACTGCTTGAAAAAAAGAAAGACAGGTGCAGGGATTTGGGAATGGTGCTGGGAACTGGGTGGTGGATAGTCTGGACAGGAAAGTCCTTTTTGTTAAGAAGGCATTTATTTGGGGTATCTGGGTGGCTTTGGGCTCAGGTCATGATCTTGGGGAACCTGGGATGGAGCCCCAGCAGGCACTGGGCTCCCAGCTCAGCAGGGAGTCTGCTTCTCCTTACTCTGCCTCTTCCCCTGCTGTGCACATGCTCTCTTGCTTGCTGAAATGAATAAAATATTTAAAAAGGAACTCTTTTAAAAAAGAAAGCATTTATTTATATTTTAATTTCATTTAATGCAATTTTTGTTAAGAAAGCATTTAAGCTGAGATCTAAAGGAAGTGAGGGATTGTACTATGGATATCTGGGGAAGAGCATTTCAGGCAGAGAAATAGTTCAAGGGCTTGAGGCAGAAAGCTGTTTGTACTGAAGTGGTGGAAGACGAGGTCCGAAAGGTAGGAGAAAGCCACACTCTGAGTATCTGTATGTCATGGTAAGAAGTCTGGAGGTTACAAGGGTAAGGGAAATCAGTGGGGGTCTTGAACAGAAGAGTGACATGATTTACTTGATCTCAAAGAATCACATAGACTACTGTGTCTGACCTCTTTATTGACTCTATCTCCTCAATGTCAGGGGACATGTTTCACTTATCTTTCTGTCCCTGGTCACTGGTGCAGTCAGACTCCTATTTATTATCCACTAAGTGCACACTGAACAAATGCTTGCTTGGACTATTGATTGTTGGAAAGACTGAAAAGAACTCAAGAATCGAAAAGTTCTCTGAGTTACTGGAACTCCAGTGGTGCAAGTTACTTCAGTGGAACGATCTAAGGCCTTTTGTATTTATTCAGCGGAGAACTGTTTCGCTTCTCTTCAACATTAATTCCCAAACTAAGGCATTTTCTGCAATAGCTGAAAAAGTCATAGCTCCCTATGTCTTGTATAATTATAATGCCACACAAGTTTTGAAGAATTCACTGGTTGTGGGGCCCCTAGGTGGCGCAGTTGGTTGAGCAACTGCCTTTGGCTCGGGTCGTGATCCCGCAGTCCCGGGATCGAGTCCCATATCGGGCTCCCAGCTCCATGGGGGGTCCGCTTCTCACTCTGACCTTCTCCCTTCTCATGTTCTCTCTCTCTTTCCTAATAAATAAATAAATAAAATCTTAAAAAAAAAAAAAAGAATTCACTGGTTGTGTCCTTTGAATGTGAAGTAGTCTCACATCCATTTGTTTATGGAGCACCTATTATGTTGAGCAAAGATTCACTGTCCCTGAAGTAAAGACTCTCACAGTCTGACAAAGAAAGACACGTGTAAACAAAGATCGAGAACACGGGGCAGTGAGCTGGCTATCATGGAGGTGCGCATGGGGAATTCTTAGAACAAACATCTCGTCCTAAGTACAGCAGGCAGCTGAGAAAGAGGGTAGTCTCAAGGAAGGGGCACATGCAAACCCCTGTGATATAGAAGAGCATGGTATGGGCAGGGAATTGTAAGGGATTTGGGAGGCGGGGGGCGTATAGGAGATGTGTCATTTTTGTCTGACAGCATCTCCTCCTTGGGGAAGCCACATGTCACCCATTCCATGTGGTCCTCATGGGTTGTTTGTCACTCTGCCTGGCTTACTGGCCAAAAGATTTGACAAGTCATCCAGGACGACCATCACAGTGACTTAGACTTCTGGACTCATACAAACTGAGTCAGGTAGAGAGTCCTGTGAAATTCACTGGGAGAAGGAGAGTACCCCTCCCTTCTTGATTAAGAGTTGTAAGAATGTGGGTTTGGGTGTGACTATGGCTGTGTCTTCTTCCAGGAGGTGAGGAATTGTCTAAGAGTGAATCTGTAGCACAGAGGGAAGCAAGTTTAAGAAACGGGGATGGATATTTACCTCTAGCTAGCTAGCTAGCTGTCTGACCTGTATATTCAGAGAGAAGGAGATGGAAAAAGAGAGAGAGAAGATAGTATAATTTGAGCTTCTAGGTTCAGCCATGACTAAACCAACTGTGTCCCTAGACTTCCTAGTTTTATGAATCAATAAAAGTCCCCTTTTTCTTCACACTGGCTTATATTTTATATCTGGTACTCGTAGCTCAACGAATATGGATGAAAACCATGTCAGTAGAAGACACGACTACAGAATTGCCTTCAGTTTTCTAATTTAAAAAACTTGGGACTTTGGTGTCTGGTAAAAAGAGTTTATTGTTAGGACACACCTGTGCGGAGTTAAGAACTAGGACATTGTACTCACTGAAGGCAGCTCTAGGGCCTGTATTCATTCTTTTTCAGATTTTGGCTCATTTCTGTAATCCTGTTCATGTCCCTTTCTCCTTTATTTAAGCATAATTTTTATTTCCTCCATGTGTACATAGTCTTCGATGTATGTCAGGTTGCCGCAGTCTCCACTACCTCAGGCAACTTTGACCTATCTATTTGGCTTCCTCCTATTCTTCATCTAAATAAAAAAATCATTAAGTGCCTATTATGTTCCAGTTACTGTTCTATGTGCTAGGGACACAATGATAAACAACTGAGAGAAGTTCCTGCCCTCATGAAACTTACATTTTGATGGGGGAAAGTTCCATAAATAAGCTAAACCATTAATAAATAAGACAGACTGTGATACATTTTGCAATGGGAATAAATAGGAGCTGGATAGGGCGTACTAACTGGGGGGTGGAGGATCACTTCAGATGTGGAGATCATTGAAGGGCCTCCCTGCAGAGGTGACATTTAAACCAACCCTCCTCCCCCAACGATTTAAAAAATAAGCATTGCAAAGGGTTGGCAGAAGAACATTCCAGGCAGAGGGACTAGCAAGTACAAAAACCCCGAGGGGGAGAGAGCTCAATGGGCTCCAGTTACTAACAGAATACCAGCGTGGCTGAAGAGGTAGCTGTGAGTCAGGTTTGCAGAGGGATGCAAATTCCAGATCACACAGACTCTTGGAAGCTAGGGAAATGAGTTCCTGAACTATGAAGGACTTCTGAAAAATTTTAAGCATATAGATGGTTTGAAGTATATTTTATAAAGCTCTAAAAATGGTTATTGTGTGGAAAATGGATTACAATGGATCAAGAACAAAGCAGGGAGACCTGCTCTGTGGCTATTGCACAATTAGGCAAGAACTGAATGTAGCTTGGACCAGGGGGTGGGTAGCAGTGATAAGAAGAAGCAGATAGACTAAATTTATCAATAGAACTGGTAGAACTTGCTGATAGGTTGGATGCAAGGAAAAGGAGCACTCAAGGCTAACTCCTAGGGGTTGGCCGAGCAAATATTGGATGGAAGTGCTTTTTACGAAGATGGAAAAGAGTGAGAAAGGGGCAATTTGAGAAAATGTCTCAACAAATCTGTCTTAGAAATGTTGAGACAAGTTATGAACTGTATAAAGGGGTCTGTATTGGACAAATTACCTTACCTCTGCTGAGAGATACACCCAATTGACTCAGGTCATCTCTAGAGTCTGGTAGCACAAGGTCCTTTGCTGTCTAGCTAACGTCTTATTTCCCTTGCATTAAATGCTTCCACCTTCCAATCAGCTGAGGCCACAGAGAGATGTAGGTTCATGGAATTCAATTCAGAGCTCTGGTAAACATACCCATACACAGGGATAATAATTTCTGCCTCTTCTACCTCAGGGTTATTATGGGGGTTAAACGGGGATTCTGTAGGTAAAAAGCACTTTGTAAATTCTAAAGTGGTTGCAAATGTAATGAGTTTAAAGGACTTTGAAAGCTGTTTAATTTACCAAACCTACATATTTATACCAATTTTACTAAGTCAGTTGAAAAATTATAATAAACTTTTATTTAACCAGACTGGTTGTTGCCAGATGCCCACAAAAATGAAACAAAAATTCACATACTTTTGTGCTTAGTGGAAGGTAATTTAGCACAAAGGCTAAATTGGGTCCATAAAATGCTGAGTAACAACTTAAGAAGAATTACTTTGTATTTATTGAGGGGTAAGTCACCTCTAATACTCTTGCCAGCAATAGCCTGCAGCCTGATGTTCTGTTGGTACAAGGCTCATTTGTTGTCGGTGCTCTTACTTCCTCGCCAAAGCGAGAGCAATTGCTTAAAGCAAGAATTAGGGGTTGTTCCACCCCTGTTCCTCATTTCCAGTTCACTATCCTGGAATTCAGCCTTCCCTTCTGTGGCCTGAATTCCCTTACATACAACCTTCTACCCAGAACTGGCATTTGACCTGTGCCACTGCCCAGAACCTTGTGCTAGAAAGCGCCCCACGCTTGGTTTGTCTCTCCGATGTCTCTGTTTTGAAATTCCTAGTAATTTTGTCTTTCAACTTGTGTTCCATACATGATGTCTCATGGAACAATAAAGCATGCATTTGAGCAGAGAAAGTATGTGTACTCTAGCGCCCTCTTCTCCAGGCTGCCCATTTGCAGATAGCATGCCCTCAGGAGTGTGGAATTTGGGTGAACCCACAACACATGAGAATTGAGCAACACTGAAAGCAAATATAATGGAAGCCTGTTACATCTAGGACTGAATAAAAGTTTATTTGGGGTACTATAAACAGCCCCCAAAGACCATGCTTTCTGTTCAAACCAGAATTTGTTTGGGGGCACCTAGGTGGCTCAGTCGGTTAAGCATCTGACTCCTGATTTTGGCTAAGGTCATGATCTCAGGGTTCTAAGATTTTTCTCTCTCCTTCTCCCTCTGCCCCTCCCTCTCAAGTGCATGCTCTCTCTCTCTCTAAAACAAACAAACAAACGAACAAACAAAAACCCACCAGAATTTGTTTCAAATGCAGGAGGAAAGCACTAGTGGTTCTAAGACATACAAATGGCAGGAAACCCTATCACATCTTCTCTTACTTGTATTATCCCCCTGTATTAGTCAATCACTTATGCTGAAAATGATGACATAAAAGGAAAGGGAAAGATAAGGCAGCCCATAGCTCCTTTTCCTTTCAGTCTTTCTTTGCTCATCAGTATACTGAAGGGTAGAGCATATTGGTAGAAAATGTGCATATCAAGGAGTAAAATAAAACTAATTGAGTTGGTTTTGTTCTGCATACCTACTGTTCTGACAAGAACAAAATACATATGTTATGTGAGATACATCAACACATAACAATATTTTATAATTAGCATGGTCCCTTTTTTATTTGAGTATTTTGAAATACCTTAAAATTAGTACACCCTCTTAAGAAATCAAAATAATCCCTTGAAACTTCTAGAAACTGCTAATGTACTTTATAGATTATTTGCTTATTGACAATGCAAAAGTTGTTAATCACCCTAATATTTAAATTAATGACATTTAATTCAAATTTTACTATACTCTTAATTTCGTAATAAAATTTAAAGTGTCATTATATGGAATACCAATATCTATAACATCTGTTGAAAGGAAGAGTTCTTCCCTACTCAGATGGAGGGAATCCTACTTGGGAAACAAACTTGGATTCTTGCCTTTCCTTACTGCTCCCTTGGAGGAGGCGTGACTTAATCTGATTACTGAGTTTGGAAAGAGAAGCTGGACATACACAGTCAGCTCCTTCCTCTGCAGTGTGCAGCCACCAGCAGGAGCCCACCTCTGCTCATGTGGGCAGTTTTCCCACATAATACAGTCTGGCGGTCTGGTGGTCCAGACACTGGGTGGGTAATTCTTTCTAATTATTTATTTTTTTAAAGATTTTTACTTATTTATTTGGCAGAGAGAAACACAGCAAGAGAGGGAACAGAGGCAGATGGAGTAAGAGAGGGAGAAGCAGGCTCCCTGTGAGCAGGGAGCCCAATGCAGGGCTCAATCCCAGGACCCTGGGATCACAACCTGAGCTGAAGGCAGATGCTTAACTACTGAGCCACCCAGGTGCCCAATTCTTTCTATTTCTAAGGCCTAGTCTGGGGCCTTCGTAACAAGGAAGACTTCCCATCAGTGATAAAACTCATATTCTGAGAGCAATCACATCTCTAATTTGATGTTTAGAACAGTATTACATTTTGTTAATTTCTTTAAAATACTGAGGTAATTTCCCTTGAGGACATAGTACAATCTGAATTGAACTCTATCAATTTAAAATCAAGATAAAATGGGCTCCTATCCATCTTACCCTTTTGTCTTATTTCTTATTTGGTTCAAAACTCAGGATGGGAAAGGAGGGGTGCTATCTATTGGGCCCTTCAAATTCCAACAAGGTCAACACCATTACCTCTGGTATTGGTGACAACTTCAGCAAAACTACAAGACAGTATTAGTTGCTCTCATTTTCATTTCCATTTCCATGTTACTGTCAAATCCTTCACTCCCAGGGAGAAAAGTAGAAGTGAGTTAAGTGAAGTTCTGAAACAAGCCATGGGGAAAACAGACCATGGCCTGCGACTGGTCTTCCAAGAGGCAAGGTTAACATTTCTCATCCCAGCCTTTTGGAAGAATGGGGAAACACGAAACAGTAAATTGGTTCAGTGAAATATCTCAGTCTGAGTTTTAGCCAGATTCAGCCACAGTCTAGATGTGGAGGGAATATTCCTTAGAGAATTTACCCGGAAACTGGGAGGTCCAAGATTAGAACAATCATCCCGACTTAAATTATTACTCTTTGAGGGGCGCCTGGGTGGCGCAGTTGGTTGAGTGCCCGACTCTTGGTTTCCGCTCAGATCGTGATCTTTGGGGTCATGGGATAGGGCTCTGAGTCGGACTCTGCACAGAGCATGGAGTCTACTTAGGATTCTCTCTCTTCCTCTACCTCTGCCCCTCCTGCGTGTGCTGTCTCTCTAAACTAAATAAGTAAATCTTAAAAAAAAAAAAAAAAAAGACTACTCCTTGGTAAAGTCAAGTTTGTCAAGTCGTCCTAAGATATATTTAAAGATCTATAATGATAAGTAAACCTCATCCCAACCTCACCCACCTTCCCCTCACACACACACACAAAAGGCTAAAAATGAATTACCTAATACCATTGTTTTTTAAGAACAGCTTTTGTTAGTAAATGCGGAAACAAGAGAATATCTTTCAGAATCATCCTCCATCATCCTATCGAATCAAATTTTCAAACAAAACTGGTTTGGGTCATAAAAGCCTTTTAATTTAAAAATTTCACAACCAACTTTTCTTGGCAGAGAAAGCTCTGTGAGGACTAATGAGATCCAGATAACTTTGGGGGTGGTCAGAGGGCCTCAATGGATTCTGTGAAGTCCCACCTTGGTTTTCCTTTTTTAATGATGTCCAAAATAGATCCATTCATCTATTTTTAAACTTTCTAAAATTAGCAAGAGAAAAACAGAGTAGCAAGCTGGAGCCATAGGCTACTTCATTATCTCAGTTATTAGCCTGACAAAAATAAGTGACTTTCCATTAAACAGCGGTGACAGAAAAGGAGGAAGGTTTAGAGGTCAATAGCTCCTGTGATACGTATCCCTAAATGTAGCATTTCTCTAGGGATTGTTGGAATTAACTGCTGACAAGCTAATTGCTCTTATTCCCTAATTAACCAAGTCTTGCTTCATTAGTAGTTTGTTGCGATTGGACAACATTTTCAAGGATCTAAAGATCTACCCAATAATAATTAGTAAACAACTGAAATGAAACTGGCCTCCACTTGTTGACAAGATTAATTGAATAATTATTGTTTCATTGAGAATAAAAAGAACAAAGAAATGTAGCTAGGGAATCTGCGCCAGTCTTTCCTTGGGCAAAATTTCCTCAGAAACACATACAGGCTCTCTGTTAAGAAGAGATGTTTAATCTGTTCATCAAAAGAATCCCAACATGGAATGTAATATTGAATTTGTTACGATTTATTGGGTCTTAACTATTTTCAATAAATCATACTTTTTCATATACACACTTAACATCTGTACATATTGTTTAAAACACTAACCATATGGGTAGGTTTTAAATAGGCATCTAACAAATGCTCTACACAAATATAACTTTGCAAAAACTAATTGATTCAGCAAAGCAATTTGTGTGCGGAAACAACTTTTGGTAAATATCTCAGAACAATGTGCTTGGTTTAGACGACTTAATAGCTGTGATTTTTGAAATTGTTCAACTGGTTTTTGAGCACTGAGTGCAAAAGACAACAATTTACATGCAGCTTCGATGGAAATTCTTTTTGTGTGGCATAATTAAGCACCCGTGCAGATTTTGAACTTTGAAAAATTGGTCACTGTGGACGGTCTGTGCTTTCGTTGTACTTGAGCCTGTTTTTTTCTTGTCAAAAATGATTTCAACCACACAGCTCAAACTGTCAGTAATAAAAGGATCCTGGCTATCTCAGACATGATAGTTCCCTCTGGAGACTTGATAGACTGTTGGTAAAAACCCATTTGAAAAGGTCTGGAAATTTGCCGACCCCTCTATCAGTGGGAAATAAGATCTCTTGGATGACTAGAGGGATGTCTTTTTGTAGGAAGAAGAGGGGAGTCTACCACTCTCCTCCAATATAGGCCCACATTACTGGGCAAGTTCGAAAGCCGAGGGGGAAACTCTGAGCAGGACTCTAGAATGTGTGCCCTAGCTACTTCCATGTGACAACCTTATGAAACTCACCTTAGGGGAACTTATTTTATTCAACCAATTACACCACGGTGAGGAAATGGTGAAGGTGATCATCTTTAACAGTGACACCAGCCATTTAAAAAGGAACTAACAGCACTAAGTACCATATGTGCATGATCGCATTGAATCCATACAAGGATCCTGCAAAGGAAATTTTCTCCTCAGTCTACAAATGAGGAAACTGAGGCTCAGAAAACCTGGGTGTCCTCTAGGAAGGCACCCAGCTGATGAATGGAGAAGACAGGTATCGAACCAGGAGCTCTTTGACTCCAAAACCTTTGCTATTTGGTGAGGCTGGCAGCCAAGAAATGATCTACTAGAACGAAGGTTAGAGAGAATATATAGAAGATCCAGCATCAAACAGTACAATTTGGGATGAAGGAAAAAAAATCAGTTCTTTTGGGCTAGTGAACTGAAAAGCACATCTCACTGAGAAGCTCGGTTCATCATGGGGCCAGGAGTTAAGTGTGTGCTAACTATAAACTGAGGAAGTGCTGGCGATATCTTTTTTGTGTCTACGTTAATCTCTAGTCTTGGGTGGGAGACATACCTGGCTTCCACATCCGGGAGTAGCAACGGCAGTGATACGGTAACGCAGCCTCATGGACAAGTAGCAGCCAAATTTCAGTACACAGGGACCGAACTGTTAGGGCGAAGCTCAAAAAGGAAAACCTGTAGCTGGCAGGAAAGTCCACGAGCTGGAGAGGAAGCACTGCGCTGGGAGTCAGGGAACCTGAGTTCACCCTGGCCTTGTCCTCCGACAGACCCTGGGCCAATCACGGCTAGGTCACGTGATTCTCAGCCCGGGTGGAACCAGACAACTCCCCCTCAGTGCTGATTTCCGTAAACACAAGTATGGGAGGGCACTACCGACACTGAGCTACGGGAGCTCAGTGACTCATCTGCTTCTGCCCTCGAATGCCAATAGTGCCCCTCTGGAGAAACACGGAATCCAACCTCTGGATTCTTCACTCCGCTGGGGAGGAAGTGGCCTTGCTATCTTGAAGTCTTTAGTGGGAGGGGGCAGGTCAGTGCTGCAGGTGGCCGCTGGCGCAGCTCCCCTCCATGAGCACAGCACATCCAGGGGGCCCTGTTTTAAACCTTGGGTTTCTGGGGGAGCCTTCATTTGAGGAAAGGATTCCTTGATTTAAAAAAAAACAAACAAACCCAAGTTTCAAAATCAGTGGATTAGAAGATGTTTAAGCTCCTTTCTATTCTGAGTATTTGTGAATAGAGGAAAATTGATGCGGCAAGTGAGAAAGGGGAGTTCTAATGGGAGAAGGAGTCAAGCCTGATAAGATCTAGGAGAACAAATGACCAAGCCCAGCTGCACACTGAGCCTTTGATTGGCTTAGACCTGAGGGTCACAGCTGTAGAGGGGTCTGACATCACTCTTTCAAATGCAGATGCAATCTCTCTGGATTAGAAGATTCTCCCTCAGGCTCCTCCTCATTATAATTAGCCGATAATGTTCGTCCTCAGGTCGGATTTTCTAATTGCAGTTCACACAGGTTTTTCAATGTAGGATTGGCATTTCCAAAAAGGCTTTGAAATGCATATCTGCTGCCAGTTGGGGAGTCTGTGTGGGCCAATGCCAAATCTTGGTATAGGAGCAATTCTTGTTATAGGTATGCCTCTGTTCTGAAAAGTTTTATGCAAATCAGAATTTAAAAGTTGAAATTCATGTTCAATGCCACGTGGGAGCTTGCAGTAATTCTCCTCTGGAAAGTGGAAAATTTTTCTTTAATGCATGTAATTACCTGCTAACTGCTTTATCTATTTATATTGTGTTTCCTTAAAGTGGTGGAGGGCCATGTTACCTACGGAAGCCCACACATTGCTGGTTTGCCCTTTGAATAATTCATTCCAAACAGACTACCTCAAGGGAAATACGCTTTTATTTTTTCTCAGAAACACTTCAGAAAAGAGAGCTAAATAAATGGAAAGTGGTCTTGAAAATGGATAAATACTAGGAATGAGAGAAAATTTATATTTACCTACTGGACAATGTTTCTGGGTTTTTTTTTTTTTTTTCTTTTGGCTGTAATTCTTCTCAGTAAGAGGATATGAATTATCAAAATATCATATAAAATTGATAATATGGGGCGCCTGGGTGGCTCAGTTGGTTGAGCAACTGCCTTCAGCTCAGGTCATGATCCTTGAGTTCCGGGATTGAGTCCCACATCGGGCTCCCAGCTCCATGGGGAGTCTGCATCTTCCTCTAACCTTCTCTCTTCTCATGCTCTCTCTCACTTTCTCTGTCTCTCAAATAAATAAATAAATAAATAAATAAATAAATAAATAAATAAATAAATAAATAAAATCTTTAAAAAAAATTGATCATATGTTCTGTGTCTTGCAGCTGTCCACCAGAAGTAGGAAAACTAGGGGCTGGTGTGTTAAACTAGCAGTCATTGCAGGTGAAAGTTTGAAAGGTCACACCATATTGAGTAATGTAAATGAAGAAAGAAGCATAAATAGAAAATGTCTATTTGTAAGCACAGAAAAGTATTTAAGGATTCAGTGTTTCTACAGAGCACTCTGAGTATGGTACTCTCTGAGGAACTGTAAGGCAGGTGAAATATAACATGTTGTCCTTTCTTATGATCTTAATGGGGAAACAAGATATAATCATATTTGAGGGATAAGAAACAACTTAAGATAGAATATTATCATTCAGTACATTTATTGAATACCTACCATGGGCAGCATGATCAGCTCAGAAGCAGGTTTTTTTTTTTTTAAGATTATTTATTTGTGTGTGTGTGGGGGAGAGAGAGAGAGAAAATACGAGTGGGGGGAGGGGCAGAGGCAGAAGCAGATTTCCTGCTGAGCAGGGAGCCCCTTGCGGGATTCAATCCTGGGACCTTGGGACCATGATCTGAGCTGACGGCAGATGCTTAGTCAATTGAGCCACCGAGACAGCCCTAGCTTAGAAGCAGTTCTAAGAAGTAATACTACCAATGTCACTTGTAGTCACGCAGGCCAAATTTGAGTTAGGTCATGCTGCCTTGGTGGGGATGTAGATACACCTCAGAGAGCAGCTGAAAGTGACAGAACATACAGTTCCGCTGTTGGGCTCTGCTCCTTTGCTCCTATCTGGAAAGGACCTTCTAACATTCGGGTCCCTCCTCAACCCTACATTTTTTGATGCAACCAGACAAGAAATGCACATGGGGGAAAGACCAAGTTCCAAATGTCTAGAATGACTACTAGTGTTCTTCATGTCCCCCAGGTCTCCAAGCCCTTTCAGAGGAAGGAAATGTTGAGGTTGTCTCACAGAGTCCTTGCAAGGCCAAGCCTGCCCAGTCTGCCCTGTTGTTCCCAGCTCTCTACAAACTCAAGTTCTTTTAGCTTGTGAACTGAGCAACGTGGCTCACAAGGGCATGTGTTAGGATCTTCTGGATTCTCCTCGGTTACCTCCTCAATACCTCAACATTTGACTCTTTCAGGACCTAACATGGAGTTACACTGAGGAGTTGCAGTATGTCCTAATATTCTAATTCTTCACAAAGGGACCAGAAGCACACATAGCCCTATATCCTGGAAAGATGGTAAAATAAGGCAGAGTCAGTAGTTGCACTTTCAGGAATGTAGGGAAAGTCACACATAACCGCCCCAGGTCCCAGAAGGGCAATACCCCATGCTAGCTCGGTAAGCCCAAGATTCCATATTCAAACATTTTTGTTCTTTGCATTTAACTTAAGATTCTACTCTTGGTAAAAATGAAAAGAGCTGAAGGAAGTGGTTGCAAGTCCTCCAAAAGGAAATAACATGTGCATACGTGGCTTTGCTGTGAGAATTATTTATTAGTTATTTATACCTTAGCAAGAGCTATTTACTCTTTCCTCTTATAGCAGGTGCCTGTCCCCCACTGCACACAGAATTTAATTTGGCTGATGTACTCATTGTATGGTTTCCAACTCTTTTTACCACCACTTTGGCCCCCCAAATCCAATGAGACATTCCCCTTGCATTCTTTCTGTCTGTCAGGCTAGGAGGGACAGAGCCAAAAGCCACAGGTCAGCCTGGGGGACACGCTGAAGTGGCCCTGATACTTTCCAGCTGTAGAATATGTCTACAATGCTGAATGAGCTAGAAATCACAAAGAAAAGTCTAAGTACTGGGGACTCCAAATGAACATTTTGATTTCTGCAGCGTCTCCAGAAATGTTTTGTTTGTGTGATACTGTTCAGAAAATTACATTTCTGTTGATAACTGCACGGAAATATTTGTATAATTTAACAATGCAGTTGATTGGTTTTAATGGCACATACACCCCTGTGTCCCTGGGAGCCTGTTCTCTCTGCAGGAGTAGGGTTGAAACATGGGGCATGTTTCCAAAAAGACTGCTAAAACATTGCTAGAACTTTGCAACAGAAGCTGGATATGCAGACCAGGGTGTGTTAATGGTTAATTTTGCCTCCCAACTCTCTCTCTCTCTCTCTCTCTCTCTCTCACACACACACACACACATACACACACACACACACACACTTTACCTATTGGGTTAATTTACCTATAGCACCTTACTTAGAGCTTGCTTTTTTTGTCAAATTTTTGCTGCAACTGCTAGGTGGCTTTTGGTGACCTGTATGAGTCCCATTAGCTGCATCCCTATAGCTTCCACACAGCAGGACAATCTATTATTTTATCAGCCCCATTCAACCTTACAAAAAGATCTATTTCTACGTGGGTTGATACTTTCAGTGCTGATTTCAGACCAAGGCCTGCTGCTCTATTAGCTTTTTTTCTCCCTGTGCCTTTATGCAGAACCCAGCAATGAGGAGATGAATGGAAATGCAAACAGACCCTCAGCTCCAGCAAATGCAATGATTGCTTCACAAATTTCACTTGCACAGAGTTCAAAAAGAAAGAATGAAATTGGACCCTTAGTGAAGAAATGTAAGCGTGTTACAGAAGATGCTTTTTCTATAATAGGAGGAACCCAGATTGACGTAAAATGGTTTTGTCTTCACTGATCTTTTTCTTAAAATTCATGTTTATTGTCTGTAAAAGAGTAGCATACAGTTGTTATGTCACACTTTCCAACTGACTTCTGGCTTTTAAATAGATTTAAAAAAAATCTTTTCATGAATTATTGACTAACTTACATGGTGACCAGTCTTTGACGGAAATTCTAATTGGGTATTTTGGATCCTAGTAACTTGAGTTCACAGGATAGATGTCAGCTATGTCCATTCTTAATTGTTTGAATCTGTTTCCCTCCAGATCAAGCTTAACCTGTAGCTGAAGGGTCCTGGGGTGGGTGGTGGGGAATGGGAAGGTGAGGAGGGGGTCGGGAGTAAGGAGGCCTATCTGCCTTTTCAGCTTTTCCCTTGTTTGACCACTCATAAATGGAAGGAGACAGGACTGGCTTAGGGGGACTAGTTCAGCCACTCTTAACAAGCCCAGATGTCTGCAACTATTTGCAGCTTTCTTTAGAATGTGAGTGCTGGATTCTTCTTTGTTCTAGCCAATTTAAGGGCAAAAATATGAGGTCATCTTTTCATGTTGCAGAATGACCTGGGAATCTTTTTATTTCTTTATTTTTAAAAATCAAAACATTTTAAATAGCATTAAATATATTTGTTCCTGAGAGTTTCGCTAGAAATTGCCTTTAGCAGTTTTTGATCTGGTGCTTTTTATGGAGGAAAGACATTCTTGGTTCTCTTTTTCAATTTTCTTTCATACTTAAGTTATTAATTAATTAGTGTTTTTCATCCCCTTTAAATCTTTTTTGTAAATTGAGGTATATGTCATATATAATAAAGTACAAAAATCTTAACCATATAGATTAGTGATTTTTACATATGTATAAACACATATAACCACCACATAGAACAAGAAACAGACATTTCTAGCACCCCAGTAGACTTTCTCATTCTTCTCCCCAAAGTAACCATTATTCTAACCATTTTTACATATATATACATATCTACCGATCTATATCTCTATTTACCTATCTCTCTCTTTCTCTAAATATATTACATATATATAATATATCTATATATTATATATATATCAGTTTTATTTATTCTTAAACTTCTATAGGTGGAAACATCCAGCATGTACTCATTTGTGTCTGACTTCTTTTGCTCATTAGGTTTCTGAGATTCATCTTTTGGGATATAAAACATTGTTTGCAAATATACAAAGAATTACTGAATATATTATCTTTCCATCAAGTCTAAGGAAAATACTTGAAAAGAGACAATAGCCAAAAAATTGTGAACTATAGCCAAAATGAAATCAGGCAGAACAGAGAATTTACGATTCAAGATAAGAAAAGATGAAGAAAGAGGACATGGAGAACAGCAAAGGAGTATAAAGTATCTTCCCATCTAAGTGCATAATCATATGTACTGCAAAGGCTAAGACAATGATGCTGGAATAGAGCTCATGTACCACAAACAAATAATGCTAGTCTGGAAATAAACGAAGTATCACATCTCTGTACAACCCGTGTAAAACAGAAGGAAAAGAAGATACATGAAAACATGGGAAAAGATTCATTTGGTTTGGGGAAGATGTGTTGAAAGAATGTTCTAAAGAGCTTTTCTTATTAGATAAAGGAATAAAGAAACGAAAGACCAATGCCTTGTTGGTGGGAAATCAGTTGGTATCTATTTTTCATGTAGTAGTTGAATGAAAGATGCTTGCATGTGAGCTCCAGGAAAGGAAAAGTGAATATTTATTCACTTGAAAAGTTCAAAAATTGCAGTAGTATTCCTAAGTAACAGGAGATGGGGGCAGGGAATAATTGAACAATAAAAATAAAACATAAAGCAAAAAAGAAAGTACAATAAAAATATACATAAAGTAAGATGAAACAAAATCAAGAACGTGAGCTGTGTGATTAAACAGACTGAATCCACTCATTTAAAAACAGACTACCGGATTGATGTGCTGTTTATAAAAGACACGAAAAGAATAACAAACTTCGGGCGCTAGTAAAGGTGGAGGAAACCTACCAGAACCCATCTCTTCCACTGATTCCAACTGAAAATTTGGATGGAGTACAAAAAGCAATGAAGCACCTATCTGAAGAATTTGAGAAGTAAACGATAACAGGCATATGGAAAGGAAAGGGAGGAATGACCAATAAAGGTGAGTTTCTATCCTTTTTCCCCCAACAAAATATTAACAAATAGAATCCAGCAATATATAAAAAGGATAATATATCATAATCAAGTGGGATTTATCTGAGGCATAAGAGACTGCTTCAACAGTGCACAATCAATCAATGTAATTCACCATATTAACAGACTGAAGAAGAAAAACTACATCATCATCTCAATAGACGCGGAAAAAGCATTTGACAAAATTGAATAGCCATTCATAATAAAGACTCTCAGCAAAATGGGAATAGAAGGAAATGCCCTTAACCTCATAAAGAGCAAGATATAGTTTATTAAAATTCTATATTTGCACAAGACCCAATAAGGAAAAATATTAAATCTTATTGGAGGATACAAATATTAAATCTGTAAGGTCAGGCTTAGGGTAAGAAGATCATAGGTGTTAAACATGTTGAGTATATGGTGCTGGTAGAATATTCAATTAGAGATATCAACCAGGCAATTTGATATATGAGTCTTGACCAAGAATGGTAGATAGAGACAAAGGTTTGGGAATTGTTGGCAGTATAAATCAGGAATACCTTTTGAAAAATCCCTTAATGGTCTGAAGCATGAGCCTCTTAAAGGGGTTTGGAAAAAATTGCGCTTATGCATATTTTTTCTTAGGGACAAGGTCTAGAATTTTCTTTAGATTCTCAAAGGGGGTCCATAACCTGAAAGAATTTAAAGAACACTGATATTTACAGTGGTTGAAGTTACAGGAATGGGTGAATTACTCAGCAAATATGTGTAAAGCAAGAAGATAACCAAAGATGGAGATTGGTAGGACGCTTACAGGATAGGTAGAGGAAGGCACTGGGGAAAGCACAGGGATGCAGTAGGAAAGCCAGAAGAGTATAGTGGTATGGAAATCAAAGGAAGAAAGTATTTTTAGAAAGAGGAAGATGTTCATGGAGATCAAATAAGCTAAGGACAGAATCCATCCACTGGAGAGCAGTAAGGAGGCCATTGGTAGTTGGTAAGGGGAGTTACAGTAGATTTGTTAGAACACTTAGTTGGAGGTCAAAGCGTAATTTTAAGGATTAGCCTTGGGGGAGAAACTATTCCACTGAGATAGAAAAGGAAAAAATGGTAAGAGTAAATTTCATTAATTTTGTAGATCTCAGAGTGAGAGAAAATAGCAAATAAAAACAAACTTGAGCATATGTGGCAGAATTCCTTTTTCAGAAACCTTATAAAGGAATACGACAAAGTTTTTAGTAACTCCCCAGCTTGTGTTAATGTAGTCCTTAAGATCTTGTGGGGAAGGCATCTGTAAAGTGGCCCTTCACCGATGACTTACACAGGTTTGTAGCCATAGTCAGATCCTGGGCATTCTCTGTCCAACATCTATCTCCTATCCTTTCTAATAGAACCAGATTTTGACAATTTATCCCTTGAGCCTGCACTTCCAAGAAGTGTTCTGGTTCATCTAGACCAACTCATGTTTGACAGTTTCCCAATGACTGATAGAGGGGTGGGCATGGTCCTAGTTGCCTCAAGCAGACTGTGGTTATATTCTATGCCTCAAAAGAGGTTTTCTATCTGTTCTGGATTTAAACAATGGAGCATATGGCATATTTATGCCAGAAGGTGTCCAGTGTGCATGAAAGAAACCAACCTAAAGATGAAGCCAGTGCTGAGGACTGCAGAGCACAGAGGAGGAAAGAAGATGGGTCCTTGATGAGCCACTGTTCATACTGTCCTGAGGCCTGCCTCACCTCTGAAGTTCCAGGCCAGAGTGAGTGGGAATCAGATATGTTAAATACATATAAATAACATATGAACTAACACATTGAGTCAATATCCTCAGCTTCAGGTTTACCATATTCCAATGGGGAATGTGGCTGAGACTAGGCACTTAGCCATTGCAGTTTCATGGAAAAAACCAGGGGCCTTGAAAGGAAGAGATGTGAGTTCCAATGTTAGCTCTTCTAGTTACTAGTTGCAAGGTCTTGGGCCAGTTATCTATCTCTTTGCCTCAGTTAACTCATGTACAAGGGAATTATAATGTCTATCTGATGGACTTTTAAGGATTAAAATGTCTGTGAGGTAAAGTTCATAGTGCTTGGCACACAGTGAGCAAAAATTATAGCTAGTACCTACTATTAGATACTGAAAGAAACCTTTTTTTTGACCCAAGTCTCATTTCTTTGATCCTTCCTATAAAACCTTGCAGAATAATTGCCTAAAATTATTTTCCACATCCCTCAGTTTCAAGTCTGCTCATAGCTTACCGTAATCAGGCTTGCATCCCCTTGTCAAGGTCATCACATCCACTGAGCTCCTCCCCTACTCATCTTCCTCTTCATTTCAACTGCATTTGATTCACTGACCACGCCTTTCTTCTCATGATACTTTCTTCTCCTGCCTATCAAAACACCACACTTTCCTGAATTCCCCCCTCCCCACCTTGTTTGCTGGTTGCTCCATTGCTGACTTTTCCTCCTCCACTACGTTTTTGGGTATTTCCAAGTAGGGTCTTAACCCCCTTTCCTCCCTCTATAATCTCTTCATGTGAAAGTCAGCCCCAATACTTTATTGACCTTTGGTTTACTGATGACCCTCACATTCATGATTCTAACTGAAATCTCTCCCCTGAACTCCAGTCACAGATGCAGCTTCTTGCGTGATGTCCACTGGGATGCCTGTTTTTCTGTCTCCATGCGACCACCCGCATACAACCATCATTCTTCTCATATCAGCTATTTTAACAGCCTATTAATTGGTGTCTCCATTACAACTCTGGCCACTCCCCACCTCACCTCTCATTCATTTTCCACATAGCAGCCAGAATGATTTTCTTTTTAAACTGCAATCCAAAACATGTCCCTTACCTGCTTTCAATCCTCTAATGCTTTCCTCAAAGTCTGATGATAGAGCCCAAACTCTAGCAAGGCCTATAAGTCTGGCCCTACTTGCTGGGCCACTACTTTTCCCTCAAGACTTTGCACCACTCTCCTATCTCAGTACCCTCTAGCCACTGTAGTCTTTTCTTGTCCTCAAACAGGCCCAGTGTAGGGCCATTGTGTTTGTTTTTCTCTGTTTCTGGAATGTTGTTCCAATGGCTGGCTTCTTGTCATTTAATTCATTCAGTCTCCAGTTCAAATGTTACTTTTTCGAAGGCACTTTTCCAAAAGAACCTCGCAGCCACTGTCTATCACTTTATCCTGCTCCAGGTTTTTCACAACATTTATTACTCTCTAGAATCATATCATCTGTTACCCTTATCAGAAAGTAAAGTGCCTTAGAGCTGAAATCATGTCTTTCTTATTCACTTCTCTATTTCTCTTATCTGAAGTAGTGCTTGGTAACTAGTAGGTGCTCAGAAGTTTTTATTGAATGCACAAAGGAATGAATGAGTAAAAATAGTGTTTAACCAACACTGAATAGCACTTGATATTTTGTGGTGTCCTCTCCCTTTCATTAGCTGGTGGCATCCCATGATAACCTGTGATGTAGGCTTTATCGTTATGTTCATTTACAGGTCAGCTGAGGAATTCTGTGCCCTTTGACCTCCACATGTAAGAGAGAATAGAATCCCATTTTTTTAAGCCTCCAAAGAAGAGAGTCAAGGAACTTTAGTAAAATTATTTAATAAGCTGAGCTAACCATCTGTGAAGTTTTGCTTTTGGTTCCTAACCAAATGCTAGAAACTGAGCTACATGTGTTTCTATCCTGAACACTACAAACCATTCAAAGAAAATGCTCTCTATTATTCCTGGGTCCAGATGCAAGAGGTCCATGGTAGTCAATGCTCTGTAATTAAATGAGATTTCAGGCTGCGCTTCTAATCCCCTGAGACACAGAATGTGCAGCTGGACTAATAACTCAGCCTATTATATGGAAAGCCAGCCGGGCCCTTATTTCTTTATGTATGCACACACATATGCACACACTCACGCATGTACATTCACATTTATATTTTTAAAGCCAACAACAATCTAAACACAAGGTTCTCATTCTGTCTTTAAATATGGGAAATAATATTAGATTAAGTTAATGTAATCACTAACATCATGTTCTATAAATTGAAAACTAATGCAGCTTTGTTTCCCAACCCCCAGACTGCCCGAGAAATCAGAATTTCCAGAATACCCAGACCCACACTTTTCAATGATAAAATATATGTACCCCACTTGGAGTAAGGTGCATAATTTAATATTTTATTGTGTTTGATTTATAGGCTTCCTCAGTCCTTATTAAATTTAAGTTTTCACAATTGAGGAAAGACCTTAAAGAAAACATACTTTGTGGTTAAAGATGTATCCCACATGTGCCGGGCTAGCAATTTAAAAAGCCGGATAACTCTTCCCTAGGCCCTCAGAGCCCTGCTGAAAGTTCTGATTGCAGGGCTCAGGTTAGCAGGGCTGAAGCGGAAAGGGTCAGTGTTCAGATTCCAGGCTGAGAGCAATGCTTATTTCTTGGAGATCTGATGTTACATCAAACTCCACTCCAAGACAAAATCTGATATGCAAAGCTGTGAAAAATTACATCAAAATTTGGCTTTTGTCTCTCTCTCTCTCTCTTTCTAAAAAGGAAATATTAAGGGGGTAGGGAGAGTGATTTGTTTCTGACAACTTTGGCAAGGCTTTCACTAAGTACGCTTTTAGAGCAGCAACTCCCCGGCTGACAAAGACCTGGACACGACCTCGAATATCTGCAGCTTGAGAAATGTTCCATGGAGCCACAGACGTTTTCAGGCAGGAATTCCAGGTCCTGACGAAGAGATCGAGGTACCTCTGACTTTTGACCATCAGTGCTTTTTCCTGAAAGCCTGGCCTGCCCCGAGGCCTTTGACCACGGAAAAGGATCCAAGCTACAGGACAGACATCACTGAAGACAGGAAATATCCTTTCGAGCTTTCCAAACTAACAGTCCCTGCTAAATTTAATCCAACTCCAATGCCTCCTAACCTTGAAGATGTTTCCAAGCCTCTTGTCCCTAAGGACTTATTCCTTCACGCTTTTCTTAAATGTTTGCATTACTGTTACAGCCGTGATCACATTCACATTCCGTCCTACCTCCTATTCCACACAATTGGGAACAGGAGGCTTTGATCTTGACTTTGAGTCCCCCATCTCATCTCAAAGTCATCTTTGCTTCTTTCTTCGTTCACACTCATTACTTCTCATCAGTCATTAATTCTTACTGTTTCTCCCGTCTTGCTATCTCCTAAAATCATTCACTTCTTTATACTTCCTGCTGCCTTGAGTCTAGGCCACCTCCAGGTCTTGGATTTATCATCACACCAATTTAATTGGTTTTCCTGACTCAAGTCTTGCCCATTCATTCCTCACTCTGCAGCCAGAGGGCTTTTTCTAAAATGCCTATTTATCTGGGGGTGCCTGGGTGGCTCAGTCAGTTGGGTGGCTGCCTTTGGCTCAGGTCATGATCCCAGAGTCCTGGAATCGAGCCCCACATCAGGCTTCCCGTTGAGTGGGGAGCCTGCTTCTCCCTCTCCCTCTGTCTGCTGCTCTGCCTACTGTGCTCTCTGTCAAATAAATGAATAAAATCTTTAAAAATAAAACAAAATGCCTATTTATCTGAACATCTCATTTCCCTGCTTAAAACTGTTAATATATTTCCATTGCCCCTGATATAAAATCCAAACTCCTTACCATGGCTTACAAGTCTCTGCCAGCATCTCTCCCTTCTAACCCTTGCATTATACGCTCCAGAGATACTGAACTCCTTTTCGTTTTTCCAGCAAAGACTACTGGGCCTTTCTTTGCCTCTGAGCCTTTGCCTATGCTGTTTGCTGGTTCTCTCCCTATCTCTTCGCCTGGCCAACTCCTACTCAGCTTAGATGCCACTTTCATCTGGACCTCATCTTGACCTCCTCCTAATCTAGCTCTGCCCTCACATAACACTTTGTCTTCCCCAGTATGTCATAAACACTTTATTGTAATTGTGGTTTATTGTCTTTTTATCCCCTCTAAGCTCTAAAGTCCTCAAGGACGAAAACCGTATGTACCTTGCTCCCTTTTATATCTTCATTACCTAGCTCAGTGCCTGGCAAATAGAAAGGCATATTACTAGCCATCAATATTCATCTCTGTATCCTTCCACACAGCTTAACTTAGCCCCTTGCACAAAATGAATGGTCAATACCGATTTGATGAATCAGGTCAAACGGGCGCATTGTTCAAATGTCTATAGTAAATGCAGGTCTGTTGAGACAGAGAGTACCACAGTTAGCTGATTAAGGAACTATTAAAAAGTTATTTGCTGAAAAATGGGTTTGTTTGACTCTGCTGATCAATGACATTTGACCACTAAGATGATTGGGATATCCAGACCCTGATAAGATTTCTATAATCATTTGGCAGATATTTGTGTTTGATTTTTGCTGTCTGTGTGGCAACTCCATCTACTGCCTGGGAATTAGCTGCTATAGGGGTTGATAGAAGTTAAAACTGCCCATAATAGTGATTATAATAATAACTAGTAATAGACATTTATCAGCATTTACATGCAACAACTCATTTCATCCTCACAATAATGCTATGACGTAGATATTGTTCTTATTCTACTTAACAGACGAGATAACTAAGACTGAGAAAGTTCCAATAACTTGCTTAAAGACACACGACTGAAGAGTGGTAGAAATGGAATGTGAACCCCCCAAGTCTGACTTTGGATTCCATGCTTCTAAATACCCTGCTGTATTGGCACTACCTTTGCTGTGATAACTAACCAGGGACATAGATTTTGGGATGGATGGATTTATGGGCTATGTAAAAGCCTTAGGAGTCTTTTGTGTGGGCAGCATGCATAATGCTTAGGAAACGAGGTCAATCTCTTGTCATAACTGCTGGACTTGATTTTATTAAAGGTTTGCAAGCAAGTCATAAGAGAAATGGGAGCAATTTGGAAATAAATTACTTCCATTATGCTGCAAGATCTCCCATATACTGCAGCATTTAGGAATTATTCACAGATGTATGTTTACAGTTAAAAAAATCAACTATACTGTGCTCAATTATATGGGGGGAAACTCTAGTAAACAGTTTTTAATTGGATTGAAATTAAGATAAATTTAGGATAATGAAGGAAAATGTCTTAACAGCACGATTTATAGACTGTGTGCAAAACTCCCGTTGGAAGTGAAGGAAGCCCAGTATTTTGAAATGCAAAATTTACATGAACATGAGGCAAAAAGATTAGGTGTACAATCTATTTCTGTGTAGTCATGAAATTCTTGTGAAACAACTTGGGGTATATGTGGGTTATTAAATAGATATGAGCACTAACTGCGCTCAAAATCCTATGCTAGGCACTATAGGACATGTAAAATTCTCTGAAATCTAGTGACATATTTCAAATAATTTCTAGTTAGTTTTTTTTTTAATTTCTAGTTAGTTTTAAGACTCCTCTGTTACAGGGACTATATGGGGTAGACATAAAATGTTCATAAAATGAGAAAACTAAGTTAATAAATGTTCTTTTGGAAGGGATGCTGTATTTGGTAAAAGGAGAAATGAGATCCCATTAGCATATGCATCCTGAAAGAAAAAGACATAAAGGAGTTGTTTTCCTCCTCCTCTGAATTCCAGGGTTTAAATGCAATAAAATAAATACGGAACATCCCATATGAAGCTTTAAAAAATAGGTTCTTTGAAAGTATTAGTAATAAGCTGTGAGTTTTGGAGGATAGCACTAGAACCCACCTTTCAAATTAATAAGTACCTTGGGACAAACCATTATTCTAAATATTTGCTATTCAAAGTGTGGTGTGTGGATTAGTAGCATCGGCATCACTTGAGAGCTTGTTAGAGATAGGACCACCCCAGACCTGCATCAGGGTCTGCATTTTAACAAGACCCAAGGCAAACTCGTAGGCCCATTAATATTTGGAAGCATTGGTCTAAATCATAAATCTGTGATTTATGCGCTATGTGGTATCTCCTGTCTATCTTTCTAACATCTTTTGTCTCTACTTCCTCCCCAAACCATCTTCTCCAGGTGAACTGGTTTTACTTACCATCTCCTGACCAAAACTTAAGCTTTTCTGTCTGTAATGCAGACAGGAACTGCTGCATTTACCCAAGAACTGCTCTTTACCCAAATGCCTCCCATTTTCCTTTCTGCCTAAGCCATATAGAACATTAGCATTTGCAGAATATGCTGCGTTCTTCCATGCTTTCTGCCCTGATTCCCTCCCCATCCCCATTTGGACCCACGTGGCCTTTAGCACTCTCAAGAATTCTGGGTTCCCTTCTCAATCCCCTCTAATTCTTTGTCCACTTTACTCTATTTTCAAGGTACTTAATATATTTTAATATTATAGTGCTAATCACATTGCAATATAATCGTTACATGTTCTCTTTCGAACATCTCAAGGGAAAAAGAAGTTTTAGCCACTTTTGTAACCTGAGTGCTTACAGGTTGAATGAAAGCTTTATTTACAAATTGAAAATTAAGCTTGCCTGTTTCACCGAACAGTAGTCAGAAAACTATGTTTTAAGAAGAAAAAGATCCAAGTCTAGGATCTCTAGGTTACTGCCAACAGCGTGTGCACCCCCCCACACACACATAGCATTCATCCTAATTTATCGATCTGTAACAAGTGATAGAACTTCAGCAGAGAAAGTACCTGACCAATGTCAGATGGTCTCACATTTCACAGTTACCGTTGAGATGACTCCGGAATGCATCAGGAATAGCACAACATGGGTAATTGTAAGATTCATGACACAGATAAATTTTATGATCATAAATCGAGTTGGATCTCTTTTTGTATTGTAATTTCTCCATCTGTAACCTGATCATTATCCATCTCAGCTGGCCATCATTAAAAAGAAAATGATTTTAAATGCATAGCTAAGCTGGTCAAACCATAAAGGAAATTCACGGAGGAAAACAGAAGTCCAGAGAGGTGAGGAATAGAGGTAGTTTCCTGCGAGGCTAGAGCTTAGTCTTCCAAGGGCTGTAATGGGGGACACGGGACAAAGTCAAGGGCACACCTAAGGCAGAACGTATGATCAGCTATGAACCGTATAAAGCCTGGACCCTTTAAAATTGGATAAAGAGTGGAGAAGACACCCATTGAAGAAGAAAGTGAGTAAACTTGCTTATCTTTTTCTTTGTTCCAGGTAGAGGTCATAGGAGATGTCTTCTAAAAATTCATAACCAACAGCCTGCCCTGAAGTGGATTTGGGGACATTCGCATTGTTCTAGATGCAAATTTAGTTTAAAGTTGTCCACATGTGCAGGGGGAGAAGTCAATGTGAACTATGAAGTAACTCCCCTCAGACTAGGCCTCAAAGGATTATCATTCTAAGAATTAAGAGCTCACATGCAAGACTAAAAAATGTATGAGGAAATAAGTCAGTATTAGAAAATTAGCAGCAACAACAAAGACTACAGATAATAAAATTACCACATATTTTACTGTGTCATTTCATATAGTAAAATAACTATGAAATAACTATGTGAAATACCTTTTGAGTACATGAAATTGACTATAAAATATGACAAAAATACAGGATGCTATAAAAAGTACCAACCCAATTTAAAAAAGAATGAAATGAAATTTCTAGGCACTAAGAATATAATAATTAAATTAGATGCAGAGTGAAATAAACACTATATTCAAAAAAGAAATGAAAGTAAGGTTACTAAATAAAAACTCCAGCTGAAAAGACTCTTATTATACATCTTAGAAATTAAAAAATAACAAAAATATGGGCATTGAGCAAAAGGTTTTGACATATATCTACTGGGTGTTTCAGATGGAGGATGGAGAAGAGGCAATACCCAAAGTGACAACATCTGAAAATCTTCCAGAATTGTGGAAGAATTATATTGTCATATAAAATCCAGAGTTTTAAAAAAAAACAAAAACACAATGCACAGTTTACACAAATACCAAGCAGTATAAAGAAAAAGTTCTACTTTTTGACATATTTTAGTGGAATGATAGAAAATCAAAGGCAAAGAGAAGATCTTGAAAGCAAAAAGAGAACTAAGTCAAAGAGTTTGCAAAGTGTAATTATGGAATATAGATTCTGGAGCAGGACCGCCTCGGTTCAAATCTAGGCTCTATAGCTAATAAGCTGTTTGGTTTGATTTCCTCATCTATAAAAAGGTGGGACATACCTCACAGTAAGGACAGGAGAATTATAAATACATAATATTTATATTATGAATTATGAGAATTATAAATACATAAACACAGCTGAAAGTTATCTTTGCCATATTGTAATATTAGAATATTTAGGTCTTATTTGTTATCCTTATTATAACTAGTACTTACACAGAAGGGACATTTCAAGTACAATAAAGTCAGAGGAGAATGGAATATAGTCCACAAATTTCTGAAAGAAAATAGTTGTGTATCCAATAAAATTCACTTTCAAAAAGAAAATAAAATTATCTTTCAAGAAGAGAGTTAAAATTATCTTTTAAGAAGAAAATAACTGTGTAACCAGCAAAATTATCTTTCATAAACAAGGTGGAAGTAAAATCACTGTAAGATGGAAAAAAAATTACCATCAACATCTTACTTAAGAAACTTCTAGAAAAGATACATCAGGAAGAAAAAATTATGATCCCATAAGGAAAGCCTAAAATGCCAGAAGACATGGGAAGCAAAGAAAATGCAAACGTCAATATTCATAATAAACATCAACTATATAAAATGATAATAAATGTTTTACATGTAGAGCTAAAGAAATAAGGTAATAAACAGCAATTGCGTATCATTTGCCTATGAGGCAGTGGGAGTCTCGAATGGAAGCATTTTAAGGACCTTGTGACTTTGTATTCTGAAAGAACATAAAGATATTAGTTAAATTTGACTCAAATTATTCATGTTAATATTTTTAAAATTACTAAAATAATACAACTAGAATGTACATATATATATATATATTCTTAAATATCTTATTTATTTATTTGACACACAGAGACAGCGGGAGAGGGAACACAAGCAAGGGGAGTGGGAGAGGGAGAAGCAGGCTTCCCACTGAGCAGGGAGCCCGATGCGGGGCTCGATCCTAGGACCCTGGGATCATGACCTGAGCTGAAGGCAGATGCTTAACAACTGACATACCCAGATGCCCCTAGAATGTATAATTTTTATACTAATAGAAAAAAATAAAATGTACAAAAAATTAAATTCAGACAGAAACGCAGAGAGCGACATCAGAAGGACAAATAAACCCAAATAACACGATGGAACAAATGAGAAGATGGTCTAAACATACTACAGTTCAAAATAAGTGTAAATAGGTTAGACTCTCCTACTATGCTGAATTTAAAAATAAAGCCCAGTTCAGTAATGCATTCCCCAAAGCACACCTAAAACATTGAGACATTTCACCAAAAATGCTGAAAGTTAAGGGATAGAAAAAATATGCCAGGCAAATACCACCTAAGAGAAAACAGATGTAATTACATTAATATCAGATATCATAGACTTTAAGTTTTAAAAAAGGTATTATTGGAGGTAGTTGCTATATAACGATTACTGATGCAATTCACTAGGAAGGTCTACCCATTTAAGATGTATCTAAACCTAGAAATATAGATTCATTTTGTTGAAAGGAAATTTTATAAAACAAAAAGGAGAGATTGTTACATTTACCACTGCAGTAAGCAATTTAATAATACAACTATTTCAGCAATCGACAGATCGAAAGATTAAAAAAAAATCTCAAAGTATGTGGAAGAACTGAACAATATCATTGACACATTTATAGAATGAATTTATGGAGAACACTGCACTCCTCAATTGGCAAATACACGTTCTTTTGAAACACACAGAAAATGTGTGAAAGGTGACCGTGAGGTAAGCTGGGACAGGAAGGATCAGTATCCAACATTCTGTACTCTTTGATCATGGTACAATGAAGTTAGAAATTGACATAAGAAAGAAAACTTAAAATGCACACCTGTAAGTAAAAAAGCAATTTGTAGAATCAGAGAATTAATATAATGGAAAACTAGAAACTACTCAGAAGGGAATCATTTAAAATACTAATATCAAACCCCGTGGAAAAGCTGTGCTTAGAAATGTATTCCCTAAGCGTTCACATTGACAAGGGCTAAAGACTTATGAACTAATCATCAAATAGGAGATATTAAAAAGTATAGCGAAACAGGGGCGCCTGGGTGGCTCAGTTGTTAAGCAATTGCCTTCGGCTCAGATCGAGTCCCTCAGACTCCTGCATCGGGCTCCCCCCTCAGCGGGGAGTCTGCTTCTCCATCTGACCTCTTCCTCTCTCTCGTTCTCTCTCTCTCTCAAATAAATAAATAAATATTAAAAAAAAGTATAGCGAAACATAAAAGAAAATTGCTGGAAGGAAATAAGGCAAGGTGAAAATTAAGAAAATAACACAAAAATCAACAACGTCAAGGTTGGTTCCATGAAGAAACTTGGAAAACGGATAAAAACTGTGACTGGCTTTGTCAAAAGACAAAATAGGAGACAGATCAATGATATAAGGAATAAAAAAAGGACACACTGGAGACAGAGTTGGAGGGGCTGAGAGGAGACCTCCCTGAGTCCCAGATGCGCTGCATTCTAGCAACATGACTTTGGACCAGTCTCCTGATACAGTGTCTCATCAGGAAAATGACAAATTGCAAAGATAAGTGAAAGCAGAAAATTACTTGGCACATAAAAGCAAAATAAAAATTAGCTATACATTTTTACTTATTTCTTGTATCATTAGTATCAGAAAGCAGTCCCACTGGGAAACTCTGTTGGTTTCCAGTGTATGTAAGGTATCAAGAGCAGGAAATGGGGCTGAGCAAGGAAAGAAGGACATTTCATGGCAGGAGCAGGGCAAATATGTAAGCAAAGGCATAGAAACAGATGCATGGGCCCAGAGCAAGTCTTTCAGTGGAAAAACTGCAGTGTGGAATGCTTTTTGTTTTGTAACATCGAGAACTGAGGACACTTGCAGAGTAGTTTTATTTCTTAGTTAAATCTGTCTGAGAACATACGCCATCAAAGTGAGTCCGCTGACACTTTACCTTCACAGTCCCCTTCTTTCCCCCGTCATACGTCATACCCCTAACACACACTCAGTCGAGAAGGCCTCCTATGGTGGGGACTGCTGCTCCAGAAGGATTAGATTAAAACAGGAACACAAGTGAGAGCACCCAGCTAGACCATATTTCCGTATTAAAATTTAGAATACTAAATTAATAGATTCGATGAGCTGGGGCATAGAGAGGTTGCTGGAGTGCCCCAGGCCCCCATTGAACTGAATTTCACTTTAACTAGTCCAACTAGATGAGAATGACGCTTCTGAAGAAATCCAAGGGCTCAACCCAAGTAGGATTATTCACATCACTGCATTTCAATCCCCTGGCACATAGCTAGCTCTAAATAAATTATTTGTTAAGCAGGCGCAGGCATGAAGAATTTTAACAATGATGGTAGTAAAACTCAGATATTTTATGAATATATGTATATGGTGCCTTCAGGTGGAATATGATAGGTTTCTCAAGCGTGTGAGCCTTCATGAGGTACGAGCAGCATCCAGTCCTTAGTTTCGCACTCTTGTCCTCTTCCTTAATTAATGCCAGCCTCTCAGGCCAAATTCTGTCTGGACACATGAGATGAGAACCCCCTCAGGTTGTGCTACCACCTTACATATAATCTGGAATCCTGAGGAGTCCAGAAAATCCACCATTCCTCTCAAGGGACACGTTTCCCAGCAGCATGGTCCCAGAAGCAGACACAAATCCCCAGGCCCCCAGCGGGTTGCAGCAGTGAACCCGCCACCCGGCTAAACCGGAGAGGAGGGGTGGCTTCATCTTGGAGCTTCCCTGCTTAGTAGCCTTCCGCACCAGGACCACACAACATCCTTTGAGGGCCACTTCTCCCTCTGATTCCTGGGACCAGGATTCCCCCAACAGACACATCCCAGGCCCAGGCTGTTTCGTAGGCCTGGGTCATTATGTAGTCCAGGGAGCCCTCAGCCAGCTGGAGCCTGGTGTTAGAGGGATGGCCGGGAGCTTTGCCCCCGCTGGTCCTGGCAGCCTTTACGGCTGGAGATTGCAGTGCAATGCAAAGGGAGCCATTTGACAGTGTTTGCACCTTATCATTTCCAAAGAATCTCTGTTCTTGAGACAATCGGTACTCTCTTAGCTGTCTGTCAAGTTCAAGCACTTTTTATCTTAAATATATCAGATTGTTGGGGCTGAGGGAAACAACTGAAGGAAGCTCACCACAAGAGACATTATTTGCAGGGGCTCAATTTCCCCCAGGTTCTTATCTTTCAGCTAATCTTTCTTACCATGTCAGTCTGGGAAAATAATTGGCCCTCTCCCAGTGGATCTGGCTCCTAACCTACTTTATAATCCCGGTCTGGAGCTGCTGGGAAGTCTCTGTTTTGGTGAAACCACTGTTTCAGGGTGAATCGGTCACTTCCTCCAGGCCACCTTCTTCCTGTTTTGCCACAGGCCAGGGATATTCCCATTTGGGGACAATCCATCATGGCTTTAATCTATATTTTGTATGGCAAGGGAGAGCGAACGAACACTCCATCAACCACAGACCCAAGGGGATTGTTGCCGCTGGTACCTTGGATGGGATTTCATAGAAACTGATAAATAAAATGTATTATATCCTCCTATCTTGACAAATCTACTCTTATAATGACAAAAACCAAAGCATATGTATAAATCTATGGTTTTAATGTGTCTGAGGTCTGGCAAAATATCAGTCTATTAAATTTAATTATTATTGTACATATCCAGCTCATCTGTCAATGGGTTGGTGATAACTGCAGGAGTGATAAAGATTTACATAACTCCTGGATTATGTGTTTGTTCCATAAAATTAATTTTCTTTTTTTTATTTCAGCAAAATCACTAATTTTGTCAAATTCAAGATAGTTTGCAACTCATAGCAATGGTCTAAAGTATTTCAAAAATCGTTGTACTCAAAGTACACAAAATTAAACATATTTATGAGAACATATAAATCCAAATATACAATTTATTTTATATGTTCCTAAAGAGTTTTCTTTTAAAATTTTCAAAATTTGTAGGGGTGCCTGGGTGGCTCGGTTGGTAAGCACTCAACTCTTGATTTTGGCTCAGGGCTTGATCTCAGGATCATGAGTTCAAGCCCTGTGTTGGACTCCATGCTAGGTGTGGAGCCTACTTAAAAAAAAAACCATATATATAAATAATAGTATATATATTTATATATAATATATTTTAAATAATATACTATGTTAATATATATGTATATTAAAAATTATCTATTATCTTAAAGGGTGAAATACAAATTATAATTAATAGATGCCTAAAATTGTTCCAAACATATTAACATTTAGAGTCAATTTTTTTATATTTATATATAATATATATATATATATATTTATATATATGATTATTTTTTATAAAAATAAAACTATTCACATTTTAAACATTCTATTGTCCATCTAGTTGCCAATATAAAGAATTGGTATCAGGAAACATGTATGATACATGAATGCAAGCTTGAGAATAATACGAAATGTTAAAATTGCAAAATGTTCTTGGGATGCCTGGGTGGCTCATTTGGTTAAGCAACTGCCTTTGGCTTAGATCATGATCCTGGAATCTTGGGATCGAGTCCTACATCAGGCTTCCTGCTCAGCCGGTAGTCTGCTTCTCGCTCTGATCCTCTCCCCGCTCATGCTCTCACTCTCTTTCCCTCAAATAAACAAATACAATCTTTTTTAAAAAATTGCAAAATGGGGACGCCTGGGTGGCTCCGTTGGTTGAGCAGCTGCCTTGGGCTCGGGTCATGATCCCAGCGTCCTGGAATCAAGTCCCGCATCGGGCTCCTTGCTCGGCAGGGAGCCTGCTCCTCTCTCTCTTCTGCCTCTGCCTGCCTCTCTGACTGCTTGTGTTCTCTCTCTGTTGAATGAATAAGTAAAATCTTTTTTTTTTTTTAAAGATTTTATTTATTTATTTGACAGAGAGAGAACACAAGCAGGCAGAGGCAGAGAGAGGAGCAGGCTCCCTGCCGAGCAAGGAGCCAGATGTGGGACTCGATCCCAGGACGCTGGGATCATGACCCGAGCCGAAGGCGGCTGCTTAACCAACGGAGCCATCCAGGCGTCCCGAATAAGTAAAATCTTTAAAAAAAAAAAATTGCAAAATGTTCTTAAGCCACCATGTGCAACTTTTATGAAATACTGTGCCAACTGAATACCATGGGAACCAGAAATTAAAGCGGGACAAGAAAAAGAATTCTTGGCATTACTGAGAAATGGTACTTTTTACCTTAGAGGATGAATTCAATGAGTTTGACTTTTCTCTTAACCTGGCGCTCTTTTCCTCTCCCACTCTGCAAACATTCCAAAGCAATGTCATCATCCTAACCCACCATCCTGCACTGCTTTCACATCCTGTCACCTTTTCTTTCAAGGATACAGAGTGAGAGATGTGAAAATGCATTTCCCTGGGGCCTGAACAGTGCGGCTATAAACGTGGACGTCAAGAGTTATGGGCTGTGCTATGCCGGCTCTGAGCACCAGATCCTGAGTGACAGGGGCACCCACCTGCTTTTAATAAATTTGTGTGTGACTGTGGTATGTGGATCACTCTCAAATACCTCTTGCTAAGTCTAAGGAAGGTTCTGTATATATCGGCCATAATCAGACTCTCTAGGAGAAGATACTGCTAATATTTTGGAACATTTCCTTCCAGTTATTTCCTCTACTTTGTTTTCACATATGAGAATATGCCTTATATACATTCTTGTATCCTGCCTTGTCGATAAAGCAGAAGCTACCGGTTAACTGACACTGGTAACTTCTGCATTCTTTAAATCCTACAGGCACGTGTTGCCCTGTTGTGGAAGTTCACACGCTCAGAGCTGGAGGAAGGATCTTGTTTTTTTCACTATGGTGAGCTCAGCAGAAATTAAACTGAAGTCACCAGTCATAGCAATTAGATAAATAAAAATCCAAAGATAAAATTCAAAGCACCGTGTTAAACACAGCAGAAGGCATTTAAGACATATGAGACAGTTTCTTTTTCTTTTCTTCTTCTTCTTTTTTTAAGAACGGGTTTGTTTGTCTTTTCTTCCAAGATTTTATTTAAATTCAAGTTCATTAACAGCTAGTGTAGCTTTGGTTTCAGGAGTAGAATTTAGTGACTCATCACTTACATATAACACTCAGTGCTCATCACAACAAGTGATGAACACTCCAAAAGAATGCCCATCACCCAGTTACCCCATCCCCCCACCTCCTCCGCTCCGGCAACCTTCAGTTTGTCTCCTACAGTTAAAGAGTCTCTGATGATTTGCTTCCTTCTCTGTTTTTATCTAATTTTATCCTTCCTTCCCTTTCCCTATGTTCATCTGTTTCGTTTTTAAATTCCACACAAGTGAAATCATATGGTAGTTGTCTTTTTCTGACTGACTTATTTTGCTTAGATATTATACCCTCTAGTTGCATCCACGTCACTGCAAATGGCAAGATTTCATTCTTTTTGATGGCTGAGTAATATTCTATGGTATATGTATACCACATCTTTATCCATTCATCTGTGGACATTGGGCTCTTTTCATAGTTTGGCTATGTGGACACTGCTGCTATAAATATTGTGGTGCATGCACCCCTTCAAATCACTATGTTTATATCCTTTGAATAAATACCTAGTAGTGCAAATATGTAATATTGCAATTGCAATAGTGTAATAACTGTATTTTTAAATTTTTTAGGAAACTCCATACCTCACCAGAGTGGCTGCACCAGCTTGCATGCCTACCAACAGTGCACGAGGGTTCCTCTTTCTCCACATCCTCACCAACACCTGTCCTTTCCTGACTTGTTAATTGTAGCCATGCTGATTGGCGTGAGGTGGTATCTCATTGTAGTTTTGATCCGTATTTTCCTGATGTGGAGTGACAGTGAACATTTTTTCATGTGGACATCAGAAATTTAAAATAAGGGTGTGAGCAGGACTGCATTCCTCCTCCAGGCTTCAGGGGAGAAATTGTTTCCTTGCCCTTTTCAGCTTCTAGAGGTCCCTTTCGTACGTCAGTCCAACCTCTTGCTTATGTCCTCACAGCTCCTCCTACTCCCCCTGATCCTCCTGCTTCCCTCTTAGAGACATCCGTCCGATGGTGTGAGGGGCGGCAGACGCCAGGCCATCCAGCTTCACACAGGCTGTCATGCGCTGCAGCCCGCAGGTACCCAATCCGCGCACTTGCTGCCACCGCGATGCCAAAGAGGAAGGTCAGCTCCACTGAAGGGGTGGTGAAGGAGAAGCCCAACGGGAGATCAACAAAACTGTCAGCTAAACCTACTCCCGCAAAGGTGGAAACAGCCCCAGAAAGGATTACTCTTCAGACCAAAACGTGCAAGCAAAAAGGAAAAGCAAAGCAAAGGGAAAACAGCAGGAAGTGGCAAACAGGAAACTAAAGATTTACGCATCTCCATACCCGTAACTTACTCACATTGGCAAAATCTTTCTCACCATGTAAGGTAACATGGTTTCTGGTGGTTCCGACATAAGTGTTTCAGGGGGCATTATCCAGCCAACCCGACCCACCAAAGTTTATCCTAAACAAATCAATTCAGGTGAACCGGGGAAGCAAGAAAGGAAAATAGCAGATGGAAAGGTCACAGTGTGGAATATAATATTGTTTGCCTCTAGTTTCAGAGTCTAGTGTCAAGGACTTGAAGAGTTAATTGTTTTTTACCTTCCTTGCCTTCTGGGGCTGTCACCCCCTTGCTCTCTGAACCACATTCACTCAGCTGTGACTGTGGAGTTGGGCATTTCTAAGGATATCTGCTGCTTGGCGCAGGCCTGATGCTTACTCTCATGGTCCCAGAGTCCTCTGGGCTTGCCCAGCTGGGTTTCTCATGCTGGACCTTTTCTCTTTTTATGTTGTTTTGCCCTCCCTTTTCATCTCTTCTTAGCAGACATGGTGCAAATATCAGGGTCCCATGAGAGAAGTTAAAAACATTATCCCAGACCTCTTAGGGCGGGATAGGAGAGGAGGCAGACACCTGCCATCAACCTTGACTTCTGTCCTATCACCAGATTTTAAGCTGCTACCATTGTGTTGTGTGTGTGTGTGTGGGGGGGGGGGGTAGAATCCAGCAGCAGCATGAAATGGAGGGGGCTGCTTTCTGCTCAGTAGATCACAGACCCCTCTCCCTCACCTTCAGGCCCCTTATTTATCACTCCAACCTCCGGTGACCAGCCATCCAGGCTAGATGCCACTTATTTTTGCCTCCAGTGCAAAGGAACTGAAGTCAGTCCTTGATACGTAATAATAACCTCTGAAACAGAAACTGTGGATGAGGCAACTCTCAGATCAAAACTTCCTTGGGATGGGTGTATAACTGCTGGAGGAGTTCCCCCAAAACAAGGGCAGATTTTCCAGTTGCTCAAGTTAGCCTGTTTCACACATCAAACATTCCAATGAAGAGTTCTTCCCCAGTGCCCTTGGGAAGGGAGACCCCTTGAAAAGCATGGAATGCACGGCTGCCTTCTGTTCTTGGGACCCTGTTCCTACCATTCAACCATCAGAATTTAGCCAAAATGCCAGGAAGGTCTGCTAACATGTACACGTGACTATTTGAAAGAACCTTGGAGCTGCAAGGCTGGGAGCCAGATAGAAATAACCTGCATCTGCACAGCCCATTCCAGCTTCTAGGGCCCAGATGAAGGTGAGACAAGTGAGGACCGTGAGACGCTTGCCTTGGGCACAAAATTTAATCAAGTAATCAAGGAGATAATATTTTAATGGAGTATTTTTTGAAAATTAAAATGAATACAAAATCATCCCTAGAATGTTTGTGTGTAGCTGTGTCACTGCTGATCATTAGGGGTGATGGAGGCTGGGGTCTCCTGCCATTTTTGGTCCAGATAAAATCTTAATGTAGGATTTAGGTGGCCATATACCCTAGTTCCTAATAGCAAAAACATTATAAAGAAAGCGCCTAAATTTGGAAAGTTTGTTTTCAAAAACGGAATTTGGAAGATGGTTGTTGAGACACACCTTTGCTTCCAAGCAACACTTGGCGTAGAGATTGTCCGGTGCACTGTCTTAGCGCCACGCACGGCAACGCGTGAACACTCTTCCCTTACTTTCTCAGCTATCCCTACCTGTTGCTTTTGTCCATTCCTGTTTGTTGACTATTTTCCACTGTTTCACCACCTCTCTTATCAACCACAGCATGGGCTCTCGAACATTAGTGTCATCACAATCACCTGCAGAGCTTGATCAACTACAAATTGCTGGGCCCCATCCCCAGAATTTTTCTTTTTCTTTCTTTCTTTTTTTTTTTTTTTATTTTTAGAGATTTATTTATCTATTTGAGAGAGAGGCAGAGAGAGAAAGAGAGGCAGATGGAAAAGGAGAGTCTTAAGCAGACTCCACGTTGAGTGCGGAGCTTGATCTCACCATCCTGAGATCATGACCCGAGCCAAAACCAGAAGTCGGAAGCTTAACTGACCATGCCCCCCAGGTGGCCCCCACCTTCAGAATTTCTGATGCAGTAGGGATGTCTGGGGCCTGAGAATTTTCATTTCTATTAAGTTCCCAGGTGCTGCTGCGGCTGTTGCTGCTCTGGGGACTTCGGAAAACACCAAACTACAGCGATGGTTCTCAACCACACAATCACCTGGGAGCATTTATAAACATACTGACACCCAAGTCCATCGCAGACCAATTAAGTCAGAGTTTTTTGGAGATTGGGCATACATTAGGTTCCTAGGCTTGCTGTAACAAATTACCACAAACTAAGTGACTTAAAAGAACAGATTTTTTTCTTTCACAGTTCCGGATGCTAGAAGTCCTAAGTGAGATGTTGGCAGGGATATGATCCCTCAGAGGGTCCAGGGAAGGAGCTTCCAGCTTCTGGTTGTTGCCAGCAATCCTTGGCATTCCTTGATCTCTGCCTTCTCCCTTCACATGGCCTTCTCTCCTGTGTGTCTCTGTGTATCTATGTTTGTGTGTCCTCTTCTCCTCTTATAAGCACACAAATGATTGAATTTAGGGCCCACCCCAATCCGGTATGACCTCACCTTAACTTATAGGTTTTTTTTTTCTTTTTTTTAAGTGGGCTCCACGACCAGCAACCTGAGCTGACATCAAGAGTCGAACATTTAACCGTGTGAGCCACCCAGGCGCCCCCTAACTCACATCTTAATTGTATCTACAAAGACACTATTTCAAGTAAGGCCACATTTTGAAATTCTGGGTGGACATGAATTTAGGGGGAGGCTGGAGTCCTATTCAACCCACGATAGGGCCCACATTTAATTGAAGATCCCTGAGGGCAAGATCCACAAAAAGTCGAGCACAAAGTACAATACCACAAAAAAAAAGTTCTTGAATGGATGAGCCTGTGTGTTCTCTTCTTCTAATTCACAGTCATCACAACATAACAGATAGAACACACTCCTAATTTATCTTAAAAGCTTGTTAACTACCTACAGATTTCAAGGACTTTAAAGTGTTTAGCTGTATGACTAATTCAGCCCCAAATTAAAGACTTTTTCCTTAAGCAATGGAAGATATTAAAGCTATTGCTTTGTAAAAGACCAGTATGCTGTTCCTCAGGGCATTTTATAGGAAACGTCCCTATAAAGAGCCCAGATTACACACTGCTGAAAGCTTTTAATGATAAGAAACAGTGTTTTTGGACTTCCCATTATATACTAGAAATAATATTTTCACATGAAACAAAAATGCTAAATCACTAAACTGCCTCCCTAAGGCTTTGAATTTTGTACAGTAAAATTATTATTTTCCATGCATTAAGACCACAAGGGTGTCTCTTCAGAATGTCTGTGATCCAGAGCAGGAAACGAGATACCTGTTGTCTGAACATCAGCATAGGAGAGACTGCGATCCACAGGCTTGGGGTGGGTGCTGGCTAACAACAGCAATGAGGCCAAGAAGAATGTGCTCAGAGGTTGGGAGGTATGATGTGTGTTCTGGGATCAGCTGGAAATCTGAGTGACTAGGCTTAGGTTTGGATAAGGCGGGATCTAAGGACCACAGGCAGAGTTGTGGAAATGGCTCTCAGTTTACGTAGGCTCTATTATGCTGATATTGGGTACAGGGGCTTGATGGTGTTCCATGGGCCCTGGCCTGGGATGCCTTGGAGCAGCAGCATACAGAGTGGGATTTGCACTGAACTGAAACCTGGAGCCCTCAATTCTGGTCTCAGTTCTACCACAGATGAGCCCTGAGGTTCTCTGCAGTTTTAAATATGTTGATGTGGGGAATCCAGTGTAATTAACAACATATCTAAGCATGTGTATCCTGCTTTGTATTGCTGTATCTGCGTTATGGAGGTATCTCTGAAAAAAAAATAGGCTGAGAGATTTAGTCACTTATTTGGATTTTCAAAAGTATTTTTCCATTAGTGTATTTCTGGTTTTGACACCCTTCATGATCGAAAATTCCTTCTTAATAAACAGGAACATGTAGTGTTTAAAAGTTATGAGAATAGGGGCGCCTGGGTGGCTCAGTGGGTTAAAGCCTCTGCCTTCAGCTCAGGTCATGATCTCAGGGTCCTGGGATCGAGCCCCGCATCAGGCTCTCTACTCAGCAGGGAGCCTGCTTCCCCCTCTCTCTCTGCCTGCCTCTCTGCCTACTTGTGATCTCTCTCTCTCTAACTCTGTCAAATAAATAAAATTTTTTAAAAAAAAAGTTATGAGAATATCTAAGTGCTTCTGTGACATTTATGATGTTTTAAAAGATCTTTATAGCCGCACGGTTGATAGTTATAATCATTTCCAATTTCTTTTTTAAGCAGTGGCAGTGACAGCTGTCCCACATTGTCTTACTTCTGTCTTGACCTACTCTGTCTGCTAATGAACTCCACTGAGAGAGATGGAGTCACCTGCCTACTGCAGGGCAGACTCTCTCTGCTTTCTGAGGACTCAGAAGTTCTAGCTTTGTTCTCCCAACTTAATACTTTAGTTCCAGAGATTTTGTAAGGTAAAAATCAAACATAATGAAAGTTATGTGATGGATGTTTCTGGGACAGATGGCATACACTGCAGGGGTAGTCACTGGGCAGAGGCAGCCTTGTGTTTATTGGTTCATTTCATATAGTCTCAGTCTTTGTGTCAGAAAGGGGGTGCCCTTCCCTGAACAGGCTTGGCACCTCTTTGATCTCTGAGAGCCCCCCACCTCTTCTTTGAAGTTATTCTCTGTTTGGCAAGAAAGATGTATGTTAATACTCTTAAGTCTAGTTATGTTGAGGGGAAAAGTGTAAATTGTTGAGTGATTTTTCTTTAACTGAAAAGGAAAATAATATTTATGGAACACCTACTAAGTGCTGAAGAACTTTATATACCTTACTTATTTTCATTTTCATTATTTTCCGCATGTTAGAGATGAGGCGCACAGCCAGCAAGGGTCAGAGTCTAAATATAAATCCAGGCAAATACATTTTACTTATTTTCTGGCAACACTTCTTTCATTTTCATTCTGTTTGCACATTCTTTCTTGAAGATGCTGGCTTTTTTCTTATTGTGGTAATGTGTACGAAACAACATTTACCATTTTAACCACTTTGAGGGTACAGTCAGTGGCATTAAATATGTTCACACTGTTGTGTAACCAACACATTATTCATCACCAAATTTCTTCATTATTCCAGTTGTGGCAACACCATCCTTTTGATTTTCCAAGCTTGAGATCATGATGTTGTCTTGGACTCTGCCACTCATCTCCTCCTATCTTTAGTCTGTCATATATTTTCATGTATTTCTTCAAAATGTCCACAGATTGGGTTCCTTTCATTAACTCTGACATGACCTGCACCCAAGTCTAACCACTGTGCATCACTACAACACCTGCCTGATAGAGCTCCATGCTTCAGGACCAACCGCCACCAACCCTCCAACATCACTGTCAAAGTGATGCTCCAAAAAACCCAATTTCATCATGTCACTCCCTGCTCAAGATTCTATAGTGCCATTAAGTTCAAATATGGCATTAAGTGATTGAGCATGCCTTAACTGCTTTGTCTGCCATTAAAGGCAGTAAATGACCTGATTTCCTCTCTTCGGTCCAACATTATTTGATGCTTCTTCCCTGCATCCCTCCGGACTCTAAGGGCTGTCTTCAACGTTAGCCTTACACTAAGTTCACTTTACCATTCTTTTAAAATGAAACTTCCTTTTTGTTTTATATTTTATCTCAGCTGGTATAATTATACATGCTCAATGATCGTACATTTGTTTTCTATATTATGTGACTGATATGCTATTTAAAAGGAACAATATGTCACTTCATTTAATCTTTAATTAAGACTTTTTTAGTGTTTTCAGGAAGTAGAGCTTCTCAGTTTTAAAGTAGGGGGTCAGTTAAGAAAAGACAGAATTAACCTCACCGGAACTCACAAAGTTTCTACCCAGAACATTGTGGGTACTTCTAAATATGTGTTGATGGTTTTGCCAGAATCTGAAACTAGATCTCTGTTACTTCTGTATGCATCTATTTATTTACAATTCACTCATTCACTCGTGATTCAGCTTTTCCAAGGCCAACACGAAATATGAATAAATTAATTTGGAATAACAACAACAACAAAAAGGTTAGCCTTACAAGGCAAGCTTTTTCTCCAATCTATGTCATTGCTTTCCACTCACCTAATCCCTTTACGAAGTTATTTCCTATTGCACTTCAAAACATATATGCTCTCTATTTATTTCCTAGCTTTATTAGTTTTTGCTTCCCCCAACCACACACTAAGTTTCTTGGGTATAAGATCTTTGTCCTGTAATTTTGTGAGAATCCTATGATTTTGCACGGGAAAGTGCTGGATGGTTTATGAAAGAAGACAAAGTAACAGGAACACACAGATTGCGAAATGTGAAGACAGATTTGTATCAGAGCTCTCAGGAAGAAAACACTTTGCACCCAGGAAGACATCTCTCAGAGAAGTTGTCAAATATCAGAATAGCAAGAGTGAAACTTTTTAAATACTTCCTTATGTATCTTTTGCATTGTCATGTGCAAACTTGGGCTAGTGAATTTTTAAGGCAAAATATTACCCAGGTGAGTCTGTTTCTCATTTTAAATAATTCTTAAAATATGTGAAATACTCAGTAAGTATCCCCTCCCTTCTCCCATGGGTCCAGATGATGTTCAAACCCTGGATATACACCAGAATAGGATATCTAAAGTGTTCTTACTACTACTAGACTTAGCAGCTATTTTCAAAATTGGCTTTTAAGTCCAGTTAATAAACAAATTTTTCCCCTTTAGGAGGGCTTATTAAGGACAGTTTCACACCTTATAACAGATTCATAAATGGATAATTTAACACCAAATTGGGAATACCAATCATTCCCTTGTAAGCAGATGTGACATCCAGAAGATTAACCCTAGCATTTGGGATGCCCTGGTCTTGCATTAGAACTGCAACACTAACCAAAGCATATTTAAAAATGAATATGTCAAAAAAGGCCAGACAAACAAGAAATAGAGAAACTGACAGACACCGAGAAATAGGGAGCATATAACATCGGAAGAACATTGCAATGATATCTCAGACCAAAAAAATATTGAGAAATTTTATAGATAAATACATCAATTAATGGCAGCTAAATTTTTTTAGTTATGAATAATGAATAAATAAAATCATACAGTCAAATTAGCTCATTTCCATATCCTACTTATAGACATTGTATTTAAATAGGTTTTTCACAAGTAACCAATTTGGAGCTCATGTGGCCAAGTGCATCCCTACTTTCTATTCTTTTCCTTTTCATTATCCTTAGATGAGTTAAATCAGCATGTGGGGCCTTCAGTTTAAACTGATATCCCTCTAATTCCTGCTAAAGCAACCTGTTATGAATATTAAGAAAGTATCTGGAGGACTTCTAATAGTAAAGTGCGATTCTACCTACTGTTGCAGCTATGAAAGTTAAAACTTAAAAACATCCACAATTGCATCAATATTTAGCAATGGCCTATTACTGTTGGTACCAGAAGGCCCTGAATAAACTATTGTTGTGGCTTTGCTGATAGACAGCCTGTCAGGAAATGATCAGTATTGGCCATGATTTGGGGCTAATTTCATGGATGTTTTCCAGTTTCCGTGATCTTCCTTTCCCCTTTTCCAAACAAAAGTGCTTCTGAAAATTTCTGCTTAATGTCTTTCAGTTTGAATAAAGAAAACACAAAACATTCCCCTTGCAGCTGGTACTGGTGAAATTACTTCTCTGGAGGGAACGGCAGATGAGGGGTCTTGTTTGAGAAGCACTAGGCAGAAGGTTGCATTCTGTATCAGAGCCACACTCAGAACTGCAACCCGAGATCTGTCCCTCACCCCCCTCTCCACCTACACACACACACAGACACACAGACACACACACACACACACACACACACACATGCTCCGTCTAAATGAACACAGATGGCTGGCACCCAGAGTAGGCATCTAGGAAAACAGCCTCAGGCTTCTCTGGTTGCTGTCATTTCATTCTACAAATAGAGGGCCTTTGAGATGCCTGTGCTGTTTCTTAATCTGAGATCACTCCTTTTTGGGTTTTTAGCCACTTCCTGTTGGGAAATGTACCAGAAGCATCAGAAAGATACCCAGAGACTGATTTGACTAAAATAAAACATTCCTTTAAACTCACTGGTCGTATACTATTATATTTAATCAAAGCCTTATTATAATAAAATCCATCTCAGTTTTTAACAGGCAATAGTTTTCCCCCCTCTGGAACTACATAGCATCACCTGGTGTATTGTTTTTCTGTGTGAAATAAATTAATTTTTCAAATGTAATGTAAAGGAGAATAAAGCCAAACTTCACAAATGCTGGAAAGCAATCTAAATCTTTATACCCCCCAAATCAAATGGAACACATGTTTTCCTCCACTTATTTCTGTATAAAATATGCAAACAATTACCTGGATTTGGAGGGCATAATTATGAAGGGGTTGATATCTAAAAGGTTATTATTGATTTATAGAGTTCTCTAGTTTAATCGAAGACAGGTTTAGGAATAAGAAAAAAAATACTACTTTCTCCAGGAACAATAATGTCTCAAAGGGGAAATGTAAGACTTAGGAGTAATTTTTATAAGACATGTAACTAGTTTGTGGATCTGGGAGGTGTTTCTCATTTGCACAACTCCATGTAATGAACATTTTGTAGAGCCATCTCACTTGTTATAGTACGTTTGATTTACCTAAAAATGGAATGATTAAATTCCCAGGGAAATTTTTGCTAAATCTGAATTCTTCATTTCCCATTACGAATTTATAATCCTCAGTCTGAAGATGAAATACCATATACAAACATAAAATATTTACTTAAATAAGAAGTTTAGTTTAATTCATTCCTGTCATGTGTGCATGCTCTTTCTCTGTGTCTCTTGAACACACACACATACACACACACCCTACAAGTTCATCTAATATTGGACAATGTAATATTGTTTAATTTTAGCATGTGGTTGTACAGTGAAAATTAAACCTTGCATGGGGAGGGTTCCACACCTCAGATTCATATGCATGCTTAATTATTATATTTATGTAAGAGCAGTCTAATTTTCATTAATTAGAGGATTGCATGGTGTCAATATTCAGAGTAATATCAAAATTTTTAAAAATCAAATTTTCTTCTTTTATGGAAAATTTCAATTTACCAAGTCACTAATAAGAGCCTTATCACAACTTATACAGTATTTAAATTATCTAAAAACTTTCTAATTTGTGGCTTTTTGATAAAAATTGGGCCATCACCAATAATCCAAAAGCCACATGTTAAAGAAGTAAAAAACAAAAAGAAGGATAGGATGTTGCAGACCTAGATTTATGCATGTATTTAATAACATTCTATAACCATATACATAAATGTGTATTATCTGTGATGTTTCACATTTGTTACTCCTTGTAATCTGACTTATACCTGAGGATTGTGTTATTCCTAAAACTGGCACTAACAGAGATAATAACCAAAAATTTCCACATCTAGCCAAGATGGAGTGCAAGGACTGGATTTACCTCCCACCTTGGGCAAATTGAAAACTGAACAAAGTATGTGAAACAGTTTCCAGACATTGGACAACTGGGAGCATAGTACACTTATCCCTTCTTTCAGGGATAAGTCCTTTAGGTTAACCAACAAAGTCAGTTTTCAAGCTGTAGCATGGAGAAGGGCAACCCAGGATGTGGTAGTCTGGCTGAATGATGGAGACAGAATTGACGTTCAGAGAGGCCAAGACACAGATATTATGGGAAAGAGTATTGGACACAGGGAGCTATATAGGCAAAGAGAAGAGAAGCAGAGAGGGGACCAGAGGTAGGAAAAGGGGAAAGAGAAAGGAAGGGAAGAAAGGGAGTGAGCTCTGGAGCTCTGCAGAGGGGTCCCCTCAAGTCTTTGGCTGGGAATTGATTTGTACATGCACTAGAGTAAACTACCTGACAACCAAAGAAAGAACCACTGGAAAGGACTAGGGAGACCAAGAGAGATGGGAATAGTTGTGTTCACATCAGCCAAATGGAAAGAACTCATAATATAGGAGATAGGATTCATAGAAAGAAATTGTCTCAGTAGGGGGCTAAATTTGCTGTAGACCAAAGTCTCATTGAACCAATCCTAACAAAATTTAAAAGCAAGCTTTGAAAGACCAACCTATTCCAAGTAACTTGGCTGCATGTCAGATTGAAATCCAACACTAATTAAAGAACACAACAACATCCAGCAATCAAAGACAAAAGTTAAAATGCCTAGCATGAAATAAAAATGTACCAGGTATGCAGTAAAGCAGGAAAATATGAACCATGACCGGGAAAAAAAATCAATCAGTAGAAACAGACTTAGAAAGGACAAAGATGATGGAACTAGAAGACAAGGACTCTAAACAACTATTATATTCCCCACATACTCAAGAATTTAGAAGAAAACAAAAGCATGAAGAGAAAAGAAATATAAGACCCAAGAAAGTAAAGAAAGTAAAAAGACCCAAGTAGAATTTCTAGAAATGAGACTGCAACATCTATAATGAAAAGTAATAATAGCTACAATTTAATGAGCACTTACTAGGTGCTACGTATGAGGCTGAGTATTTTACATGCAGTATCTCGTTTATCTCTAGCCTCACCTCTATAAAGCAGATGTTAAAGAGGAGGAAACTGAAGACTAGAAAGAATAAATAATTGTACAGGATCATAGACCTGAAATTTGAACCTAGGTAGCCCCCCTCCAAGACTTGGGCTTTTAAGCAACATCCTATAGTGGTTATTGCACTGTTCACAGTAAAGTATAAGCCAGTTTGAAAAATGAACCTCGGGCGCCTGGGTGACTCAGTTGTTAAGCATCTGCCTTCAGCTCAGGTCATGACCCCAGGATCCTGGGATCGAGCCCGCATCTGGCTCCCTGCTCCTTGGGAAACCTGCTTCTCCCTCTCCCTCCCCTCCTGCTGTGTTCCCTCTCTCGCTGTGTCTCTCTGTCAAATAAATAAATACAATCTTGAAAAAAAAAAATGAAACTCACGTGAGGAAGTTTACTGAAATTCTTAAGAGATCTCATTAAAAATGACATTTTGGGGGTGCCTGGATGTCTCAGTTGGTTAAGCGTCTGCCTTGGACTCAGGTCATGATCTCAGGGTCCTGGGATCGAGCCCTACCTCAGGCTCCCTCCCTCTCCCTCTGCTCGCTCACAAGCTCTCCTTCTCTCTTTCTCCCTTTCAAATAAATAAATGAAATCTTAAAAAAAACGCACTGGGTGTGGTGCATGAACAATCAATCTTGTAACACTGAAAAATTAAAATAAACATATTTGGGGAGAAAAAAAAATGACCCTTTGTTTTTTGTCTGTGCCCACACATACATGCATGCTTACATGATCTGGATATAGATTTGCTGGAGATCAGGTAGATCTTTCTGAGGGTGTTGTAAGAGTTGAGATGGAGACTGACTGAGCTTATCTATACCCTGCATTTTCTCAAGAAGGTACGATAGAAATAAGTTGAAGGAAAGTTGTAACTTAATAGTAGAACAAAACAACGTAATTTTGTTCACAGCTCTTTTTCTTGCTGCTGAAGTATTCTACAGTTGTCACTTCAATTAAAGTGTGGCAGTAATTATAACAACATAATGATAGTAAGTAAAGTTTATTGAATAATTGTCATGTGTCATGCTCTGTGCTAAAGTACAACCACATGCAATCCTTACAAAAAACATTTGCAGTAGATTCTACTCCTATTTACAGAGTTGAGGAGCAGAGGGGTACTTGACCTGCCCAAGGTTACATGGACAAAGATCATTCAAAGTATTTTTTACATAGAATGATCTTTGAAAGACAGATTAATAATAGCTTCAATTCCATCACAACTTTTTTGTACAAGACATTTATTTTAACGTTTTCCCTACAACATAATTTTCTGTAAAGGCTATTTAATAAACTAGACTTAACTATAAATAATACACTATTCAACTGATAAAGAATGAAGGCACTTAGATTTTTTAAAAGCCAAAATGTCTTAATATGCTGGTATAAGTGGCATCAATAAATAATCATTTATTCTCAAAAGTACATGGACTTAAATACATGGGTCTAACTATCATAAGATAAAAATGTTTTGACTTCATAATGCCTGAAGCCCACAATGATATCAAAGAATTATTTTTTAATTCTTAAAATTTTTAATTTTAATGATTTTTAACCAACCTGGGTGGCACAGTTGGTTAAGAATCTGAATTCACCTCAGGTCATGATCTCAGGGTCCTGGGATCAAGCCCTGCATGTGGCTCCCCACTCAGTGGGGAGTCTGCTGCTTCTTCTCCCTTTGCCCCTCCCCCCCTCCACTTGTGCTCTCTCTCTCTCAAATAAATAAACAAAATCTTAAAAAAAAAAGAATTACTTTTTTAAATAATGTCCATATTGTACTTCCTCATGTCCTCATCCCAAGACTGTTTGACAACAGGGGCAATTTGACATTTTTTTCTCTCCTAGCAAGTAGAGTGGAAAGTCCATTTCAATGACTGTGTCATGTCAGTGAAGAAGTAAGTCAGTAATAAAATCAGAACAGAGATTCTCATAAATACCTTCTTACTCTAATACCTCATTCCTTCAGAAAAGCTGCTTTCCACTCACAGTAGGTGAGAAGCCTTCCATGGTTGGCAGTTATCTGGGCATGACTCACAGTGATCAGGGAAGAACTGAATGAGGGCTTCTTTTGTACCTTGTGCAATTTCAATTCCATTCCATTTCAAGAAGCATTTCTTGAGCACTTACAAATTTCTAGAAGCTAGTCTAGTTGTCTAATCCAGATATCTATTTAACAGATAAACCAGGGTATGGTGCCTATTTTAGTTTCAATTCTCTCCAGGAAAATCAGTCACAGGAGTAATCACAAAGCACAAAGTAGAAAAAACACCCATTTGATCTGAGCGTGGCATTGACTTTTAGGCTAGCTGCATTGCTATTGAGTCAATCAGGAACCAATTCCTATAATTTTTACTTCATGGGCTAGAAAATATTTTTTTTTTAATTGAGGACCAACAAAAGGGATCCCTCATGCAAGGCTGGTGGAAATGTAAATTGGTGCAGTCACTATCGAAAGCAGTATGGAGGTTCTTTAAAAAACTAAAAGTAGAGATATAATTTGATCCAGTAATTCCACTTCTGAGCATTTACCCAAAGAGAGCAAAAACACTAATTTGGAAAGATATAGGTACCCCTATGTTTATTGCAGCATTATTTACAATAGCTAAGGTATGGAAGCAACCCAAGTATCCATCAGTACATAAATGGATAAAGATGTATATATTATATTCATATAGATATGTATACACACACACACACACACACAATGGAGCATTACTCAGCCACAACAAATAAAATCTTACTATTTATGACAACATGAATGTACGTAGAGGGTATTATGCTAAGTGAAATAAGTCAGACAGAAAAAGACAATTACCATAAAGTTGCACTTACATGTGGAATGTTTTAAAATAAAACGAAGAAACAAAAACACAGAAATAAACTCATAGAAACAGAGAACAAATTGGTGGTTGCCAGGAGGGGTGGTGGTGAGATGGACAACAGGTAAAAGGAATTAAGAGATATAAAATTGGGGTGCCTGGGTGACTCAGTGAGTTAAAGCCTCTGCCTTTGGCTCAGGTCATGATCTCAGGGTCCTGAGATCGAGCCCCGCATCGGGCTCTCTGCTCAATGGGGAGCCTGCTTTTCCCCCTCTCTGCCTGCCTCTCTGTCTACTTGTGATCTCTCTCTCTCTCTCTGTCAAATAAATAAATAAAACTTTAAAAAAGATATAAAATTAATGTCAGAAAATGAATAAGTCACAAGGATGAAAGGTACAGAAGAGGGAATGTAGTCAATAATATTATAATAACTTGTATGGTGACAGATGGTAATGATACTATGGTGAACATTTTGTAATGTCTATAATTGCCAAATTACTATGCTGTACACCTGAAACTAATAAAATGTTGCATGTAATTTAACTTCAATTAAAAATTTTTTATAATTGAGAACAAACATAGATCAAGCAGAATAAAAACCAGAGAGCAGACTACCATTCATTACCATTATCAACAAACACATAAAAGGAAGGATTTTGTTTAACATAAAATAAATAGTAAGGACCATAGTCTTGTCCATATCAGAGTCAGGGATAGTTTTTGAATTGAATAAAGTTAGCTTTATGAATGAAAACTCATCACATTTTCCCTGTTGTTCTCATTTCAACATGGACCAGTGAAAACCTTGCACACTGGCACCTCTTTGCAAATGGGAGTTTAAGAACCATTTCTGTGGATGCATTTTAGTATTAGTGATATAAACAACACTGGACTAAAAAAAGAGAGCTACAGCCACATGCAGGAGGCAGTCTTGAAGGATACACAGTGTGGCCTCTTTGTTGGCGTCATTGAAGGCAGGTGGCTCTCACTTCATTTTCTTTTTGAAAATGAAGATAAACAACATGTAGAAGTGCTATTATTTTATTATTCACCACCTATGTTATTCTTGAAGCTAATAAATAGGTAAATATGGGGTATATCTCTGCTTCGTTAGTATAACTATCAAATTATAAAGTCTATATGAACTTAATTCAGACCAGTAGTTATAAATGGTTTTTTGGATCACAAACTACTTTGAAAATCAGATGAAGTAGGGGTGCCTGGGTGGCTCAGTGGGTTAAAGCCTCTGCCTTTGGCTCAGGTCATGATCTCAGGATCCTGGGATCCAGCAACGCATAGGGCTCTCTGCTCAGCAGGGAGCCTGCTTTCCCCTCTCTCTGCCTGCCTCTCTGCCTGCTTGTGATCTCTCTCTCTCTGTCAAATAAATAAATAAAATCTTTAAAAAAGAAAGTAAAAAGAAAATGAGATGAAGTCTATGGACCTTTTCCCCCATAAAACTACATATTTGCATACACATACAAGTATTTTGCACATATTCCAGAGGAAACCGTGAAATCCACAAATAGATCCCAGTTCAGAGATTTCAGCTTTTGTGGATGAAGGGATTTGAAGTATTCACCACTATTATTCCAAGCCATTTGTACTTCCCTATACTGTTAATATCCATATGATACCCAGGAAACCCTTTATCACTGTCTTTGCTGCAGCCTTCCTTCATATCCCCTAAGGCATGTTCCTGGACTAGAGTTTAAATTTTTCATCTTGGTTCCTGGTTTTCACTCCTTTCAGCTCCCTGCTAGGCCTGGATGGCATTTGGTGAGGACAGTGAAAATCCACCTAGCTCCTACTATCTTTTCCTTAAGGTCTGGATCTTGTTCCTGTTCTCTTTACCATAGGTTTATATTCAGCTTTAACTGGATGATGTAAAAGAACAATCACCCTCTTATTAGAGAACACAAGGAGCCCAGATGTAATCAGCTGACCTTTATATATTACTATTGTTTAAAGAATATTGCTATGGCACTCCTACTCTGAGATCAGACTGCTTGAATATCACTGAAAGTTGGGACTCAGACCTGAGTTCACCATTACTCCTGTGCACATGCATATCTTAAGTTTAAGTCCCAGCCAAGATCACTAGGTACTTAGCAGAGCTAATTCATCCCCTCTAGTCCTGACTTCTACCTTTCTCTGTTCTGTCTTATAGAAGTCAAGCATGCCTAAGAATTATGACATCAGAACTGACATAGAAGTCCACTTTTCTGTATGGAAAGAAATGGTCAAGGCAGGTCCTGAAATGTTTTCTCACTGTTATTTGGTAATATTAATTTGTAGTCAACAGGAGTAGGTCTGAGCAAAGTTTAATGGGCTAATGTTCTTCAACTCTCTGATTAGGACACCTTAGTAATATATAGACCTTTTATAGAAAGAATCATCATTTATTTATTTATTTATTTATTTTTAGAATAATCATTTTTTTAAAGATTTTATTTTATTTATTTGACAGAGAGAGAGAGAGATCACAAGTAAGCAGAGAGGCAGGCAGAAAAAAAGGGGGAAGCAGGCTCCCTGCTGAGCAGAGAGCCCAATGCGGGGCTCGATCCCAGGACCCTGAGATCATGACCTGAGCCAAAGGCAGAGGCTTTAACTCACTGAGCCACCCAGGAACCCCGAATCATCATTTTATATTAACTATTAGTTTGAGGCTAATGAGGATTGTTCCATAAAGCTCTTGAATCAGTGATAAGAATACCACCTTTATTAGAAAAGATAAAAAATCATCCAATTATGGCAAGCTGCACTGAGTACACTGAATTATTTTAACTAAAATTTATTGGATGTTTAATAAGTACATAGTAAATACTCAAAAAGTGTAAATTATTATTATTACTATTATTATTTTGTGTGTGTCCCAACATTGTATAAAGTGCCTTACAGGGATTACTTCACTTAATCCTCAGAAATACCCTCTGAGGTGTACCTGGGTGGCTCAGTTGGTTAAGTGTCCACCTTCAACTCAGGTCATGATCCTAGGATCCTGGAATGGAGCCCTGCATCAGGCTCTCTGCTCAGCAGGGAGTCTGCTTCTCCCTCTGCCCCTCTCCCACCCGCTCCCCATTCATGCTTGTGCTCTCTCTGAAGTAAATAAATAAAATCTGAAAGAAAGAAAGAAAGAAAGAAAGAAAGAAAGAAAGAAAGAAAGAAAAGAAAGAAAAGAAAAGAAAAAAAAGAAAGAAAAGAAAAGGAAAGAAAAGAAAAGAACTTGTCCTCTGAGGCAAGTACTCTTACTTCCAGATTAAAGTCAGCTTGGAGAGGCTAGATAACCTGCTCAGGGTCACTGGTGGAACCATAATTCAAACCCTTGATTCCAATGCCTGTGCTCCAAGCCACTGTACTATATTGCTTAGCTGTTACAAAGAAAATTTTCCTGGAAATGGCCTCACAAAACAAATGTAGATTTTTAACAAGGCTTTTGTTCTCTTGTTATGGATAAGTAGTGACAGTTTAGAATACTTGTTAAGACTGCAGGTCCTAGAAAGAGACAGCCCGGGTCTGATTCCAGGTTCTGTCACTTATTAGTTACATGACTTTGAGCAAATGACTTAAAATCTCTGTGCTTCAACTTTCTATCTGTAAAAATGGATCACAGACTTGTGAAATCCATTTAATATGTCAAATGAGTTAACACATGTAAACTCCAAACATGTAAACAAATGTAATACATGTAAGATGTTAACACATATAAAATGTTTAGAATAGTACTTGGGTTACAGCAAATGTTCAAAAAGAAGAAAAACCCACAAGATACTATTATTTGGGTTATGTCAAACATCCTGATATGTTTTCTACTCCTTTAGTTTCCAATGAAAGAATAAATTCCAGGCCAACAGAAAATAATTTCATGCTCAAATTCATTGACACACTGCAGTCCTTCACTCAACACATATTTGAGGGTCCTCTATGTATAAGGCATTGTGCTTGGTGCTGGCCATTATGTTCCGAGGTAGGGACAAATGAATGTGGACTAGCTATATAACTTCATCATAAGAGACAATTCATAGTAGGTAATTCGTTCTGATTCAGTCCTAGAAATGGCTTGGATTTCTCAGTTTCTCTAGGGGCCTAGTCCTTTATGAGGCTAATCTAAGACCCAGTAGTGCAAATTCCATTGTCTTCCTTCTTTCTTTCTTAGTAAGCTCCATGCGGGACTTGAACTAATGAACTTCAGATTAAGAGTCACATACTCTACCAACTGAGCTAGCCAGGTCCCCCTACTCCTGCTTCTTTCAGGATTTGTCTTTATCTTTGCTTTTCTATAATATGAAGATGATATGCCAAGTCCTAGTTTTATTGTTGTTGTTGTTTGGCATTTGTCCTACACAGTACTTTGAGCTTTTTGGATCTGTAGTTTTTGTCTGACATTAATTTGAGGGAAATTCTTAGTCATTATTTTTTCAAATATTTCTTCTTTTCCCTTTTCTCTTTCTTCTCAAATTATGTGTATGTTATACCTTTTGTAGTTGTACCACAATTCTTGGCTATTCTGTTCTGGTTTTTCAGTCTTTTTCTCCCTTGTTTTTCAGTTTTGGAGGATTCTACAGAGATATGCTTGTGCTCAGAGATTTTCCCCTCAGTTACGTCCATTTTACTAATAAGCCCATGCATTCTTCATTATTGTTATAGTGTTTTTGATATTTTATATTTCTTTTTGGTTCTTAGAATTTCCATCTCATGTATACATGGTCCATCTGTTCTTGCCTGCTGTCTACTTTATCCACTAGAGCCCTTAGCATAATAATCATAGTGGTTTTAAATTTGTGGTCTGATAATTCCAACATATTTGCTATATCTGAGTCTGGTTTTGATGCTGAATCTCTTCAAACTGTGTTTTTTGCCTTTTTGTATGTTATAGTTTTTTCCTAATAGCCAGACATGTTATACCGGGCAAAAGAAACTGCTGTAAATAAGCCTTTAGTAATCTGAAGTATGGAAGAAGGGGAAGTGTTCTATAGCCCTATGATTAGGTCTCAGTCTTTTAGTGAGCTTGTACATCTGGACTTAGAACTTCTCAGTTCTCTTACCCTTTAGGTTGGAAAGAATACCTAGAGTGGGCTGTGGTTGTGTATTTCTCTTCCCCCACACAGAAGACAAGAGAGGGCTGGAATTGAGTATTTTCTTTACCTCATAGAAGTCTAGATCCAGCTAGAGTTGAATATTTCCCAGGCAGGTTAGTCCCTGGTAAAACCACAGCAAGGTTAGATTCTGGTTAAATAGTTTCTCTTGTGGGTAGACCTTGCTAAGAACAGAATGCTCTCGCATATTTCAAAGTGGCTCCTTCCCCCTCCCCCTACTGGAAACATGAGGGAATTTTTCTGGTAGAGCTTTAGGGGATGAAACTCACAAAACTATGGGGTCTCTCCTATGACTGGGGCCTCCAGGGATCCCATAGGATTTAACTCTCAGAACTGTCCACACTGAGAATCCAGCAATTCATCAATTATAGTGCAGGTTTCCCTACCCTGGCCCTGGTTCGCACAGAGGTTGCTACGTGGACTTCTATTCCAGTAAGTTGGGATTCTCCATATTTACCTGCTGATCTCTCCAATTTGGGAGGCAACAGTTAGCCCTGTGGCCTCACTTCTCTGACGGATCTAAGAAGGGTTGATTTTTCAGTTTGTTTAGCTTTTGACTTACTAGGATAAAGTGGCAATTTGCAAGCTTTTTACATGCCAGACCAGAAATCAGAAGTCCACCATGATGTATTTTATAAGAGTATTTAATGGTGATATGTCGAACTCAGACTGATAAAGATGGAAAAGAGGGTGGGGTAGAAATGGAATGAGTCTCTACAACCAAGAGATAAATAAAAGTAAGAGGGAAAAGGAACAAGATTAGAAACAAGAGATGGAGAGGTGCCTGGAATTGGAAAAAAATGAACATTAAGGAAGAGTCAACATCATCTGTGAATTTTTAAAAAATAATAAAATGTACTAATGTGTTATTTATATGATACAAAGTTGATACAGTTTAGTAAGAAGAACAGAAGGTAAAAAAGAAATAGAAGGAAAAGGAAGAGAGGCAATTGTATTGCAACTGAACAAAATAAAACACTTTTAGTGGCAGGAGCAGGACGGGAAACAGTTTGGGGTCAACAAGAACAGGGCAATTACAAAATACTCCACTCATGTATACATGGCCTAAGTGATGAAGCCAGGAATAAAACCCAGATTTCCCAATTCCTGGCCCTGAGCCTTGTGTATTAAATCATATTGCCTCTGCTGTCAGATAATCATCTTGCATCTGGAACATAAATACAGCCAATTCAAATATGCATCTTGATCTTATCATGTGGTTAGCAATCCATGCTGTTATTATTGTCAATAGGACTGCATCCCATTAATACCACATTCACTTTTGGCAACAAATCTGGTGGAATAAGGTGGATAAATACAATATACAATGTGGTCAAAGAAAATCACCCTTATTCCAAATACCAGAAGACATGAGAAGAAGCTCCCAGGTAGTACTACTGTGGAGAATCGTCAGAAAGTCAAGGGGAAAGACTGGGAAAATTTATTTTAAATTAAGATTTGTTGGGCTTTGGTAATTCCAAATAAGTTGGGGTTTTTAAAAAGTATAATAATTTAATTAGAAGTCTATTTTTCAACCAATTGAATGCCAATTTTTACTATGAGATACTCTTTACTATCTTCACTACTCAAGTGAAATCCATACAATCCTCATTTACATTGCTTAGATTTCCTTTTCATGTTAATAGTTACAATATGCTACACAGATTGGAGATTGATGGTCAGAAGTAGTCATTTGATGCATGATGAGTGATCAGCATAGATGCAAATTTTGACATTGCATCAATGAAATAATAAATAATAGCTTGTGTTTCCCCTCCACACATATTGGCTCCATGTTCAAATGCTAGAGTGTCTTAAAAACCCATACTATGATTAGTGTACCTATAGTCATAGCAGCATTATTTACAAAAGCCTAAATGTGGAAGCAACCCATTCATTGGATGAATGGTAAACAAAATGTGGTATATATGCATACAGTGGAATTTTATTCAACGCTGAAAAGCAAGGATATTCTCATGCATGCTCCATGGATGAATCTTGAAGATGTTATGTAAATGGATAATCACAAAAGGACAAATATTGTATGACTCCACAAATATGAGGTACCTGGAGTAATCATATTCATAGAGACAGAAAGTAGAATGGTATTTTCCAGGGGGTAAGGAAGCAGGGAATGTGGAGTTAGTGTTAAAGGGCAGAATTTCAGTTGAAAAAGATGAAAAACTTCTGGAGATGGATGGTGGTAATGGCTGTACAACAATATGAATGTATTAAATGCTGCTGAACTATACATTTAAAAATGGTGAAAATGATAAATTTTTATGTTATGTATAGGCTACCACAATAAAAAAATCCTAAACTACATTTTATCAATTATTTTAAATTTAAACATATAAACTCTGGAGTTGTCCATAGGAAATTTGATTTACCTATTTATAGTATTGATATTCATATTACAAATAGTTTCTTCATGGCTACATAACCTTTGCAGTTTTTTGCTTAAGTAAAGGAAACCAATACTAATAAATCTCAATAGAGAAGCTGGGAATTGGGTCAGAATTCAAATAGTATAATCTAGACCACCATGTAGCATGCCAATATCAAGGAAGGTGAAATTAATGTGATGTAATTTTATAAAATAAGGTCTGTTTCTGAGGTTCATGTCTGGAAATGCTATTTTTAAAATCCAAATGAGAAGTTCTGGAAGTGGTCATTGCAAATAGTTTGGGTATTTCATCTCCTGGCTCTGGCTAGAAACAACTAATCTTCTTCCCATCAATGCTCCTTTGAGATCCTTTCTGAATTAACAAGAGCATTATTTGGATAAATTTCTTGAAAGCTGAATGGCCCACAGTAACGGGGTGAGCTAGAAAGGCTGTCAGTACACAAATCATGCAAAGATTGCCTCTGTCTGTGAGTGCCTGTAACCATCAGAGCCACCATCAGTCTGTGCTTCATATAGAGTGAGGAAGACTGACATTGTCTTGTGTTTTTGATTCTGGCCAGTGTCCTTGGTAGAGTCTAATCACTGAAAGTGTTATGTGAGAAGGAGCTGAATATTAACACTCGAGAGTTAGGAAACAAATAGAATCATAGTTCTTAGAATGTAATTGGTCTGAAGCTGGTGAGCCCTGACTTCACAGACTCATTTATTCAGTCAGTAAGTCATCTGATTATTATTAATCATCTACAAGGTATTGGGCACTGTGATGGTCCAGTTTTGTGAGGAGATAATGTTTATAAGACAATATAACCAGTTTAAGGGAGATACAATATTTGATAAGGATTCAGAGATAATTTTTGATGGGATTATGAATAGGCTTCATGGAAAAAAGAGAGCGTATGAGAAGCTATGCAAGTAAATCCAATAAAGAGGAATACATGATGTTTGTCCAAGTTATCCAAGGAGTATACATATAGACTGAGGTATACAGTAAAAATCAGAAGAGACAATATGACAAGAAAGTTAGGTTGGGGACACAATGTAGAATGCCCGATTGAAGATTTTTCAGGAATACATGGAGTATGGAAAAGAGGAGTGATTATAGTCAGAAGTATAGCCAGGTTCTTGCATCAGGGAGCAAACCCGGAAGAAAGGTTGTAAAAGGACGGTGGTGTGGAGAATCAGTGTGTAAAACGGCCATTGCTCTTTTTGATTGTTTTCTCTCTGGGTCTCACAGTCTGACCCTTTTTTTTTAAAGGTTTTATTTATTTATTTTATTTTAGAGAGAGAGATTGCATGAGCAGGGGGAGGGGCAGAGGGAGAGGGTGAGAGAGAGAGCAAATCTCAAGTAGACTCCCCACTGAGCGTGGAGCCCTATGTGGGGTTCGATCTCATGATGCTGAGATCATGAGCTGAGCCAAAACCAAGAACCATACACTTAACCAACTGAGCCACTCAGGTGTGCCTGACCCTTGCTTTCACAAAACTTCTAAAACAGGGCTTCTCAAAATTTAAAAAATGCATACAGATGACTCAGGATCTTGCTAAATTTAAGATTCTGATTCAATAGTCTAGAGCTAGACCAGAAATTCTGCATTTCTGGAAAGCTCTCAGGTGCTGCTGCTATGGCTCATGGGTAGACAGGTTGAGTAGTCAGGCTTTAAAGTTGTATATTAGAGTTTTAAGATTCAACAATCATATCATCCACATACTGCCTTATAAACTGATAAGAAGATACAACTTTTGGAGATTGTACTCATGCAGCACACAACCCTTGATGAGAGATTGTAGAAACATACATAACATGGGATGCTTGGAATAAGTAAAATTCACCTGACTTATGGTATGATCTGTCTGAGATTTGTAACAACTTAAAAAATCAAATTAGCTAGCACACATGAACTACTAAGCTAATGGGTCCTCACCACCTGCCTCATTCCACCTCAGGCTGCAGGTAGCTTAGAGCAGGCTTGTATCAATTAGTCAATGTAATTGAAGCCAAATGTAATTAATTATATAATTTGAGGCTGTTCGAGTTTAATTTCACTAAATCACATTATGAAACTGGGGCATTATGAAGGATTAGTGAGAAAAGTGAAACAGGCTTGAGTAAAGCTTTCCCATGAGCTGTAATACATGTATTATTTCTTTATCTGATACCCTTAGCAGAGTGCAGATGCTCTAAAGCCCCCTATTTATTGTTGATAAAAATGCTCTTGTCCTGTGTACTGACGGGTTTGTAATCAAGCAGTCACTCATGAAGAGGCATCAGTGAGCTGTTACATCTGATGGAATGGACAGCTGGGGAGAAGAAAGCCCAGATTTTGATATTGACTCACAAAGGAGTCACTAACAGAAATAGAGAAGGAAGGTGAAGAAGTTAATGTGGAAGCAAAGAGCATAAACTGGGTTTTCTTAATTGCTTTCCTTACATAATTAGTGCTATAGGTTAAATTGTGTCCCTCCCAAAAGATGTTGAAGTCCTAACTTCCAGTACCTGTGAATGTGATCTGATTTAGAAATAGGATCTTTGCAGATGATCAGATTGAGGACATGAAGACAAATTGAGGAGAGATAATCAAATGGGTGTCCAATATGGCTGTCTCCTTATAAAAAGGGGACATCAGTTTACAGAGACAGATGTGCATAGGGAGAAGATGATATAAAGATTCAGGAAGAGCATCATCTACAAGCAAAGGAATGCCTGAGCATTCCAGAAGCCAGAGAAGAGGCATAGAATGGATTCTCCCTCAAAGCTGTCAGAAGGAACCAACCCTGCCAGCACCCTGATTTCAGGCTTATTGCCTCCTGAACCATGAGAATATAAATTTCTGTTGTTTAATCCACCCAATTTGTGGAACTTTATTATGGTAGCCCCAAGAAACTCATATAAGTAATACATGTCACTATACAATAAAATTCAACACTAGAGAAGTACAAAGTAAAGAAATAAAAGGAGAAACAAATGTCCTTATCAAAGGAGTTGGTGTTCTTCAGGCCTTTTTTCTATGTATATAAAACTCTCTTCATCTGAATAGCAAAGGAAACAACTAACAAAACTAAAACACATCCTACTAAATCCTACTAAATGGGAGAAGATATTTGCAAATATCTGATAAAGGGTTAATACCCAAAATACATAAAGAACTTACACAACTTAACAACAAAAAAATCAAATAATCCAATTAAAAATGGGCAGAAGACATGAACAGACATTTCTCCAAAGAAGAATAGCCATACAGATGGACAACAGACACATTAAAAGATGCTCAGCATCACTCATCACCAGGGAAATGCAAATCAAAACAACGAGATATCACCTCGTATCTGTCAGAATGGCTAAAGTCAAAAACAAGAAAAAACAAGTGTTGGCAAGGATGTGGAGAAAAAGTAACTGTTGTGTGCTGTTGTGAGAATGCAAACTGGTGCAGCCACTGTGGAAAGCAGTATGGAGATTCCTCAAAAGATTAAAAATAGAGGGGTGCCTGGGAGGCTCAGTTGATTAAGGGTCTGCCTTCAGCTCAGGTCATGATCTCGGGGCCTGGGATGGAGCTGTGCTTCTGGCTCCCTGCTCAGCAGGGAGTCTGCTTCTTCCTCTCCCTCTGCCCCTCTCCTCCCCTCCCACTCCTCCTCCTCTCTCTCTCTCTCTGTCAAATAAATAAATAAATAAAATGTTTTTAAAAAGTAGAACTACCCTATGATCTAGTGATTGCCCTACTGGTTATTTATTCAAACGGCACAAAAACACTAATTTGAAGGGATATATGCACCCCTATGTTTATTGTAGCATTATTTAAAATAGCCAAATTAAGGAAGGTGCCTAAGAGTCATGGATTGATGAATGGGTAAAAAACATGTGGTATATATAACATATATATGTGAATATTATTTAGCCATAAAAGGAATGAAATTTTGCTATTTGCAACAACATGGATGGATCTAGAGAGTATAATGTTAACTGAAATAAGCCAGTCAGAGAAAGACAAATACCATATGATTTCACTCATATGTGGAATTTAAGAAACAAAACAAAGGAAAAAAAGAAATGAACCAAGAAATAGACTCTTAACCATAGAGAACAGATTGATAGTTACCAGAGTGGAGGTGGGTGGGTGAATGGGTGAAATAGGTGAAAAGGATTAAAAGTACATTTATCTTGATGAGCAGTGAGTAATAAATGAAATTGTTGAGTCACTATATTATACACCTGGAACTAATACAACACTGTATGTTAACTACATTGGAATTAAAATTTTAAAAACTTTGTTATAAAAATCAGATTATGACCATAGATATTACTCTAAAACTTGCTTTTTTTTCATTTCATAAATATATTGTGGACATTTTCCCATATCAGTCCATATATATCTGCTCTTTCATTTTAAGGACACATAGAGTTCATTTTAAGGATGTAGCACGTGGTTTATAGTATACATTTAGGAGAAGGGGAATTTGCTATCACAAACAATGCTACAATTAATATATTTATTTAAATATCTCTATGCTCTTCTGAGAGTATTGTTATAAGATTCAGAAGTAGAATTGTGAAGTCAAAGGTTCCTATGCTTAAGATCTTGTCAAATTGCTCTTTAAAAATGTTGCAATTACACTCAAGCTATGGCATAAGAGTGTCTTTCTCCATTCTTCACATACTCATTATCAATCTTTTTAAATTTTTGCCAACCTGAAATATAAAAAACAGAATCTTATTATTCTTTTTTTTTAAGATTTTATTTATTTATTTGACAGAGGGAGAGAGAGAGATCACAAGTAGGCAGAGAGGCAGGCAGAGAGATTGGGGGAAGCAGGCTCCCTGCCAAGCAGACAGCCTGATACAGGGATCAATCCCAGGACCCCAAGATCATGATCTGAGCTGAAGACTGAGGCTTTAACCCACTGAGCCACCCAGGTGCTCCAGAATCTCATTATTCTTAACACGATACGTCCATGGTCTTCAGTAAGATTGAGAAAATTATTTTTCTATTTCTGGTCATTTGAAGTTTATATTTTGAGGATTGCCTATTCATGTCCTTTGCTCTTCTCTAGTGGCTTTTTTTTAATTGATTAACATGAAGTATTTTGTATGTGTAGGATACTAACAAATAGTCATGACAAATATTTTCTCCACATCTATTAAGTTTAGTCTATTAAATATGTAGCAAATATATTCTCCCATCATAGTATGTTTTGGTAACTTATGTTTATTATAATATGCCTCTAGTATATTTAATTGGATAGTAGTCACATCTGTTAATTTTTTCATTCATGATAAGACATTTCATGTCATACTTAGGCTTTAGACAGATACATAGAGAGTCAAAGCATTACTTGCATACATCTTAAATACGTAAATACTTGTATTATATTTAAGGAGCTAAAGGCATTAGGTCAGGTGGTACAGGAGTAATTATCATATAGGATAGTGTTAGAAATTAGAAGAAAGAGTATAGGCTAGCTCCATACTGATGAATTCTCTGATTGAGGCAAATCACACTTTATCTAATCTGTATAGTGTGCAATAACAATCCATTCTTTAATGTCTCCAGGTACATGTACTAAAGATATGTGTTAAGAGGAAACCACCCCATATTCTCCTTACTCAAATAGGGGTCTGGGAAGAAAAGAGTTTGTACATTGTCTCCACTTAGCAAAAGGCATAAGGTACACCAGCCTGTATACTAAACTGAGAGCTTCTAAACTGAAACATGGAAATGAAATCCATGTACATATTAAGATGACAAAAGAGTAATAGAGCAATGAGTACGACAAAAGTATAATGTTATCTCTAAATCAAGAACAAAAGAATTAAGGCTGGCAGCCAATGTCACTGCGTCTGTGGTAGTTGTAGACATAACCAAGTGACCACTGGTGTGACCATCTGGTCTACTGTCTGTATCTCTAGTGTGCACTGGCCATATCTAGTTACTGGAGTTGGGATATCACTGCTGCCCAATACAACTAAGCTCCTTTGCTCTGAATTTATATTTGTCATACAAACTTCAGTTCATAATGTTGTATCCTAAACAGATTACCCTACTAGGAAGGCAATGTTCAACTTAACCAGTATCAATATTCTGATTAGCTTGGCAGATAAGTGTCTCTTTTTTAATTATTCAATCTTTTAGTAAAGGAAGATGATGTTTTACATCATCTTTCTTTCCCCCCTCCACTAATTGTTCCCATAGGAGAGAAAGGGCCCCATTGGTAGGGAAAGCCCACTGGGTTCCCACTGGTAGGGAAAATGGCCCCTCTAGTCCATTATGTGCCTCCGCCATCCATATGCCCCCATCACATATTATTCTGTCCTTATGCTAACAAAGACTGAATAGCTTTTCTTTTTCTTACTTTTACCTACTGATATCCACTGACCTATAGGTGGCATTCTGTGTAACACACATGTTCTGCTATTGATTATGAAATGAAGTAGAGAAGAGGGAGAAAGATCATGAAGGACCAAGGCAAAGCACTCCATAGTTTATCAATATATGAAAATTGGCCCTGGAAATGATACTTCTTGTTCTGATATGATTTGGGTCCCCATAAGCAATTTTTGCAAGGTCTAAGCAAATGTAGCTGAATAAAAAATGTGTATATCTGCAGAACTGAGATACCTTCTGGTCCTTTGATGCCTCTTGTAGACGCTCTAAGTAGCCCCAAAGGTATTGTAATTCACATAGTAGATAATACAAATGGGAAAATTCACAAGTAGAGGCAAATCAGTGGTTTGGAGCTATCTGGTGCAAAGAAAATGTGATTGGTGAAGAAATAAATTATATGGTATTTTAGAAGGTGATACATGCTATGGAAAAAGAAATGGTAGAGAAGGTGAGTGGGGCTGAGCGTACAGAAAGAGGGTGGGTGGTGGCTTGACATTTTCAAATAGGCTGGTGGTAGGGAAGAGGGACTCATTGAGGAGATTGGAGTGAAGGCTTGAGGGAGGAGAGGGAGGGAGCAACTTGGGTATGTGAAGGCAGAACCTTCCAGGCAGAGAGAGCCACCAGTACAAGATCCTTATATATCTACCATTGTAAAAGTTTTCTGTGTTTAAAAATAACAGACACACAAACTCCTCTGTAAAGATCCCCAAAGCCTCCCTATGCTGGCCAAAAAAATAAAGATAATGGATATTTTGTTACTGGAGTTTTAAATCACTTGTAGAGAACAAAGAAAAGAAAGGTTATTTGGTGACTGATAGTGAAAAGGATCAAAGGCTCATCTGACAGGTGTATACTACTTGCAAGACAAGGAGATAGGTAGGGGACAAAGGGGCCTCTTGATGCACTTCTTCATTAGCACTTTGGCTTCCATCTCAAGGAAAGTGAAACCCACTATAGTCCAATGTGGTCTGCCAAGAAAGTTCTACTAGAATGGATTTGGATGGATCGCTGGAGGTGAGGCTTTATGTAGCCAGAAGGAAGACACTATAATCACCCTCGTAGAGGGGGTCACAGTAGAAGCATGATGCCAGAGGATGTCATGGGACACTCATCATCACTTGTTATTTTGCAGCCTGCGATAAGACTTTGGCAGAGGACGGGGTGGAATGACGAGGTCCCCAGACCACGCCTGTTCTGCCACATACTTCTGTGACTTCTGGCTAGTTACAGAATCAGCTGCAGACTCAGTTAATCTGTAGAACTGGGAAATAACACTACCTGGACGACCCACTTCAGAGGGTTTTTGTGAGAATCATATGAGATCACGGGAGAAACTGCTCTGTAAGTAATCCAATGCTATCCCAACAGAAGATATTATTATTGTCAAGGACTTTATTCTCATCAAATACCTGATAATAACATTTGATTCCTTTTAGTGCACACCCGGAAATAACCTGCACTTTCAGGATGAAACTAACCTCGGGTCCTGTTGGTTTACTGGCCACTTGCCCCTCCACTCCCAACAAAAGCTGTAATGGTTAAAGGGTAAGAAAAAGAAAAAAAAGAAGGTAGGGAAGAAGAAAATCTAGTACCATCACATAGATTAGGAAGCAGCGCAGGAAGAAAATCCACATTCCAACTCTTTTTCTTCTAGAACAGAAGTAAAAGGGTGCCATATCTGTGTTTTGGGGGAACTCTTCAAGCATCTGCTCCGGATTTTTATTTTTCTGTGGCTCAGAAGAAGACAGAGGCAGGTAGGCTGGGCTCACCTTTGCCCTGGCTCTCCTCTTCCGGGTTCTTATCAGATGTGAGCTTGGCCAGGTGATCGTGGCCGCAGGCTTGCTTTTCTCCTCCACTGCTGATTTTCCTGAGAGCCCCATAATTCTCAAGGTCAGACCTTCCCATGCAATGCTGAAGCTGACAAATCTAATCTCTCAAGCAAACAGGTTATTTTGCTGCAAAACCTCACAAAGGAAGGGGAGGGACATTTCCCTTGGCTTGAAATTTTAAGCTACTTTGAGTCCAAGCTCACAGAACGTCTCTATGATTTTCTTCGAGGGGGCCTAAGGGCAAAAAAAAAAAAAAAGGACTTTCTGTCTCTTATTGAATATCCTCATTTCTAGCTTCGGTCAGACTATTCAGAAAACACTCCCTCCACCTTTTATCAGCTTAAACCTGGCACAGACATGAGGTGTGTGAAAGGATGTAGGTTGTTATTCAGTGCCTCTGGCATATCATGTTAAGATGAAAAACATAAGTTTGCTACTTAAAGGGGAACTGTCAGTCCAAGGTCATCATTCCCCAGCAGGCCACAGTACCAGCCACACCACAAATAACATTCTGGGTGTGGGACAAGCATCTGGTTAGTGTCTCCATTTGGGAGAAGCAGGGAGAACAGCATTTCCTCTGAATACCAGATCAATCATCTAGGGCCAATTCGTCTTCTACTAAAATGATCTCAAGTTCACGACTAATAAGACCACAGCTGCCTTTTTATGGTTGAGTTACCCACACACAACTCGGCACCGTATTCTAGGTCAGGTCACAAATGCGTAATAGGCCTCAAACTTGGCAGCTTCACTTTCTTCTGTCTTTTCCTTGCCCAACCCACACTGAATTACACACTGACCAAAGCTCCCCTGGAGTCACATGGAATGAGGATTTGGCTCCAAATATCCAAATTTGCAGCCCAAAATGGAGGCCTCCCTGGACCAACTAAGTTTTTCCATTCCACTTCCAGGGCTACCATGCTCTTTCCAAAGACTTACACAGAATTCACCAAGCTGCATTTTCCTGTTGATGGTCCAGGTTATGCAAACGTAGATAGGGGACTCACAGATGGCTCTTAAACTATAAAGTTACCCCATATTCAAGAGCAAAATGAGACTCAATTGTCTACAAAGTGAACTTGAACTGCAAGGAGCACAGAGGGAAACAGATCTTTGGGAGAAAGAAGGAAAAGAGTAAATAAAATTGTCTTTGTTTTCCCTCTTTTCAAAATCGATTTTGCCAAATTGTTAATTATCCTTAAAAGGATGTAAAGTGAAAGATTTTGTCAAATTGTTAATTATCCTTAAGAGGACGTAAGAAGGAAGTCAATATTAGCATTTTGGATATCCTGGTGTATGTCATGTGCAGTCTCTGGGACATCCAAGGCGACATGGACTGACACACTGCCTCAAGCACATGCTCTATATTACCATTATATTTGCATAACTGATCCATTCCTGGCACATAAAGCCCTGACCTCTGGGTGCTGCGGGATTAAATATCAGTCACAGGGTTCAAACTGTTGTCCTTTTATAGGTGGATGTTAACTTCTATTTGGCTCTCTGTGTCCCTGGACTTTTTGTTTGCTCTAACAATGCAATACACAGGTCAACTAGTTGGCACTGACCTGACGACCAGGACATTGGGGCTCATTGCTTTTCTGCCTCCACAGTTTTATCTTGTATTCCTACCCTGCACCTGCACCATTGGCATTCTACCCTGGGACCATTGCCATAGCCATTTACATGTACATAGGCACAGCTGAGCATAGTACCTTGAACAAAAAGATGCTGAGTAAATGATACTGAGATGCTTACACCCTTATTCCTGGGTCTTTATCATGAATCCATCCCGCATTTTGGCACTAGATTTCTTCTGTTTTAAAATCTGTAAAGATGTATTGTGGGTCAGCTTTTTGTTATCCACCTAAGGATGTCTTCATTCAAATATCTGATGAAAATAATGAAGAAGAAGACAGAGGCCAGAGCTCTGTGATGTTCCACTACAGATGTTCTTTAAATTTCCATCTAAATTTGTAGATCTAGCCTGCATATTTTTGTCTATAAGAAACTCAATCAAACTTAATTCAGTGTGAATTTATTGATATCCAGAATCTGAAATAAAAGAGGAAACCATTCTTTCAACCTTTGAAGAACTTCAGTCTAATGAAGAACATATGTGTATCAGATGAAGGCAGGGGTAAGGAATAGGGGAGCTGGGGCGATGACGAGTAGGGGGAGTATTTCTGTGAGTATATAAATAGCCACAGTTCAAGGCATGCAAAAAAACATTTACCAAAGAAGTTCAAAGTGCCTCAGGGTTCAAAAGTGGGAAAGATTACATTTGATGGTGGAAGTTCAGAGTGGCTTTATGAAGCAGCATATTCTTTGTTTCCTGTTTCATTCCTGATAATCATTCACGTGTCTCCTCTACAGCTTCTCCTTTGGGGTTCTGACCATCGGTTTGTGTCAACCTTTCTCTTTTCTGACCCACAGCCACCCACTAACTCCTGGCTACTCTTCCACTGTCAGCACCTAGTGGATCTCTCTTTCTTACCAACTATCATCCTCAGAAACTCTAGCAATCACATTATTAACAGTCAAGTAGACTGGTTCCACCCTTTATTATCGACTCTAAACTCAGCTACCCACTTAAAAAGTCAGACTTCAGCCTTTATCACCACTTGAAATTGTTCCACTCCAAAAATGCAAGTTAAAAATTTCTCTGTCGGGGGCACCTGGGTGGCTCAGTGGGTTAAAGCCTCTGCCTTCTGCTCAGGTCATGATCTCAGGGTCCTGGGATCGAGCCCCGCATCGGGCTCTCTGCTCAGTGGGGAGCCTGCTTCTCCCCATCTCTCTGCCTGCCTCTCTGCCTGCTTGTCATCTCTCTATCAAATAAATAAATAAAATCTTTAAAAAAATTTCTCTGTCAGATGATGCCCCTCACCCCTCTTCCTTTTCTCTTATCATCTTACATTTAACTAACTTTTGTTCTTTGTCTGCATTGTGGTCTTCATTCTGCCCCTTGATCCTTAATAATTTAGTATTACCTCCACCCCAATTTTAGCTTTAGTTGTTTCTTTTCCTGGCCTAGAGTTCTGGTTGGCCTATTAAACAATGCACTTGCTTCCCAGGTAGGATCCCTTGACGTGCAGCCATTACACCACTGGCAACTTTCAACTGCCTTGCTGCCTTAGTGAAGGCTTCATAGCTATACTCCCAGTTCCTCTATTCATCTCTTGAGAATCCCCTGAAGCATTTCCTACATCTACGGTTCCAGGCCTTTACTCTTGTCCTCAAAGTTCCCAACATCATCCTAAGGAAAGAATATCTCCTCTTAATTAATTGAAAAGATATAAACCAAAGCCATTCAATAGAGTTCCCTGTAGTTATATAAATGTCCTATACCTGTACTGTCCAATAGCGTAGCCACTGAACATGTCTAGCCATTGAACACTTGCAATGTGGCTAGTGGGACTGAGGGACTGAATATTAAATTTTATTTCATTTTAATTGAAATTCAAATAGCAACAGGTAATTAGTGGCTACTCTATCAGATATCATATGGACCAGTGCTGCCCTTATGTAATTCCAAACTTTCTAATAGCTACATTAAAAGAGTAAAGAGAAAAAAAAAAAAGAGTAAAGAGAAATGGTAGAAATTAATTTTATGTAGATAATATTACTTTCAATATATTTTCTTTAATGCAAGGCATAAAACTATTATTTCAATATGCAATCAATATAAAAATTATTAATGAGATTTATATTATTTTTATGCTAATGCTAATTTTTATGCTAGTGCTAATAATATCTTATACTAATAATATCAATATCTGGTATATATTTTATGCTTCTAGCACATATCAGTTCAGACACTAGATTTTCATTAGAACTATTTGATCTGTATTTAGATTTCATAATGTTTACAGCTAAAAACATAGATTCACAGACTAAATTGTTCCAAATATTTTTAAAAGTTTGCCATTATGTGAATCAAGTATCAGCTTTTTGTCTTCATCTTTAATTAATTAAAGTTAAATGAAATTAAAATTTTCTTTCCTCAGTCACATTGGCTACATTTCAAGTGTTCAAAAGCCACATGCGGCTGGTGGCTGCCATATTGGATAGTGCTGAATGGATGGTGTAAACTTCTCTCCAGCCTCAGGTCACTTGATAACTTGAGCCTTGCTCTGCCTTCAGTAGGCTAAGGAAGACACATCTTCCTTAACCCACCCTCGTCTACACTGCTCCTTTAAACTCTCCCTACCAACCTCAGAATCTTATTTCATTTATTAGTGCCCCCACCCTTTCTTATTTCCATCAGTGGTTTCTCTTTGCTGTGATTTCTTCCCTTTTTTGTAACAGTGGTTCTACAGGCAGCAGCAGCAGCAGCACTTGAAGACTTGTTAGGAATGTAATTCTCAGCCTCACCCCACACCTACTGAATCAAAAACTCCAAGGGTGGGGCTCCGCCATCTGTGTTTTCACAAGCCCTCACGTGATCCTGATGTGTGCTACTATTTGAAAACCACTAGTTTATAGAAAAGTGCACTTGAAAGATACACAAAAACTAATAAAAGTGGTTACCTCTGTATAGGGTAGGGACAGTGGACAGGGTGGCTGGAGAGATAGCTGGAGGTGAGAATCTTTACACTGTTATAATTTTGGAATCACTTAAATGTTCAACTCAAATTTTTAAAAAAGAGGAAGATATTTATAATGTACTGATGGGCTCTCCCCCACACCCATTTTGTTTCTTCTGCTCTTAGGTGGGGCTTGGAACTTAGTAAATTTTAAAAGCTCTCCAGGTGATCCTATAAAATACACAATTCAGTATTTTAATTAGTATTTTCAGAGTTGTACAACCCATCACTTCAATTTTAAAACACTTTCATCACCCCCAAAGGAAATCCCATACTTATTAGTAGTCACTCCCACTGCCCTCGACCTCCCCCCCGCAATTTTTTTTTAGATGGACATTTTGTTACTAGCAATTTCAGAAATAGTATCATTAGCCATATTTAGGCAAAATATATTTTCCAGACATTAATCTTAGCAATAATAAAACATCTCTCTGGGTCAGAGGTATTTCCCTAGGCCTCAAACTTTTTCTTTTTTAAGATTTATTTATTTATTTATTTATTTATTTGAGAGAGAGAGAAAGAATAAGCATGCAAGTAAGTGGAGGGGAGAGGCAGAGGAAGAGGGAGAAACTTAAGCAGACTCCACACTGAACTCAGAGCCTGATCCGGATCGTGAACTCACGACCCTTAGCCCAAACCAAGATCATGACCTGAGCCACCCAGCATCTCTAGAACTTTTTCTTTTTAACTTTTCAAAATACATAGAGTGTGCAGTGTCTGCAAATAATGGTCAAAGCTGCTTTTGATGTGGAGGTGAACAGGGTTCCTAATATAAAGAGAAAAGAATCTCTTCTTATTCCCAACTATTAGTAAAAGGTCCAAATTTACACAGGAGATGGGGAGGCGTGGAAGCCAATCAGGGAATGCTGAATGAAGGCCTCTAACTAAACCAAACCAAAAATTAAAAAAAAATAATAATAATGGGTCTAAAAGCCTACTCAGACTACACTGAATGTCCCAGGAAAAGTCAGGGGAAAGCCACTAGGACAAACAAAAGACTAGAGTATTTACCTCAGCCTTGAAGTGAACTTTCCAAACATTGCCTTCCTTGATCTCCTAGGGCCAGAGGATGATAAAATGGTTTGTGGGCTCTGGCTGGTGCCACAGGGATGAGAGGCTGTGCCTGACCCCACACCCCTCCCCACTCATCTCTGAGGATGGCTTTGTTTCTTCCAGCCCTCAGGGCTTGTGTTCCGTGGGAGGCTAGGACAGTTTTTGTTATCGACTAGACATATCAGTTTCAATGACAATCATCCTAAAACACACACACACACACACACACACACACACACACACACAATTCTCATGATTTCTTCCTTGCTCTGAATATGCAAGTTTTAAAGGGAAAGGAAAGAAAGATGTGGTTTAGAGAAGAAAGACACTATAACAACAGGGAAGTTAAGTGATGACCCATAGTACCATCTCTCAACTAACAGTGTGGAGTTTACTTCCAAAACTATGAGCACATAAAGAAATATATTTCCTCAGAACATGCACCAGGAAAGTGAACATAGGTTGCTGCGTCAAGAATCTTGAGACAAAAGATATAAACGATATCTTGAGAGGGAGGGGAAATACCACATGCAATGAAATGAAATGAGAAAGGAGGCTGATGGAGGGCAAAGAAAAAAAAAATCCCTAGCTAATAACATGTTCTTTCCTTCCTTCCTAACACAATGACACACACGTCTTAATGAAGCCAGTGAGTTCTGAGACTGATGTAAAAGTTCCAAAAAAAATACTCTTCAGCAAAGGCCCCTGGGTAAATGGTGTCATTTCTAATTTCTCCAGTTCCTGTGATTTAGAGCAGACCCAGGATCTGAAATTCACACCAGCTCTTTGTACAACAGGGTCCAGGGCAGCCAGGGCCCGGGCCCAGGGAGCAGGAACGCAGACTTCCTATATGATTTCACTACCGCGGCCCTGCTTTGTCTCACATTTAAAATAATTTGCCAGGTAAAAATAAACTTCTCAGAATCACTGAGTGAAAAATGTACTTAACAATTCAATCCCTGTAAGTTTGGGATTGACAGAGAAAGTGCAGCCGAGGCTAATTAAATTACAGAAAGTGTATTTGAATGGTGGTTTCACTGGTGAGTTTATTAATTCACAGCATTATCATTGTTATTATTACCACAACTCTGTAAATTATGCTTTTCATGAGATAGTGAAATGTGTGAGCTGTTGGCTCTCAAGGATACCCTGCTTATCTGTTGGTTTCTCTCCTGAGTACCATTCGTAGAAAGCAAATCCCATTTGTCCTAAGTCCTATGCCCCAGATGGCACGTTCTGCATCATTTTTGTTTATTACTCTTTGGAAATAATTAAAGTCTCCAAGAAAATTTCCTTTCCCTCTGCTTTTACCAATAACTCTCACAATAGGAATAAGTGTGGTTTGTAATGTCAGCTCCTTGCAGGATAGTTTCCCTGCACTTAGCTGATTTGTAAAACTCAGACTCCCAGGCTTAAGTCTAATGGAATCAGAACTGCTCTTTATCCCTTGGGGACAATTTATCGTCTATAGATAGCACCCAGACTGCCCCATGTTAGTAAAGATTACTTGCCAATTTATATATGTTCACTTGCCCAATAATTTTGGGCAAATCTGAGGGGATTTGACTGAAATGAGCAAATTTAGCTATAAGACATATTAGGCAAGGATGCCAAGTTTCTTGAGTTGAGAAGATTCTCCCAAATTTGTGCAAGATGCTCCCTATCTCTAATATAAAGCAATTTTTACTTCTAGGCCTTTCTACTCATAGTGTGGTCTCTGAATCAGCAGCATTGGCATCACCTAACAGCTTGTTAGAAATCCCAAACCTACTAAACCAGAATCGGTACTTTATTAACATCCCCAGCTGATTCATCTGCACATTAAAGTTTGAGGAGCATTGCTAGAGTATGGAGTAGAGATACGTCTTCTCATCTCCCCTCTGCCAGCAGCAACTGTCACCATGATTTTCTGCACAAAAGCTTGAAATATGCTATATTGACAAACTTAGAAATTATATTCTAATATATATTCTCATTCTGAAGAAATTTAACGGAATTTATCCAGTATCTGTCTCAAAAAATAAACACAAATGAAACATCTATCACCAAGATGGTCTATTCTGCAACTCATACTATTTTAGAGGAAAAATTAAGTGTGTTGGATGGTCATTAGATAACTGACTTTATCCTCTATGATTCAATTACCTTTTTACTCCATGCCCTAGAGATTACTAATGTTGTGTAATGAAAACATCACCAGGATTTAGTGGTCTGCAGACTGCATTTCCCCCCAAAAAAACATTTTAGGAAAAGAAAAAAAGGATAAAAGAGTACCTAAAATAAACATTTTCAAATGAAAAATATTAATTTATAAAGTAAAAATCCCAATTTCATATCCATTTTCTTTCCTACCATGAGGGTCTCCTTGAATTTCATAACATGCTAAACATCGCTTATTTCAGGAGATACTTCCACTGATAATATCACTGTATATTATGTAGTTGTGTATGTAGATCACATTTACAAAAAACTTTTGCATATGATAATGACATTTCTCTTTTAATTTTCATGTCAAATTAAGAATAATTAATTTTATCTCCTTCAGTCATAAAAATATTCATGTCAAATAATTTGCCATTTCAGTAACCATAAATATGATAAAATTCTCTGCATTAGGAAAGAATTCACATCACTGCAGTTCTTGCAAAAAAAGAAGAAAGAAAGAGAGAAAGAGAAAGAAAGAAAGAATGAACAATCTATGTGGGGTGGGGAAGGGCGAAAGAAAGAAAGAAAAAGGAAAGAAAGAAAGATGGATTGATTGCAGTTCTTGGAGAAAGGGTCTCACTTAGAATTATTTTAAGCAAAGAAAAGTAGCACTTCTAAAAAGGACCATCATTTTACAGAAATAGTTTTCCAGGTGTTTTATACTAACTTCAACCATCTTTAGGGAGATACAAATAAAATGTTTTTCATGTATAGTAACTGTGATCCTCTTCTAAAAACAAATACACACTTTGAGTTTAAAAATTCCCTTGGTGATATGTACAGGAAGAGCTTTCACAGTGGTACTAATGCATTCTGAATTACTGTGGAGCAGCTCTGGGAATCCCTAGCTCCTCGGTAAAAATAGTTGTTCTGCTTCCCCTCAAACACTCTGTAGAAGACAGTCCTTTAGTGATGCAAAAACTCTCTATTAGTATTCATGGATCTCTGTGGATGCCATGTTTCAATTTGTCTTAGAGTTGGTTCTAGGGCAGTTGTTCTTCATGGCTCCAGTTGATATTATAGCTACAGCATGGCAATAAGGAAAGACCAAGATCACAGCAGGGTTACGCTTTAAGGCTGAGGGAAGAAATGAGTGTGAATAAAGGGTCTATAGGATTGTAGCTTGTCTGGACTGGGAATAACAGCCTGGAAAAGAGGGGAGGAGTGGAAAGAGGTAGGGTGACAGTGGGTAGATGGTGATGGAAGGCAGGCAGCAGGAAGGGAATTAGCATCAATTTAAGGGAATATGAGGAAAGAGCTATTGCTCTGATTGGGGTTAGGGTAGGCTATAAAACAGTGCCCAGGACATAACAGAGCTTGCCCACATCCACCATAAGTAAAGGCAACATGGAAGTTGCATCTAGGCAACTTGGGAACTGAAATCAGGACCAAGACAGCTAGATGGAGTCAGAACATGTGCCATGAATCCAGCGTGTTTCTGAGAAGTCTATTTGAGACTTCTGGTAAAGAGATAGGAGCATATCCCTAGTTGAGGCCTAGTTGGAAGAATGACAAGCCCCAGAAGGTTGCTTGGGAGTCATTTGACCACCCTTCTAGCATCAATGACCCAATGAGGGACAAAAAAATTCCAGTGATTCCTCTCCTAGGGACCCAGACCAGAAGCCAGAAAATAATTCATTGTAACATTGAATACCAAAGAAATCCTGATAGAGCTGGTGAAAAATTGGCCCATTATAGAGCCTGTAAGATACCTAAGAGTATGTTGAGATGAGACAGTAGGTGGGAAAGAGAAGATGCAAAGAGATGACATTATGTACAATTAAGAGAACAATCTATGTGGGGTGGGGCAGGGCAAAAAGATTCTTAGTTCTAGTAAGCTGAGTTGGGTCTTAAAGGATATGATAATTTCCTTCAGGGAGGAAGGGAAAAGAAACATTTATTTAGCACATGGATTTTTCTTAGCACAATGCTAGATGCCCACAATAAGCAAAACTGTTGCAATAATCTGAATTTGTATTATAGAATTTAACTGAAGATAGGAAGAAAGCCTACCTTCTAGAGATTTTAGTATCTTAGAACTAAGCCACATTGGAGATATTGTGGACAAAATGGTCATAAGGGATAGAAGGACAACTAAGTAATATAACATGAAAGCACTTTGAAAATTATAAATAATGTAATACATATATGAAACTGTGATAGGAAAAATATAAGTGAAGATTCTCTGTGTGAGATCCAGTCTAATGGCTTTGCATTGAAAATGCAGGATAATTGTTCATATGTCTATCAATCTTTGAAAGAAAACTTCCTGAGAGTTGAAATAAGAATACATGACAAGGATCAGAACATGTAGATGCTCAGTGTTAAAGAAATGTTAACATTTACCCTATTATTACTGAGAGCTAATATGGCAAGAATCTAGACATTTCAGCATTTCTATGTACATTTATAGAAAATATTATGAATGGCAGTCCTATGTACTTTCTTTGTCTATAAGAATCGACTATTTAATTCCCAATATTATTATCATCTTGGATTTTTATCCCTATTAAGTGTATTTAGAGATCTCACTGAAATGCTACCATCTTCTCTATGAAGACTTCCTAATTTTTCTGGGAAGTTACTCTCTCCTTCCTTAGGATCCCATGGCCTCTGCTCAGTTCTCTCAGAGCATGATAACTTATTTATCTATTTGTCTGCCTCACCCATTAGATTTTGATACAGGTACTATGTGGCACATATTATGTCATCAGTAAATATTTGTTAAATAAAGGAATTAAAAAGCAAGTTGAGAATGTAAGATGTGTGTGCCAAGACCAACTGTATAGACTTACTGCTTGAACTAAACATAAAATTTCAAATACTATTAGAAAATTAGAGAATATATTTTCATGGTTAACTCCTACCTCCTTCAAATGTTGCTTTAAGTGTCATTATCTCACTATCTTGACTAACTCCACTAAAAGTGAACCTCCCACCCAGGCCTAACGCCCCCATTTTTCTCTTACCTTGTTCTATTTTTCTGACAGTGTTCGTTATGTTTGCTTGTTGTTTTTCTTCCTCAGTAGAATGAACACGATGAAGGCAAGAATTTCTTTTCTTGTTTTGTTCATTTCTATATCCTGAATGCCTAAAACAAGAGTAGGGATATAGTAGTTGGGCAATGCATATTAATTGAATAAATATATTAATGAATAAGGACTTGTCAAAAGCATTCTGTTCTTATTGTTTTGTTGACTAGGGAAAGTAGACTCAAAGATTTAGATAAGTTTACAGATTTGCACATCAATAGGTTACAAAAGAGATGGACAGTATTACCTTACAGCCCTCAAGGTGGGCATCAAGAGTCAGACTACACGATGCATCCACCATTTAGACATTACAAGTCTAATGCAACGTATTTTGATAAAGATGTTTCACAGGACAGAGCCAGTCCTAACAAAGCTTTTTAAAAAAACAATCACATTTATTTCTGATGAACAATTTTAGGCTGACACCCTAGGGTGCCTATAGTTTCTCTTATAAGGGCGTTTTTTCATTTTGGCTGAAGGCTTTTACGTAAGTACAGTGTAATCATTATTTACAACTTACTGTTTTATAGCCATTATTGAGGCTAAACCCATCTAGATGAAGAGATATGACCAGCATTTATATTATCTAACCTGTTGGGAAATTTTCGTTAAGAAGTCCACTCTGTCAAAAATCATTTCCAGGTCTCTGAGCCAGTCCTACAGATACACACATATTCTTTTCTCTTATTTCATCATCAGTATATAGGTGATTCTCAAACATAGAGCATGGTACTAGCCACTAAGAATGCCAAAAGAGATAAACCATGGTTTCTGCTCGATCTTGTTGAAGAGATGGGACATGCACATAAAAAGCATAGGGCAGCTGGGTTGAGGGCCACAGAAATAGCACAGGTAGGAAGAGCCATAGAATTTCCCAGGAAGAAGTGAGAATGAGAGTTGGTGGAGGTTAAGTTGGGGGAGTTAGAATTTGATCTAAGTTTTGAAAAAATTTGGCAAAATAAAGATGGAAGAGTTTTTCCTCTAGGCTAGCCACATCTTTTAACTAGTCTTCTGTTTTACTGGGGGAATAATTCTCAGTCTCTTGAAACTTCTTGATTTCTTTTTCCTATAAAATAGCTGAGTGCACACTCTGCCCTTCAATGTGCTGACTCCCTAATTCATTTGACATGAATGAAAATGCAAATTTCTAATTTAGAAAAAACTAGAACTTCTTCTCTTGTTAACTAAGTGTGCTGATCATATTATTTTCATAAAAAATAGGACAGTTTATTTTCAGTGGCTTCCATGTGACCATCCCAATGTGAGAGGATTTGATTTTTCCAAATCCAAACAGGCTAAAACTTATTAAAAAGAGTAATTCATTATTAGTATTTTAAAAAATCTTTTCTGGGATGAGCCCCAAAGTTTTGTTTTTATTCACTTTTTTAAATAAACTTTTTTGCATCATAAAGGTAATATGAGTAAAATATAAAAATACAGAAATGTTTGAAAAATATCTCAGTTCCACCCTGTACTCACTACTAATATTTTGGTAGGCATAAACTGCATTCAGTTACTAAATGTATGCTCAGACCCCAAATGACACTTGAGGTTATCTTCATGGGAGCATTAGAAAGTAAACATTAGTGTTTACTTTGAGAATTTGAGTGCTGCTCCCCAGTTTTTCTTCCTTAATCCCTCAGATGAAATATTTCTTAACTTTCTTTACTGGGGAGCATTCAGAAATGGTGCATATTCATTGCTGACAACATCCCCAACTGGTAAATTGAAAAATGGATCATCCCATCGTTTCCCTTGCACCTGCATGAGTCTGTCTTCTCTAACGTGCTTAGCCAGAGTGTAAGTGGATGCATCTGCTTTACAAGTTAACCGATAGAATTTGTTTATAAACCCACTGAAGAGCTAAATGAAGCAAACTGCATTATGGTGCTTACTAATTACATTTCATTTCAGCTGAAAGCTTATTACAGATACAGCCTGAAAACCTGACTTTTTAATTTTGTTTACATCCACTTCTGCTTTTACTTCAGCCCTGGAAGATTTTTTTCCATAAAACTGAGGAGGATTAAAGCAGTTGACTGGAGGAGGCTGAGGTAATCCTTAATATCCCCTCAACCATGTATGTTAATAAGAAAAGGCCGGGGCTCTTGCTACAGATTGGTATCACTACTTGTACTAATGCATTCCTCAGACATCTAGAATGCATGGATGTCTTTCACTTGCCTTTAACTCACCACTTCCTGAGCAGAGGTTATGTTTCTTATAGACAGAGTAATATGACTGTAAGGGCAAAACAAGCTGATATCCAAAACCACAGATATCTGAAAAAGCCACATTCTTAACACTGTCATGTCAACTCAGATGTGCTCTTCTCTTTTTTCATCAAAATGAAGTTGTCCCCAACATTTCACTAGCTGTTAGCTTTGTGCATATTCAGAAGTGACAGGACTGTGATGGCCTGAGCTCCATTGCTAGTGGATTCTTCCCACATTTCTCCTAAAAAGCAGTTTCTCTCCCCACCATCTCCTTCAATCTTACAACAATTTTACAAAACTAAAATGCTATAATTACTTTCTAGAACAGTCACCTGCACAATGACCATGCTATATAGGATCCTGAATCTCTAGGCTGTTTAGATTACTACCCTCTTTTACAATTTCTCTTTGATAGAATTAGAATCCCTCACATTCACATATTATGGTTACTTCTATCTTAGCTTCTCCATTCTACCACGCCTACAGATGCTACCTCATAAGATTTTCATATCATTATGAGGGTGACGGAGCAGGAACTGAATTATCTGGCCATGAATGACACAGGCCTTCTTGTTCTCTTCATGGATCTCCCTACATAGAAATTTTCGAAGTCTGTGGGGTCCCCTTTAGGAAGTCTATGGGATCAAACTATTTTCATAAAAATACTGACATATTACCTGCCTTTTTTACTGTTTTGACATTTGCACTAATAGTGCAAAAGCAGTGGCGAGTGTAAGTGGTCGTGCCTTCGTCCAGATAGAGGCAGTGGCACCAAGATGCTAATTAGGGTCATATTTTTCATCATCATGTACTTGCAGGAAAAAAAAAGCCACTGTCACTTAAGGATGTCTTTGATGAAGTAGTAAAAATTATTTTATTAGGTCTCAACCCTTGACATGCTTCTTTTCAGTATGACAAAATGGGAAGTATATATAAAGCACTTCTGCTGCATACAGAAGTACGATATGCATCTGTGCAGTTATTTGAGTTGAGAGCTCAACTAGCTTATTTTTTAATAGAATGCCATTTTTGCTTGAAAGAATGACTGACAAACTATGGTTATTCAGACTTGGGTATCTGGCAGACATTTTGTCAAAAATGAACAAAGTGAGCTTGTCACTTCAAGGAAAACAACTGACAGTATTTGTTGCCGACAATAAAATTTGAGCTATCAAGCAAAAATTAGAATTTTGGAAAATTTGTATCTGCCACGGTGAGCTTGACAGCTTCCCAATACTTAAAGGCTTTTCAGATAAGACTGGTGAGATATTAATGAATATCATTTGTTGATACCGAATTATAAAATGTGTCAACATTTAGAAAATCTGTATAAATCAATGAAGCAACATTTTCCAAATGACCAATCATGGTGTTATAAAATTAGATATGAGTAAAAGAGTCATACAAAGTGAAAAATATCTGTTAAGTCTATCTGATCTAATGTGTCATTTTAGGCCAATGTTCTCGTATTGATTTTCTGTCTGGATGATCTATTCATTGGTGTAAGTGTGATATTAAAGTCCTCTACTATAATTATATTGATGTCTATTTTTCCCTTTAGGTCTATTAATATTTGCCTTATATATTTAGGTGCTCCTATGTTGAGTACATAAATATTTACAAATTTTCTATCTTCTTTTTGGATTGATCATCATATAATATCCTTCTTTACCTCTTACAACAGTCTTTGTTTTAAAATCTATTTTTTATGATATAAGAATAGCTATTCGAGCTTTCTTTTGGTTCCTACTTTCATGGAATATTCTTTCACTTTCAGTCTTTGTGTATCCTCACATCTGAAGAGAGTCCTTTCTAGGCAGTATATAGATAGGTCTTATTTCTTTATGTATTCAGCCACTCTATGTCTTTCGATTAGAGAATTTAGACCATTTATAGTTAAAGTAATTATTGATAGGTATGTGCTTATTGACATTTTGTTCATCATTTTCTGGCCTTTTTTGTAGTTCTTCTCTGTTCTTTCTTCTTCTCTTGTGCTCTTCCTTTGTGGTTTGATGACCTTCTTTAGTGGTATGCTTCTATTCCTCTCTCTTTATCTTTTGTGTATTTACTATGTGTTTTTGCTCTACATATAACAACTTATATCTATAATAGTCTGTTTTCAGTTGTTAAGGATTTAAGTTTGATCACATAGTAAAATTCAACATTATTACTCACCTCACCCCCATGTTTTGTTTTTGATATTACCTTTTACATTTTAAATCTTGTGTATCCTTTAATTATTTTAATCATAGTTTTTTTACTACTTTTTTCTTTTAAATTTCATACTAGCTTTATAAATGATTTATCCACTTCCTTTATTATATATTTACCTTTGCAGTGAGATTTATTCTTTCATATGAGTTATTACCAATTAGTACCCGTAAATAAGTCCCTTTAGCATTTCTTGTAAGGCCAGTGATGAATCCATTTAGCTTTTACTTGTCTGGAACTCTTTATCGCTCCTTCACTTGTGAATGGTAACTTTGCTGGGTAGAGTATTTTTGCTTCGTCATTCTTTTCTTTGAGTACCTTGAATATACTGTGCCACTTCCGTCTGGTCTGCAAAGTTTCTACTGAAAAATCTGCTAACAGTCTTATGGGGGTTCTCTTATACATAACAAGTTGTTTTGTTCTTGCTGTTTTTCATGTTCTCTCCATATCTTTAACTTTTGACATTTTAATTATAAAGTGTCTTGACGTGTCTCTTTGAGTTCCTCTTATTTGGAACTCTGGATTTTCTGGATCTGAATGTTCTTTCCTTTTTCCAGGTTAGAGAATTTTTCACTCATTATTTCTTCATATGAGATTCTTCCCCTTTCTTTCTCTCTTCTCCTTTTGGGAATCCTATAATATGAACGTTAGACCATTTGATGTTATCCCCTAAATCCCTTAAGCTTTCTTTACTTTTCTTTATACTTTTTTCTTTTTGCTACTCTGTGTTCCACTGCTTAGCCTTCAAGTCAATTGATTCTTTCCTCTGCTTCATCTAGTCTGCTACTGAACACCTCTAGTGTAGCAGTTCTAAGAGGAAGGTCCATAGCAATAAATGCCTACCTCGAGAAATAAGAAAAATCTCAAAACCCTACCTTTACACCTCATGGAACTAGAGAAAGAACAAACAAAGTCCAAAGTTAGTAGAAGAAAGGAAATAACAAAGATTAGAGCAGAAATAATGAAACAGAAACTAAAAAAATAGAAAAGATCAACAAAACTAAGAGCTGGTTCTTTGAAAAGACAAACAAAATTGAAAAACCTTTAGCTAGAATCATCAAGAAAAAAAGAAGACTCAAATAAATAAAATAAAAAATGAAAGAGGAGATGTTACAGCTGATGCCACAGAAATACAAAAGATCATAAGAAACCACTATCAACAAATATATGCTTAAAAATTGGACAACCTAGAAGAAATCAGTAATTCCTAGAAAAATAAAACCTACCAAGTTTGAATCATGAGGAACTAGAAAATATGAACAAATTACTAGTAAGGAGATTGAATCAATAATCAAAAATCTCCTAAGAAACAAAAGTCCAGGACCAGAAAGCTTCACTAAATGAATTCTACTAAACATTCAAAGAAAAATTAATAACCAATCCTTCTCAAACTCTAAAAAAATTAAAGAGGAAGGAACCATCCAATCTCATTTTATGTAACCAGCATTACCTTGATACCAAAACCAGACAAGGATACCATAAGAAAAGTAAATTACAAGCCAATATTCCTGATGGACATAGCTGCAAAAAATGGTCAATAAAATATTAGCAAAGCAAATTCAACAATACATTAAAAGGATCACATACCATAATCAAAAGGGATTTATTCTAGGGATGTAAGGATGATTCATATTGGCCAATCAACCAGTGTGATACACTATGTTAACAAAATGAAGGATAAAAATCATGTGATCATCCAATAGATTCAGAAAAAGCATTTGAAAAAATTCAACACCTATTTATGATAAAAATTCTCAACAAAGAAGAAATGCACTTCAACATAAAAAAGGCCACATGTGACAAGCCCACAGCTGACATCATACTTAGTGGTAAAAAGCTGAAAGCTTTCCCTCTAAGATTAGGAACAGGACAGGGATGTGAATTTTCACCACTTTTATTCAACATAGTATTGGAAATCCTAACCAGAGCAATTAGGCAAGAAAAAGAAATAAGAGAAGACAACCAAATTAAAAAAAAAAGAAGTAAAACTATCACTATGTGCAAGTGATATGATATTGTACATGTACAGTCACTAAAGACTTGAACAGAAAACTGTTAGAACTAATAAATGAATCAGTAAAGTTTTAGGATATAAAATCAATACACAAAAAATTAAAAATCTGTTGTGTGTAGGTGCACCTGGGTGGCCCAGTTATTTAAGTGACTGCCTTTGGCCCAAGTCATGATCCTTGAGTCCCAGCATTGAGTCCCGCATTTGGCTCCCTGCTCAGCAAGTGGTCTGCTTCTCCCTCTGAACCTCCCCCTCCATGCTCTCTCTCTCTCATTCTCTCCCTCTCAAATACATGAATAAAATCTTTTAAAAAAATCTCTTGTGTTGCTATATACTAATAATATACACAATATATATATATTTTTTCTTTAAAATTGTGGGAGGCAGGGGTGCCTGGGTGGCTCAGTGGGTTAACCCTCTGCCTTTGGCTCAGGTCATGATCTCGGGGTCCTGAGATCGAGCCCTACATCAGGCTCTCTGCTCAGCAGGGAGCCTGCTTCCCCCTCTCCCTCTTCCTGCCTCTCTGCCTACTTGTGATCTCTTTCTCTCTGTCAAATAAATAAATAAAATCTTAACAAAAATAAAAAAATAAAATTTAGGGAGGCAGTTTCTTCTAACAGACCAAGATACACCCAAAACCAAGTGTGTGGCTCTGTTCTATTCACCAACCTAATCATATATATTTTTCTCTTTTTTTCCTTTCTTCTCCCCCTCGTTTTGGGTCCCTTCTGATTTGATTAGTGTATATTTTTCTGGGGTCGTTGTTACCATTTTACCTTTTTGTTTTCTCATTCATCTATTCTTCTCTGGATAAAATGACAAGATGGAAAAACTCACTCCCCAAAAAAGAACAAGAGGTAGTACTGACTGCTGGGGACCTTATTAATACAGACATTAGTAAGATGTCGGAACTAGAGTTCAGAATGATGATTATAAAGATATTAGCTAGAGAATGGACACTTTTTGT
>CM052806.1:32038519-32088035 GCA_028533885.1 Nasua narica
TAGCCAAACTATGGAAAGAGCCTAGATAGCCATCAACAAATGAATGGATAAAGAAGATGTGCTGTGTGTGTGTGTGTATGTGTATATATATATATATATATATATATATATATATATATATCAACAAATATATATATACATATATATGCGTATATATACATATACAACAGATATATATATATATATCTCAACAAATTAATGGATAAAGAAGATGTGTTGTGTATATATATATATATACACACACACAGTGGAATACTATGCAGCCATCAAAAAACATGAAATCTTTCCATTTGCTACAATGTGGATGGAACTAGAGGGTATTATACTAAGCGAAATAAGTCAATCAGAGAAAGACAATTATCATATGACCTCACTGATATGTAGAATTTGAGAAACAGGCAGAGGATCATAGGTGAAGGGAGGGAAAAATGAAACAAGATGAAACCAGAGAGGGAGACAAACCATAAGAGACTCTTAATCTCAGGTAACAAACTGAGGGTTGCTGGAGGGGAGGGGGGTTGGAGGGATGGGGTGGCTGGGTGATGGACATTGGCGAAGGTATGTGCTATGGTGAGTGCTGTGAATTCTGTAAGACTGAGGAATTACAGACCTGTACCTCTGAAATAAATAATACATTATATGTTAATTTAAAAAATTCATGGAGTAAAACAAAACAAAAACAAAAAACTGGATTAAAGACTTGAACATAAGACCTAAAACCATAAAACTCTTAGAAGAAAATTTAGAGAGTAAGCTCCCTGACATAGGTACTGGTAATGATTTTTGAATCTGACACCAGAAACAACAGCAAAAATAAACAATCAGGACTACATCACACTAAAAAGCTTCTGCACAGCAAAAGAAACCATCAACAGAATGTAAAGGCAACATACTGAAGGGGAGAAAATATTTGCAAATCATTTATATGATGAGAAGCTAATACCCAAAATATATAAAAAAAAAATCTCAATAGCAAAAACAAAAATTAAAAAAAATCCAATTATAAAAAATGAGCAGAAGATCTGAGAAAATATTTTTTCAAAGAAGCATATAGATGGCAAACAGGTATATGAAAGGATGCTCTATATCATTAATCATCAGGGAAATGCAAATCAAATCTGCAATGAGATATCACTTACACCTGTTAGAATCAAAAGACTAGAAATAGTAAGTGTTGGTGAGGATGTGGAGAAAGGGAACCCTCATACACTATTGTTGGAAATATAAATTAGTACAGCCAGCATGAAAAACAGTATGAAGTGTCCTCAAGAAATTAAAAACAGAACTACCATATAATCTGGCTATTCCACTTCTGGGTATTTTCTAAAGGAAAAAAAAACACTAATTCAGAAAGATATATGCACCCCTATGTTCATTGCAGCATTATTTATAATAGCCAAAATATGGAAATAAGTAACTTAAGTGTCCCTCCATGGATGTATGGATAAAAAAGATGTGGTATGTATATACAGTGGAATATTATTTATCCACAAAAAAGAATGAATTCTTGTCATTTGTGACAACATGAATGGACCTTGAGGGCATTATGCCACACGAAAGAAGTCACATAATGAGCAAATACTGCATGATCTCTCCTATATGTGGAAGTCATTTATCCTTATTTATTTTCTTCCTGTTTGATTCATAAATTACTAACAGAAGGGCATTGAAGTCTACCACTATAGAGGATTTGCCTAATTCTTGAACTTCTGTAGTTTTTCTCATATTTCATGCTGTTTTGTTACGTACATATACCTTAAGGAGCATATGTCTTTTTGGAGAACTGGTCATTCTCTCCCATGTAATACTTTTCTTTATCCCTGATAACTTTCCTTGTTCTGAAGTTAGGTTTGTCTGAAATTAATATAATTACCCTTCTTTCTTTTGATTAGTCTTAGAATCTTCTCCATTCCTTTACTTTAAACCTATCTGAATTTTTATATTTAATGTGGATTTCTCTTAGACAACATGATTAGGTCCTATTTTTTTTAATCCACTCTGACAATCTCTGTCTTTTAATTAGTGTATTTAGACCAGTCACATTTAAAGTGACTATTGTTATGGTTGGATTAATATTTACTATATTTGTAAGGTTTCTATTGATTGCTTTTTTTGGTTTATTTCCCTCTCTTTTTCTATCTTTCTGGTTTTAATCGAGAATTTTATATTATATAATTACATTTTATTTCATTTTGTAATGTATCAATTTTAATTCTTTTAAAAAGAACTTTAGTGGTTGCTCTAGAATTTACAACAGACATTTTTAACTAACATAAGTCCACCTTTAAATAACATGATGCACCAACATTTAGTGCAAGTTTCTTGTAACAGATTATTTCTAATTTCTCTCTACTGCTCCTGTGACATCACTGCCATTCATTTCTCTTATCCTTATGCTATAATCACCTAATACATTGTTACTAAAGTTGCTCTTGAAAATCAGTTCTTTTAGATAAATTTTGTATAAGAGAAATAAAAACAATTTATTTTACCTTCATTTATTCCTTCATATTCCTTTCTTTATATACATTCAAGTTCCTGTCCCATATCATTTTCTTTTGTCCTGAAAAGCTTATTTTAACATTTCCTGACGGGTAGGTCTAGTGGCAATCTTTTTCTCAATTTTTGATGAAGAAAGTTTGTTTCTCTTTAACTTTGGAAGGAAAATTTTGCTAGTTATAGAAGTCTAGGTTGATGAGGCTTTTTTCCCCCCTTCTAGCCCTTTGGAATATGTAATTCCATTCTTCTTGCTTGCATGGTTTTGATGAGAAGCATGCCATAATTCTCATCCTTATTCTTCTATAGGTAAGATGTTTCTCCCCTACCCCTTTGGATTGTTTCAAAGCTTTCTCTTTGATTTTGATTTGCTACAGTTTGAATATGATATGCCTAGGTGCTTCCAGGGGATTGCTTTATTTTGTTTTATTGTATTTATCCTGCTTGGTGCTCTCTGAGATTCCTACATCTAGGTTTTGTGTCTGTCGACAATTTTGGAAAGTTCTCAGGCATTAATATTTCAAATATTTCTTCTGCTTTATCCTCATTTCTTCTCCTTCTAATAGTCCAATTATGCTGATGTTGTACCTTTTAAATTTTTTTCCATAGTTTTTTAGGTCCTGTTCTATTTTGTTATCTTCCTGTTTCTCTTTGCACTTTAGCTTGGGAGGTTTCTATTGGCCTATCTTCAAGCTTACTGATTCTTTTCTTGGCTGTGTTGAGTATACTAGTGTGTCCATCAAAGGCATTTTTAATTTCTATTAGAGTGTTCTTGATTTCTAGCATTTCCCTTGGATTCTTTCTAACAGGTTCTATCTCTGTACTTATATTACTAAAATATTCTTGCATGTTATCTACTTTTTCCTTTAGAAGTCTTAGATTACTAATCACATTTATTTTAAATTCCCTGTCTGATAATTCCAAAAGCTTTGTCATCTTTGAGTTGGAGTCTGATGCTGGCTTTGTCTTTTCAGATTGTTTTATTCTCTTTACCTTTTAAGACACCTTATAATTTTTTGCTGAAGGGTAGACATATTATATTAAGTAATAGAAATTGAGGTACATAGAAACTGAAGCAAACACTAGAAATGTAGTGTGAGGATTTATGTTAATTTTACTAAGAGCTGGACTGTATTTAATGTTCAAGCTACAGTTGTCAGAGGCTTTACCTTCCTCTGGTGTTTTTGGTTTTGTTTTCCCTTTTGACTTTGGGGTTCCCTAAACACTCTTCCTCAGAGCACATTTGTGTCTTGTACCTCTTTCAGCTGTAATCCACTATCATCCCAGAGCCCTACTGGTTTGGTGCTAAAATATGGAGGAGATGGAACAGTCTAAAATCTTATGAAATCATTTTCTCCTATTTTTCGACCTGTGTCTTTGAGCTGTGAACAAGTGTTTTCCCAAGTTATAGCTCCCCCTACCCATCTGGTGCAACAGAAAGGCTAGAAGAGACTGGAATTGGAGAAATGCCCTTCCCTTAGCTAGGATAAAGGTCTGGTCAAGTTTTTCCCCTGGAGAGTAGGCCTTTGTTAGGAAGAACACTGGTCCTATTTCAGAATAATTACCCTTCACTTTTTCTTGCCAGAACTGTGAATGTTCTTTCTCAGATTTTCAGTATTAGCATCCAGTGGGATCCCTTGTAGTTTAGGGATTCCCTTAAGACTATTCCATAAGACTGTTACTTCCTTCTTGCTAGGAGACTCACTCTTTTGCTTTCTTTGATGAAATAAGCTATCATGTTGGGAGACTCTGGCAAGGTACTGAAGGTAAGCTCTAGCCCTCAAAAAACTGAATCCTGCTAATAACCAAGTGAGTGACTTTGAAATGCTGCTCTTTCTCTAATCAGAACTTCAGGTGAGATGATAGACACTAAGCTAACACCCTGATTTCAGACTTTTAAAAGACCATGAAGCAGAGAACCCAGCTAAGCCATGGCCAACTCCTTGCCCACAGAAATTGTAAAATAATACTTGTTTGTTGTTTTAAGCAGTTAGGTTATGGAGTAATTTGCAATGCAGTAATAGAGAACTAATATACCATATATTATAAATCAAAATTGGACAAAAATCCACTTATGTTTAATTATAAAGTAAATACATCCATTAAACAAGCTTCCCCCCACCCACATCATGTCATATATATATCCAGAGACAATAAGAAAGAAATGCTCCAAAAGCCAAAAGGCTGCCAGTGGTCTTCAGGATGGTAAAATTATGGTTGATTTATCTTGTTTTCTTTTTGGGCTAATTTCTAAAATTCTTTAAATATATATCACTTTTATAACAAATCTTAAGTTCCTTAATGCAAAATACATTTTAAGTTTATTAGGGATTTGAAATTTTTTTTTAGTTTTCTTTTTCCACTGTTGCCTAAATATAATGGTTTATGTAACATAGGATGAAACCTAGGGAAATCATTTACCCCTGGCTCCCGTATTCTTAATTCATCAGTTTTAAACCATGACAGTGAAATGAGAATCCCTTGTTTTTGAAAGGCCTCTAAGAAACACAATCCCACAACTACCTTTGCTAGACTATTCCTTTATTTCATAATTTGTCATAGTATAAATTTTTCGTGTTCAACATAAATACCTCAGTTCCAAATAAATAAATTTTTAATTATCTCTACCAATAATAGAAAAACATGATATGTTCAGTTACAGTATTGAGCACCTACTGTGCTTCTGCTTCTGTAAAATTTATTATCATATGCTCTGCTTTCTTCATAGGATTTTTATAAGGATGAGTATAATGTAAATTTAAGGTGCTATAGAAAAACAAGTCATTGTTTAAATAAATTATCTTTGTTTTCTCACCATAAATGATGCTTAATAGAGTCTTTAAAAATACACTTGAGTACTCTTTTATTTAGCAAACTATCTTTAAGGTTTAATATTGGTGGATATTAATCAAATTTTAAAGGCTTATTCATGATCATTTTTGTTTAACTACTTCTCCATAAAATAATACTGAACCTTCCAAAGGAGTTTTCAAGACCTGCCTGCTAGTCCTATTAGTTACATGTGTTACTTGCCTGTTTGACAAAGAGGAAAGTGAATTTCCTTCTATTTATCACTCTGGAATCTGTACAATTAAGATCATATTTCCAGCTCTTAGCATTTCCTACATACTAGATACTTAATTAATTTTCTATGTCACACTTATTTTATAGTCTATGCTGACTGGCCCTTGCAAGGCAAACATTCACACTTGGAATAATAAATATTTTGCCTTTATTTCCTGTCTTTCCATACGCTCCACTCTTTCTCTTTCCTTGTCCTGTTCAACTTCATTATGTCTGTCTTTCTTAACTATTACTTATACTACATGTGTATTTGAAAGTAAACCCACTTTTGGGAAATTTCATTTGATTTCTTTATTCTTTTCTGAGATTTTGTTATGGTTTACTTTCAAAATATTTAAGGCATCATAATACAAATAAATACAGAAGTACAGACCAATAAAAAGGAAAAGGAAGGGCCAAATAATGATGACTAGGGGATGGATAACAGAATGAAGGGCTAAAGATGCTTCCGTTAATCCTGGAGAAATGAAATTAATGATCAAGTTTCCAGGCAGCCAAATTTAAAAAGGCATTATGAGTTAGATCATTTGTGTTAGCTAATAAAGAAACATGTGAGTTTCATTTTCTAATATGAGGCTGACTTAGAAGTCTCTATGGCATATAGCATGGTTTGAGATTGTTGATTGCCATGCAGTTATTCTGGGACTTTACTAAAACATGTACTGAGAAGCTGCTTTGTCCCAGACACTGTGGTGGTGGGAGGGTGGGGGGGTGGGCGGGGCAGATATATAGAGAAGAACAAGAAAAAAACCTGCCTCCAATGCCCTCCAGAAACTAGTTCTAGAAAAGGAAGACCAAGGGTGCCTAGTTGGCTCAGTCAGTTAAGTGTCCAACTCTTGATATTGGCTCAGTTCATGATCTCACAGTTGTGGGATCAAGCCCTGTTTGAGATTCTCTCTCTCCCTCTATCTCTGCCCCTCCCCTGGCTCACCCTTTCTCTCTCAAAATAAACAAAATCTTTTTTAAAAAAAAAAGGAAAAGGAAGACCATCTGCCAATAATAATAGTAGTAGTAGTAGTAATAATAGTAAGAGCACAATAGTAGAAGCTCTCACCAATTAGAGAAATATACAAAAGTGGAGTTTAATTTAATTAGGTGGGGGAGGGAAATATGAGTGGAGGATAGGAAAGGGAGTATGTTTCAGCAAGAACTTCTAGATGATGGTATTCCTGAGAAAATACTTTCCAGGCAGAGAAAACAGCACTGAGAAGCCATGAAGACCCAAAATGCACAATGAATTTGAGGGACAGTTTGCAGACCCGCACTGCCAAAGCATAAAGGACCAGCGCACACAGGGTAAGGGGAGGCTTGGACAAGTCCTACATCATGCAAAGCAGTCTGGAAGTTTCCTTTTGGTGATAAGGAGCCACAGAAGAGTTTTAATGATGTTATCAGACTTGATTTTTGTAAGATCATTTTGGTGGCACAGTAGATAATAGAGGCTGGGAAATGATATGGAAAGATCTTATAACTCAACTAGGACAATGATGGCAGGAACAGAATGGGGAGGACATTTCAGAAATTCTGCTGAGCAGGCTACATGGTTAGGCTCACCCTTGGCTCCATGCCAAGCCACATGTTAGTCTTAGAATCTCCTGGGTCTGCTCCTAACTTGCCATGGTGTCGTTCGCTTGTAGGACCTCTGGGATGGAGGAAAGTTAGGAAGTGGATGTGCTCCTTTCTCAACCCTTCCACTCATGGCATTTGGGGATGTTTTTTTATGATCTGGGAAATCTTACTCCCAGATCCTGGGATTGTAGAGGTGCTCTTCTTTTAGTGAACTGATATTTCAAAAATTTAGACCAATTTTTCTAATTTTCTTACCAATTTTATTTAAAAACTAGTAACAGTTCCTATTTTTAAAGAAAGATCAAGTGGAGGAAATCACAAGCTGCCCAGAGCTCCCAATGCTTTGGAAGTAGCAGTTCCTAAAGCTAAAGTAATAAAACTCAACAACTTGCTGAAATATTGCCATATGAAAGAAAAAACATTTAAGACCGAGGAATTCGTGTGCTGCCAGCATAAAAGACTATTTATGAGCACTTGGCTGGCACCACGTTTGATGTTATTGCTCACAAGAAGCTGATAACATGATTTCTGAAAGATTTTTCTGTGCTTGACAAATACATTTACTCCTTAGTGCTTCATACTTTAATAGTAAATATGCCCAGAAAATCTAGGTTTCTTAAACATTTACCTTAGTTATTTTAGAGTCATGCACATAACTCTGAACTTTCATTATTGCATAGTTACACATTCCAAAGGCTACCCACATTTGGCTCATGCAGATAAATGCAAACAATAGGATGAATGTTTCTAGTCTCTGCTCCAAATCCTCCAGCTTAACATTTTGACTCTTTAACAACTAATAAAGCTGGAAAGAGATCTGGAATCCAAACTGTCATGCTTACATTTCAATGACTGGGCTAACAGTGCTATAGATTAATGAGACCCTTGAGCCTAACAGATTCTCCTCCAGCCTCCTTCAAAAATGGCCCCTGAAGAATGAGACCTGAGAATCTAATTAGCCGGAACATTTGTGTCTTACCCTTTGAGTCAGCCTGCAGGATGAGCGCTGCTCTGCACACTTCTCTGTTGCTCTGAGGAGAAGTGGCTTGCCTGTCAATCATTTTGAATCTGGGACTGACCAATGAGGCAAATTCAGATAAGAAGGAACCTACAAACATCAAGACTGACTGGACCGACAGCAAAATGTTGGAGAATCAAAGATGAATAAGATGGTGATTTGGGTGAAGATGATCAAAGGGTACAAACTTCCAATTATAAATAAGTTCTGGGGATATAATATACAGCATGATGATTACAGTGAATAATCTGTATTGAATATCTGGAAGTTGCTAAGAGAGTAGATCTGAAAAGTCCTCACCACAAGAAAAAAATCTGTAACTATGTCTTATGATGGGTATTAACTAAACTTCTCGTGGTAATCATTTCACATTATATACATATATCAAATCATTGTGTTGTACTCCTAAAACTAATACAATGTTATCTATACTGTAATTATATCTCAATAAAATAATAAAGACTGGAAGTTTAGGATATAGCATGGGAGGTTGGGGGAAATATTTTACAGGTTAGAGGACATTAGTGGGAGGTGTTATCTTTTCTATAATAAGCTTCTTAAGGACACGGTAGTAGATTTCACTCATCTTTATCTCCCCTAGGCCTACTCCAGTGCCTTGCATACTTAAAAAAAATACGATGAATAAGATGGTTCCTATCTTCAAGGCACTCACTATTTGAACAGAAGTAAGTAAGTAACCAATTACAATGTAAGTTATAAATGCTACACAGCTGTTCCTCATCTAAAACTGAATACACACTCCTCACACTCTCAAACCATTGTCACATTCCTTCTTTTGCTTACACAAGCATCTCTAGAACTTGTGAAGTAATAGGACCTTTGGAAAATATTTATGTAATTCTCCACTGTCTTTTGCACAAAGAAAACACTGATTGTTTTCGGCACCCACCTCTTATGTGCTGACAAAAACGGGCAAAATTCTCTTAAGTGTTTCTGGATTTATTGTTTAGGTTTGACTAATTAATTGAGCAGGAGAAAGAAGAATTAGTCACTATATAGTTTTACAACTCATCAGCAACTCCAGGGCTCCATTAGTGAAAGCAGGAACATTCCACAGGCACTATCCTCATGAGGACATTGAACAGATTTTGTTCTGTGATTTGTTTTAGAATGAAACTCTACTCACCTCCTTTGCTGATATATGTGGTTCAGCACCATTCGAATACTTAAAAAACATCAGATGAGGGCACGAAATGTTGTTTAAGGATAAACTGCCATGCCCCAGTGCAAAGCGCATTTCCCCAGTGGTACCTTCCACCGTGTTGGTCAGAAGCCAATGGGTTTATTTGCTATCACTAGTAACCACTTACCCGTTGTGGAAGAGCAGTCTCTCACTTGTATCTGGCATGAAGTATAGATGTACTGTGTGGGGAACCTGCAAATTCTCTAAAGCACACTGCAGAGGAGGAGGCAGAAATGAGTTTGCTCTGCAGGAACAGATGAAGTCTCTGAACATCTGGTTTTTATCGAGACAGCAATTACTGTGTAGCTGTGAGGGAAGCCAGGGAAGACACCCCAACTCACTGAAGCTTGAATATTTCAACTGAGCCATCCATTCATATGCATTTCTTCTATCTCCATGTTAATTTTTCCTTGATTGACAGTCCAGAAGACATACAAGAATCCTGCCAGCAAAACAGATCCCTTAGAACTACTTAGGCTGAAGACAGTCTTTTATGTCTGAATAGGGGCTCAGAACGTTTGGTTGTGCTTTAGTTCATCTGCTAAGACTCCTAGGGTTGAATAAGTAATGTGGTCACTTTACTCCCATGCCACTCATAGTCCCAAGGGAAAAAACATAGCGTTGTCATATTCGAAAAGTGGCATATGTTTTACTAGTAATTACATCTTATATGTTTACTATTCAGACAATGCAGGTGTGGGTTTTTGAACAGTGGCCAATGACAATGTGCCTGACTGGCAGCAGTTCCTAAGTGAGTCATGTTTCACTGTCTGTCGGGTTTTATAACTGTTTTCACTACTAATTTAGTTCTGGATGCAGTGTGCAATTAGTTCTATTATGGAAGCAGCTGTCTTCGGTTACACAATGACACTTTCCCCTTTGGCTTTCGTGGAGCTTGTTGTGGTTCTGCTGATGTGATGACGGGACTTGTAAAGTGGTACCTAGATGAGCCACAGTGGCCCAGATCTTCCACACACAAAGGACTCAGGCTTACTCACTGCTACTCTACTGCCCTTTCTCACAGATCAGTCAAAAAAGAGGGTCACAGAGGAAGTTGTTTCTTGAAGATGTGTCCTGTGGACACTGGTGATCTGTCCACTTGTACCCTCCACAATCCTGTTGTTTATTTGTAAGAGATACATTAGGTCAAAATTGAGGTGGGGAGGTACAGTGGGCAGGACAAGAGGGTTGTATTTGGCTCACTTTCTGCTTTCTAACATTAAGCTGTGGTTTTAAAGAAAGCCTGAATAAGGCAGATGCCTATATGTGAACAATATTAAGAATTGCTTTTAATGTTTACAGCTGGAATGTTTACAGATGGAATGTGATAGAATGTTATGGCATCCTCTGCCCTTTGAAAAAGCATCCTAGGGGCACCTGGGTGCTCAGTCAGTTAAATGTCTGCCTTCAGCTCTGGTCATCATCCCAGGCTCCTGGGATCCAGCACTGTGTTGAGCTCCTTGTTCAGTGGGGAGCCTGCTTCTCCCTCTCTCTGCCTGCTGCTCCCCCTGCTTGCACTCTCTCTCTCTCTCCCTCTCTCTGTCAAATAAATAAAATCTTTTAAAAAATTCTACTTTCTAAAAAAAACACAAAACAATTGAAAAAGCATCCTACCCTCTCAGAAGTTTCTATGTTTTTCCTTTTCAATTTCAAATCCTATCCTCTCTGATAGCCAAGATTTTCCAGGAAACTGAGAGAAATGCCCATTCTGAGCCTATCTGCCTAATTAGGGCCGATAGTTTGAGCATTCCCTTCCAAATATATATGTGCTGCCGAGATGAGCTCCATTCCCTTGCAAATATAATTCAAAGCATAATTTCCTATCATGTCTTTAGAATCTTGCTACTCAAAGTATGGTTCGTGGACCAGGAATATTAGCATCTCCTAGAAAGCTGTTGGAAACATGGGATCTACTCCAGACCTACTGAATCAGAATCTGCACTTTAATAAGATCCTCAGGCAATTCATATGCACATTAAGGTTTGAGAGGCTCTACTTTAGAAATTTATTATTTGACTGCTATTTATTAGTGGTTGCTAATGAGCATGACTGTATTTTATTGAATACAGAGCATTTATGATCAATAGAAATATCCAGTTCTTTCATTTGTTTATATTTTTTAATGACCACTTCACTCTCTCTCTTTCTCTAAAATATAAGCTCTTTGAACACAGGCACTTCTGTTTTGCATCTACAGTATGTGGAATAGTGTCATCACATATTAACATTCAACAAATAATTGTTGAATTAAACAAATGACCCGCTGTAGATAAACTGTGTGTGTAGGAACAAAGGACTGGCAAATTAAGTTTCATAATCCCATGGGGTTTCCTCAGAACCTCAGCATACTATACCTGGGGCATGGGGGTAAGGGAGAAATTGAAACAGGTAGTTTAGGAGTTCAGAGTTCATATTGCTTTGCTGGTCTCAGAGGAAACCTTGACTGTCTAGGGAAGGAGCAGGGTCTTCAACTTTCCTCCCCCAGGTTTTTAAAGAATGGCAGTTGTCAGTCTTTTTTTTTTTCTTTCAAAATTGTCAGGCTTGCTGCAAGATGTAATGCATCCCGGTTGAGCTAAAACATTCCTTGAGAATACAACCCCACATGGACTACAAGATAAACAACCAGGGAGGTTCAGGAGCCTGAGTCTTGGTAGACTAACCAACTCATTCTGGTTTGCCTGGGACTGTCCTGATTTTAGCTAAAACTTTTATGTCCCAGGAAACCCTCAGTCCCAGGGCAAACTGGAAAAGTTGCTCACCCTACTTGAATGTTTACCAGAGTATCATATCTGCTGAGAGTCTCTGTCAAAGGGTGGAGGGCTTGGGGACTTTGACAGACATTTAGATTTTTAGTGCACTTTTGTGATCCAAAGAATGTCCAAGAGCAAAAATTTACCTAGAGGTGGATCTCTTAAGTCCCCCTATGGGAAGGTGGCTTAAATCTCATTAATTTCACAAAGGAATCCTTTATTTTTATCTTTCTGATAAATGTGGCCAGCAAGGGCCTTTTCCTCAAAAGAGAATTGCTCACTTAAAAGTGCTATCTTAGAAATCTTACTTTTTTCATCAGAAGGTGCCCCGAAAAGGCTAAAATTCAGGTTATCTTTAAAGTACCTGCCCCAACACCTGAGCAGAACCTTGCCAGAAATGCTTTCACACATTAAAGCTAAAGGGGTAATTTTCCTAAATTAAATTCATTTCCAGATATAATTTGTATGATTGCTATTTCCAAATGTGCTCATTTAGTTATTCTTCCTCCAAAAAACAATAAGATGGATGGTATGGAATAGGGTGGGACTGTGGTGTTAGAAATCCAGGACTAGATTATTTCATCATAAAATGCTTTACTTCAGTTGGAATGCTTTTATGTACACACAAAAATATTCAGCTATGTAACTAAATAGTAGTACTTAATAATTTAATCTACAGATGGTCTTAGCCTCACATTTTTGTCATGAGGCTATTGCCATGATGGCCAGTGGTCACCACTCACAAATTACAGGACTGTTCAACACTAAACTTTCTGGAATTTAGGAATAGGTTTTTATCAATGAAAAACATCTAGGGTTTAAATATTTTATTTCTTAAAATAAGTCCAGCAAGATATAGAAAGTTTAGGAAAGAGATAGGAGTAAAAATTATTTGAAGCAGTAACTGTTCTATTATAAAAGTTGTATATATTTTTATATATTCTTGCTCTGTTTTAAAATGGTATTGTCTCATGTACTTGATATAGAAAACACTGAACATGATACATAGTTCTATCTTAGCTGAAGAAGGCTAAATAAAGCTATTCCCCAGACTCATGTTTAATTGTTTAACATACCTGAGTGACTTCAGAATAACTAAGTACTATATTATAGAGCACTTGATAATGACAAATGCAATTACCAATTGAAGTGCATTAATATTTTCTGAACTACATTTATTACTTTGATTGCAAAATGGTTTATGATTTCATTCACAAAGCATGATTTTATTCTTGCTAACTCATCTGTTGGACAACTTATAGACTATTTTTTGTGATTATAGCAGTATTCATAACTGTGATGCTGCAATACACACCAGTATGTCAGAATCAATTATGATGTTGAAAGAAATTGTAACTAATAATAGGAAAAGAGTCCAAAGTTTACATATTATTTACTTTTTAAAATAAATTAGAGTTGCTCCAGATTATCCAGTCCATTTTATTATGCTATGCTCTCTTGAGAAAGAGAAAAGGAAAGGATTTTGAGCTAGCATGGAAGAATTATCCATAGCTTACTCCATAGATTTTTGTACAGCTGTCTAGGAATTGTGATAAATAAAAAGGTAGTGTGTCCTGGGTAGAAAAAAAAAACACCTTAAGAATGACTGGTCTACACTGTCAAAAAGAGAATTATAAAAGGGGAAAAGTAGGATGGTGTATGTAAAATCCAATTTACTCCTGCACTGAAGTGCAATGAAAAGAAGAAACTCTGTACCAGTGTTCATTCAGAAATAGTTATTAGCATTTATCAGACACTAGGTGTGGCAGGCAGTTCAGATCCTTCAAAAAGCACTTATCTTAGGAGAGTCATGGTTTTTCCCGCCATTTACCCATGCTTCACTGAATTACTTCACTTTAACATTCAGAGCACCATTTTGTTTTGTTTTGTCTAAATAAACAGAATAATAATAATAAAAAAGAAGTACTCGTCAAGATGAGATAGGTAGGCAAGAGATTTATTGGGAAAAATGTTTATGCAGAACAAAAAGAAAAGGAGTAGAAATAGAGAGAGGCTTCAGAACAATACAGGTCTGACATATATAAAAATAGAGAAGGAAGAAGGATTAAGCCATAAAGATCTCTGCCCATACTGTAATTCTGAGGAAGTTTTAGCCAGCTCAGCTAGAGGTCCCTGAGTATTGTGGATTCAATGGTGCCCCCTCCCCACCCCAGAAAATATGTCTACTTTCAGGACCTGTGAATGTGACTTTATTTGGAAAAAGGGTCTTTGGCAGATATAATTAAGGATATCAAGATCAGATAGTCTTGGACTATCCACATTGTCCCTAGATCGAATGACAGGTATCCTAACAAGAAGAGGAGACACAGATACACGGAAGAGAAGATCATGTAAAAACAGAGGCAGATATTGGAGTCATTTAGCTACAAGTCAAAGAACAATAAAGAATTGCCAGCACCGGGCGCCTGGGTGGCTCAGTTGGTTGAGCAACTGCCTTTGGCTCGGGTCATGATCCCAGAGTCCCGGGATCGAGTCCCATATTGGACTCCCGGCTCTGCGGGAAGTCTGCTTCTCCCTCTGACTTTCTCCCCTCTCATTCTCAGTCTTTCGCTCTCTAATAAATAAATAAAAAAATCTTAAAAAAAAAAAAAAAAAAGAATTGCCAGCACCAAGTAGAAGCTATGAGAGATGATTGAAATGGTTTTCCTATAGAACTTCTCAAAGGAACCAACCTTGCCAACACCTTGATTTCAGACTTCTGGCCCCCAAACTGTGAGAGAATATAGTTGTGTTGTTTTAAGCCACCCCGTTTGCAATTTGTTATGGCATCCACAGGAAACTAGCAAACAGAGTTAGAGGTGCTCTTTAGAGGAGTCCTGCATCCCACAGGAATGGGCCAGCACTGGCACCCTTTCATGTCATTAGCTGAGAGCAGCCCAGTGGAGGTGAGGCCTCACCATGAATGCAACAATAGATCCAGAAGAGTGGCAGCTGGGATTGTCATTTATCTATGCTTGCCACAAGTTTCTCTTGAAGGAGATCCAGGTGATGCATCTCCACAAATGCCATGCTATGAATTTCAAAGAAACAAAGAGTAGAAAATACAGTCTTTGCTTTCCAGAAGCTTAGTTGGTAAGCAAATGGATGTTGCAAACATGAAAATAGAAGCATACAGATGATAAAGCAGGTTTATTTATAGATAAATTCTAAGGGAATTCAAAACCATGGAAGGGTCAGCCTAGAATGAGTTGAATCTGGGAAGGCTCTTTTGATGAAAATAGTGCTACACTCAGACAGTGAACAGGAAGTAGGATGAATTGAATGGATGCCAGCATAGAAGACCAGCAGTAAGGTTAAAAAAGAAAGTAAAGATACCATGATACTATATAGAGAAAATCCTGAAGACTCCATCAAAATACTACTAGAACTGATAAATGAATCCAGTAAGGTTGTAGGATACAAAATCAATGTATTTGCATTTCTATACACTAATAATGAGTTTTCAGAAAAAGAAATTAAGAAAACAGTCCCATTTACAATTATACCAAAAATCAATACCTAGGAATAAACTTAACCAAGGAGGTGAAAGACCTATACTCTGAAAACTATAAAATATTGATGAAAGAAATTGGAGACAATACAAACAAATGGAAAAATATTCCATGCTCATGGATTGGGAGAACAAATACTGTTACAGTGTCAATACTATCCAAAGCAATCTACATATTTAATGCAATCCTTATCAAAACACCAACAGCATTTTTCACAGAAGAGGAGTAAATAATTTTGAAGTTTTTATGGAACCACAGAAGACCCTGAAGAGTCAAAGTAATCTTGAAGAAGAACAAAACTGGAGATACCACAATCCCAGATTTCAAGATACACCACAAAGCTGTAGTAATCAAAATAGTACGGTACTGGCACAAAAATAGACACAAAGATCAATGGAATAGAATAGATAGCCCAGAAATAAACCCACAATTACATGGTCAATTAATCTTTGACAAAGGAGGTAAGAATATGCAATGGGAAAAGACAGTCTCTTCAACAAAGGGTATTGGGAAAACTGGACAGCTATATGCAAAAGAATGAAACTAGACTGCTCTCTTTCACTGTACATAAAAATAAACTCAAAATAGATTAAAGACCTAAATGTGAGACCTAAAACCATAAAAATTTGTTTTATTTTTTGTTGTAAAAACAATCTTTTGTTGTAAAAAACAATCTTTTTATTGTTCTATTTACTCCGAGAAGAGAGCACAGGCAGTAATTTCTCTGACATTAGCTGTAGCATTATTTTCCAGATACATCTCCTGAAGCAAGGGAAATAAAAGCAAAAATAACCTATTGGGACTACATCAAAATAAAAAGGTTTTGTGCAGCAAAGGAAACCATCAAAAAAACAAAAAGACAACCTACTAAGTGGGAAAAGATATTTGCAAATGATGTACCTGGTAAAGGGTTAGTATCCAAAATATATAAAGAACTTACACAACTCAACACCAAAAAACTAAATAATCCAATTTAAAAAATGGGTAGAAGACATGAACAGACATTTCTCCCAAGAAGACATACAGGTGGACAACACACACATGAAAAAATGTCCTACATCACTATCATCAGGAAAATGCAAATCAAAACTACCATGTGATATCACCTCAAAGTTGTCAAAATGATGAAAATCAAAACTACAAGAAACAACGTGTTGGCGAGATATGGAGAAAAAGGAACCCTTGTGCTCAACTGGTGGGAATGCAGACTGGTGCAGCCACTGTGGAAAACAGTACAGAGATTTCTCAAAAAGTTAAAAATAGAATTATCAGTTGATCCAGTAATTCCCCTACTGGGTATTTACCCAAACAATACTAAAACACTAATTTGAAAAGATATATGTGCCCCGGGGCACCTGGGTGGCTCAGTTGGTTGAGGGGTCAATCCTTGATTTCGACTTAAGTCAGGATCTCAGGGTCCTGGGACTGAGCCCCGTGTTGGGCTCTATGCTCAGTGGGGAATCTGCTTGAAGTTCTCTCTCTCCCTCTGCCCCTCCCCTTGCTCATGCTCTCCTCCTCTCTGTCAAATAAATAAGTATTTTTTAAAAAGATATGTGTCCCTATGTTTATTGCAGCCAAGATATGAAAGCAGGCTAAATATCCATTAATATACGAATGGATTAAGATGATATGATATGATATGATATGATATATACACATACATATATATGAATATTATTACTTGGCCATAAAATAGAATGAAATCTTGCCATTTGCAACAACATAGAGGGTATAATGCTAAGTGAAATGTCAGTCAGAAAAAGACAAATACCTAATGATTTCATTCATACGTGGAGTTTAAGAAATAAAATTAACAAACAAAAAAAAGAGACAAACAAAAAAGACTCTTAACTATAGAAAACAAACTGATGGTTTCCAGAGGGGAGGTGGGGTGGGGGTAAATGAGTACACATATGATGAGTAATGAGTAATGCACAGAATTATTGAATCACTATATTGTTCACTTGAAACTAATGTAACACAGTATGTTAATTATACTGGAATTAAAATTTTAAAAAAGATAATCAAGTGAAGAGCGTGGCCTAGTTGTTTCTAGACAACTAGACTGTCTATAAGTAGAGAAAGCGATATAGTAGTCTACAACTAGACTACTATAAGTAGTCTAGACTACTAGACTGTCTATAAGTAGAGAAAGCGATCAAGGAAGAAGAGATTTCACAGTGCCTGGGATGAATGTAAAGGGAAATGTGGGCAGAAACATAAAGAGATAAGGTCTTCCTGAACCCCACATTTGTTTATTTTATTAAAAATTACATCTCTTGGCTAACCTCAGACCCAGAGCAGAATCTGTATGGCAAGAATACAGGAAGCCCTAATCCGCTGGAATAATAGATTTAATCGGGACCCGAAAGAAATTACTACATTTATTGATAAATAAATAAGGGACATAGTATTTAGAGCTGGTAAATCCTTGCAACCCTACTCATTGATTAATAAAGGGTAAGTCACTCAAATTCTGAGATAGGTTCTTATATGTTAAATAGAGCTATAAACAAACAAACAAACAAACAAAAACAAACGTTATGGAGACGCTTAAATGAGTTCAAGTATATTAATGCACAGTGTAAACTAAAGTGGTGCACAGTGTTAGTTACTATGCTTGATTGAGAACTATGCTATCATCTAATTCTGACTTAAATACACTTGAGTATCCATAATCCCATCAGTTAAAAAATAATTACTATTAACTTTTTAGTATATAAGTCCTTCCAAATTTTTCAATTTGTATGTGGAGATACATACTGCCATACTTTTCCAATTTGTGTTGTCACTTACTCCCACCCCCTACACAAATGAATTACCCCAAGTGTGTGTTTCCCCCTACATAATGTATTATGGACATCCTTTTGTGTTAGTAAATAAAGACCTATGCCACTTTTAATGTCAAATATGGTAGAGATTACTAGAACTCACCCATATCTTGTTCTCTTCTTCCAGGCACACAGAAGAATACACATCCCAGTTGCCCTGAAGTTAGGCAGAGCCATGTGACTAGTTCTGGCCAATTAGCTCTAAGTAGAAATGATTTGTGTCACTTATAGGCTGAGGCATGAAGAGTCTGCATTGCCCTTCAGCCATGCCTGAGTGTCATTAATAGAAATGATGGAGCCATAAGACAGAGAAAGCCTGGAAAAGGAACTGCCCCAAGGAGGTCAGTAGACTCACACTACGCTTTGTGTGAGCAAGGAAAAAAATTAGATGTAAATCTTCCATGATTTCAGAATTTGCTTGGTATAGCAACATGGTCTAGCTTATCCTAATATACAGGGTAATATTCCATATCTGCACACAGGTTATTTCAAATTCCTCATTATTATAAGCAGTTCTGCAATAAACGTCTTTATATATATTTTTAATTAACTAATATCTTACATAATTAATATATATTCTATATTATTTAATTTTTGCAAATTTATCTGATTATTTCCTTAGAATAAATTCCTAGAAATATAATTTCTAGGCTAAAATGAATGCACACTTTAACCTTTGATGGAAATTAACTTAATTGCACCCCAACAGAGGTTGTATCCAAATTGTAAAGCTACCTAGAGTGCATTAGAGTACTTTTTATTATATATGTTTGACAAAATTGTACATTATCAACCAAAGCTTTTAAAATTAATGTCTTTGATTGTTAGTGAGGCTTAATTTTTTTATATATTTATTGACCATTTAAATTCTCTAGTAACATACAATTCATGCCTTATAGTGTATTTTTCTATTTGGTTGTTTTATAGTAGTAATAATACTTAGTATGTTAAGAATATCAGCCCATTATCTGCTGTATGTTCCAAATATGTTCCTTGTTTTTTGCTTTTTAATCTTACTTCTAATGTTCTGCCATATGGACATCTTTACTTCTTATGTAGTTAAAATGATAAGTTTCCTTTATACTGGTTTTGGTGTACTGATTGGCTTTCCACTATGTTTTATTCAAGTACTTAGAGGACTTTTTTTTCCTAGTTAAAATATTAACTCATTTGGCAGTTGTGTGATATGGCTCCTATATCATATATTGAATAATCTATCATTTTCCATATGATTTGAAATAACATCTTATCATATAAGAATTTCTATTTTAATGTGTTCATGTACTTCTTATTTAGTTGATCTAGCTGTTTATTCCCAAGTCAGTATATGCCATTTTATTTATTATAAGTTTAGAGTAACTAAACAGGGCAAATCCTCCTCCTCATTACTTTTTTTAAAAAAAATAGAACTTTCATAGCTAAATTTCTACATTCATCCTTCAAGATGAATTAGAATAAATTTGTAAAGTTCCATACAGCAAAATATTTATTATGCAAAGGAAATCTTCTCCAGAACTGCTCAGGTTGAAGCATGGAGATGAGGTTGTAGAGGGGGGCGGGGAGGCTAAAGTCCTATCTACTCACCCACCCACAGGATCCCTGATGCAACTTCGGAGGAACAGTTTGAGAAACCACTCTTCTGGGGATTGCTCCTGCTCTAAAACACACTTTCTTCCATCAGTAAATCTCATGAGGCAACCAGAAACAGACGAGCCTCATGGTCTTTTTTTTATACTGATGGGCTTGGTCCCCTCACAACATGGCAGATGGTCCCAGAGTTTGGGATACCAACAGCCTGCTGCATCTTGCTGCAGTTGCTTTGGCTGCAGGTGCTCATCCATCATGAGTTGATCTCCCCTAGCCTTTTATCTGCTTTTCAGCTGCCCTAAATAATATCTTTATTACCCCAATACTTAAACATCTGTTCCACATTTAAGTATTTTCACTTAACAGTAGCTTTGGAACCATTTAAGTAACTAAACATTTCCATACTCAGCTGAAGGAAATATAAAATGTGAAACATTAAAGATGTGCTATAGATGGAGAGGTGACAAGTACATAGCAACTCACTTTCCTTGGGTAAAAGGAGAAAGCTCTGGTGGTCTGAATTTCTCAGGTTATATTTACATGTCCTCAGCACCTGAGATGGAAAAGTGAGGCCTCTATCTTTGTAACTATGTCTGGTACATTTGTATTATTATTATTCACTACAAGGATAGAATATTTACCACTGGTTTCTTTTTACATCTACAGCATGGAAGAGATCCAAGTCATTCCATTAATTATGATTCCTATTAACCACATGTAATTCCTTTAGTAAAATTAAAGTTTAGAGAGTGTTAAATAGAAATCCACCTTTCCCTTGTTGTAATGAATTTATAATATATACAAAACAAATTTAAAATTACATAAATTTGTTAAAGTAAAGCAATGAAACATATATCTTAGTGAGAAGGTTGACTTACCTAAATTGGAATTTGTTTAAAAGTAAGTTAGAAGACTTTCCACTCATTCATTTATTATTCATTCATTCATATTTATTAAATGTCTAATATAAGGTACTGTTCTATGTGCTAGGGATATATAGCAGGGGGAAGTTCATGCTAAAATGGAGGTAAAAATTTAGTGGAAGATATTTAAAAAGTTGATAAATAAGCAATAAATAAGAAAAATATCATACACTGAGTGATAAGTACTATGCTAAGAATTAAAGGAATACTATGATAGACATTGCCTCCTTTGGATTATCATGCAAACTTCTCTGTGAACATAACTTCAAGCCAAAATATGAATGGAAAGAGGGAGATACTCACATGAATATCAAGGAAAGAGTCTTATAACTTGACAGAAAAACTGGAACCAAGGCATAGGGTGGGTAGTATTTTAAAGCCATTGTGACTGGAATATAGTGAACAAGAGGGAACATAGTACAAGATGAGTTGCAATAGATAGTTAGGGGCCAGATTATAGACAGTTTTGCAAACTGGGTTTAAGGAGTTCCAATTTTATCCCAAGTATGATAGAAAGCCATTGGAGGATTATAAGCAGATGAGTAAAATGTTCTGATTTACATTTATAGACTAAACAAAGAATTTTTTAGCACTCTGCTTGCTAAACAAAGAACTGATTAATAGAGACAAGAGGAATGGGGTACTTGGGTGGCACAGTTAGTTAAGCCTCTGATTCTTGATTTTGGTTCAGGTCATGATCTCAGGATCCTGGGATTAAAACCCATGTGGGGCTTTGTGCTGACCATGGAGCCTGCTTGAGATTTTCTCCCTCTCCCTCTGCTCCTCCCCCACACTTGCATGAGTCCTCTCTCTCTCTCTAAAAAAAAAAAAAAGACAAGAGGGAAATAATGTAGTAGTTCAGGGAGAAAATGACAATGCTTGGGAGAGGGAAACCTTGTTGGAAGGATACTCCTGAGTAGACAAGAGGTGACATGTAAAAGAAAGCCTTAAAACACACTGTTCATTCATGACGGGAAAAAAAAAACTGATCTAAATTCAAATAGGTAAATAGAGTGGCATTAGAAGAGAGGAAGGTCTACTCTGATTGCTTCTAATTTCTCAATGAAATAAGAGGCAAAGTCAGTGCTAAGAGTGAGGATGGGAAAGATTTGAGGAAAAGACATAAGATATAAAAGAGTAATATAGGAGAATGGGAACATAAATGGTCATGAGAAATGTAATATGATTACCAGGCAGCACACACAAAAAAACCCTCTTAATGTTAATGGCCATAAATTTAAAGAGAAACCAGTCAATATGAATGCGTTTTTCTCTAGTCAAATTCAACTGTACAGTGGTACATGGAGAATACAGAAAAATTGGAATTGGCCAAGACTGACATTTGTCAAAGTCAGAGAAGAATAAGGGAGTTGACAATTTATGCAAGAGGGTAATTTTAATATTGGACCATGGAATATAAGCTGGATAAGGCAAGGAGTGAGGAAAGTGGGATTGGAGGAAGAGTATGAGAGACTGACAAGGCTATACAATCAATAGTTTATAGATCCCAGAAGAATACAAAAACTGTAGTAATTTTTGTTAGAATCCTAGAGTGAGCTAAAAAGATAGGCAAAGGCCAGAAGGGAAATGTTGAAACTGAGATTATGAAGTAATTTCAGTTATTGGTAATGACAAGGACTAAGATATAACTGAGTGACTGGCTGAGGTAAAGAGGAGAGGAGAGTCCAAGGTACTAGGAGGATCTTCTATTTGGATATTAAAATTGCCAAGAATTATGACAGAAGAAATGGGACATCATAAGCTGCTCTAATAAAGCACAATGGGGAAAAGAAAAACAGTGGAAATGAAAAAAGTCACTGCTAAGAAGCAGAGAATAGAGATTGTTCGTATATACAATTGACATGCTTGATGAAGAGCAAGCATAATTAAAACAGAAACATTAAGACACAAATGAATAACTTTAATTTCCTGAAATATGGCAGATCAGATTAACTTTCCTCTTTTCCTAGTCTCTAAGGCAGTTTTTATAAAATAGAGATTTAAAATCTGAGTTTGGTAAAATTACCTGTTTGAAATGAATGTCTTTTCTTGGATATAAGAAGGTTAGAGATAGATAGGCAATGAGAACTGTATTTTTTTAGAAGTTTATATTCTATTTCATCTTGAATCAATTTTGATGATTTATGTTGTTCTAAAAAAAATTTCCCATTATATCTGCTTCAGCTTTACAGCCTTAAAGATGATCTTCATCTCTTGATTTTATACATCAGCATGAATAAATGTAAGTTCTCAAAAATTTATCTCTCATTAGGAATGATAACAGGTATGTAGGTAGGATATGAACCATTTAAAAGAAACAATGGGGGGGTGGTGGGCTGGGTGGCTCAGTCGGTTAAGCTTCTGCCTTCGGCTCAGGTCATGATTGCAGGGTTCTGAAATCGAGCCTCACATAGGGCTCCCTGCTCAGTGAGGAGCTGTCTTCTCTCTCTCCCTCTACCCCTCCCCCTGCTCATGCTTGCTGTCTCTCTCTCTGTCAAATAAATAAATAAAATCTTTAAACAAAAAAAAAAAGAAAATACTTATAGGATAAGCAGCAAAATTTATTTGCTGATTTTGTTTTTCATCCTTATTCATGTTTGTATTATCCAAATTTTATAATCAATGTTGTATTTAACCTATAAGCATATTTTAATGTTTATTGATTTAAACATTATAAAATATAAGCAAAAAGAAAAAGATCACTGATAATTTCACTACTTAGATAATTTAAATTTTGATGTACATGTTTACAAAGAAAGATTGAAAGAAACAAAAACTAATCCTCTTTCTTTACAAATTCAGTTAGAAAACAGTCCAGGAATCCTAATCAGAGCAGGAGGTTTTGCTCAGTGGCCTTTAGGGTTTCAGTCAAACCTATTATTTTAGGATATTATACTTAAAAAAGAAATTCTTACTCAAAGTTAAATTTGATTTTTAAGAATGTCACTTCATACACTAAAAGTTCCCAGAATGAGTAAATAGTTTTGGCTTTTGGTGGGGGGGAGGAGAGAATTTGCAAGTAAAAAGTTAGGTACTTGGTGCTCTAAAACTCTGTAACCTTTACTTGTGGGTTGAAAGGTTAAAAGGCATTTATTTGCCCTAAGAGTTGTACTGGCCCAAGGAAGCCATTATAGTGTAAAGGTCAATGCTCTATGAAGTACTATTTTTTTTTCCAAATTTGTTTATTTTAATTTTTCAGTGTTACAAGATTGATTGTTCATGCACCACACCCAGTGCTCCATGCAGTACGTGCCCCTCTCGATACCCACCACCAGGCTCACCCACCCCCCCACCCCCTCTTTTAATAAATAGATTTGTGATTAAAAAAGAGAAGAGAAGGAGAAGGAAGTGGAGAAGGAAGAGATGATTCTCCCAGTTCAAGCCACACAGGGATACCCTATAATGTGCCAAAGGTCAATTCCCTCAGAGTCACTTAGCTTATTTAGCCAAATAGGATATCAAAATATATTTTTATTCTCAATCTAGGTTTTGGATTTGAATAGCCTAAAGTTAGAGTTATGATTATACACATTTATTCACACACACACACACACACACATACACACACAGTGCTAATTTTACTAATGAAGAAAAGGCTTTAAAAGTTCTTAAAAAGAAGACTTAATAAAAAAAAAGCCCCAGCTCTATTAGAGATGCTTATTAAAAATGAATGTCACAAGTTGTTTATTGTGACAACTATAAAGTAAAATATAAAAAGAAAGCAGTACAAAGAGAATAAAAATATCAATCTCCTAACAAGTGTTTGTTTAGGAGGGAGACTTTATACACAGTATCCTTGTCAGGTTGAATTAGTTGACAAAAGTTTGGAAATGACAATGCAAATTAATGTCAACAATTAATGCCAATGCACTTTTGTCGAAATCATGTTGCTCTGGGCTTAAATAAAACACTTTCTATTTAATTATGTGACATATCTTATTAACAGTATGACATTAATTAATCTACTTCATTTCTCTGGCTTCAATTTGTATTTTGAGATAATTATTTTGTTTTGTAAAAATAATACATATATGGTTAAAAAATTTAAACCTGCAATATAGTGTGCTGTAAAAAAGTATGTGTTCATCTCACTTGGACCCCTGGTTGGACCCCTGCATAGAGGCAAATACTATTAACATCTTGCGATGATTCACCCCAGAGAAATCTTATATGGATATAATCATACATGCATACATATTCTAGTATGTCTCAATCTGATGAGTTTAAATGATACATTATTGTTATTTGAATGAACATTTCCTTAATGAATGATAAGACTGAACATAATTTAATTAAGAGCTGTTTGAATAATCCTTTTAATGTACTATTGTATCCTATTAGCTAATATCTTGGTGAGAATTTTTGCATCCATGTTCATCAGGAATATAGGCCTATAATTCTTTTTAGTGGAGCTTTCATCTGGTTTTGGGGTCAAGATAATGCTGGCCTCATAAAATGATTTTGGAAGTTTTCCTTTCATTTCTGTTTTTTGAACAGTTTCAGAAGAATAGATATTAATTCTTCTTTAAATGTTTCGTAGAATTTTCCTGGGAAGCTATCTGGCCCTGGACTCTTGTTTTTTGGAAGATTTTTGATTACTGCTTCAATTTCTTTCCTGGTTATGGGTCTGTTCAGGTTTTCTATTTCTTCCTGTTTCAGTTTTGGTAGTTTATATGTTTCTAGGAATTTATCCATTTCTTCCAGATTGCCTAATGTGTTGGCATATAATTGCTCATAATATTCTCTTATAATTGTTTGTATTTCTTCAGTGTTGATTGCAATCTCTCCTCTTTCATTCACAATCAAATTTATTTGGGTCCTTTCTCTTTTCTCTTTGATAAGTCTGTCTAAGGGTTTATCAATCTTGTTAATTCTTTCAAAGAACCAGCTTCCAGTTTCATTGATCTGTTTACTGTTGTTGTTGTTGTTGTTGTTTTTAAAGATTTTATTTATTTATTTATTTATTAGGAAAGAGAGTGAGAGAGAGCATGAGAAGGGAGAAGGTCAGAGTGAGAAGCGGACTCCCCATGGAGCTGGGAGCCCGATGTGGGACTCGATCCCAGGACTCTGGGATCATGACCTGAGCCGAAGGCAGTAGCTCAACCAACTGCGCCACCCAGGGGCCCCGTTGTTGTTGTTTTTGTTGGTTTTATTTCCATATCATTGATCTCTGTCTGAGGTAAGGATGTGGACAAAGGGGAACACTCTTACATTGTTGGTGGGAATGCAAACTGGTGCAGCCACTCCGGAAATCAGTATGGAGGTTCCTCAAAAAGTTAAAAATATAACTACCCTATGACCCAGTAATTGCACTACTAAGTATTTACACAAAGTTTACAAAAATAGTGATTGGAAGGGGCACATATACCCCAATGTTTATAGCAGCAACATCCACAATAGCCAAACTGTGGAAAGAGTCCAGATGTCCATCAGCAGATGAATGGATGAAGAAGATGTGGTATATATGTATATATACATATAATGGGTTATCACTCTGCCATCAGAAAGAACGAAATCTTGCCATTTGCAACGATGTGAATGGAACTAGAGGGTATTATGCTGAGCAAAATAAGTCAGTCAGAGAAAGAAAAATACCATATGATTTCACTCATATATGGAATTTAAGAAACAAAACAGAGGAACATAGGGGAAAGGAAGGAAAGATAAAATAAGAAAAAACAGAGGGAAGCAAACCATAAGTGACTGTTTTTTTAAGTCTTTATTTATTTGACAGGGAGAAAGAGAGAGCACAAGCAGGGGGGTAGGAGAGGGGGAAGCAGGCTCCCCACTGAACAGGAAGCCCGACAGGGGGGTTCGATCCCAGGCCCCTGGGATTATGACCTGAGCTCAAGGCAGCCGCTTAACCGACGGAGCCACCCAACGACACCCCATAAAAGACTCTTAACTCTAGGAAACAAACTGAGGTTGCTAGAAGGGCAGTGAGTGGGGAGATGGGGTAATTGGGTGATAGGCATTAAGGAGGGCACTTGATGTAATGAGTACTGGGTGTTTTATGCAACTGATGAATCACTAAATTCTACCTCTGAAACTAATAATACACTATATGTTAACTAAATTGAATTTAAATAAAACATTTTAAAAGATGAAATAAGACTTGTTTGAATTTTACTTTTCTATAAACTGCTCATATCCTCTTCCCATTCTCCTAAAAGTTTTAAATATTTTTCTGATTGATCCTTAAGAACCCTCAATATATTAAGAAAGAGAGTCACTTGTTATATAGTATCCTACAAATATTCTCTCAGCTTGTCACTGACTTTATTTTATTACAAACTGAGGGTTGCTGGAGGGGAAGAGGGCAAAGGAATGGGCTAGATGGATGATGTATTTTAATGAATGTCGCATTATATTTTAATACCTTGCAGAACTAATTTCCCCTCGAAAATCTTCTGTTTCTAAATTGTTATGTATTCTAAAAACCATTTGTTTATTAGTTTTATTGGGATAATATTAATATAAAATTTAATAAAGGAAGAATTGCCACCTTCAAAATATTGAATCTTCTTATCCAAAAAGTACATATTTGTTCAATTCTTATTTCATTCCTCTGTTCTTTTAAAGTCCTTCATGTCTATGTTGGCTATTTCTTAAGGTTATTCCTATTACATTATATCATTTTGTTCTTATAATAATTGTTACTGTCACTCCTTTATATTTCAACTTTTACTTGTCTATATGAAAATAACTGGTTTGTATGTATTAATGCTACATCCAATTATTTTACTTATTGTTGGTAATGATTTTAATGATTTTTGCAAGTTCTTTTGTTTTTCAGCTATGTAATTTAATCATATATGTAAATAATGATAATTCCATGTCATCTCTTTAAACTTGTATTTGTTTCTCCTTTCTAAATGCAAATCTAGGACCTCTACAACAATAATAAATAATAATTGTAATAGTAAACATTGTTACTTTTCTTCTTTTGAAAATATTTCTAGCATTCTCCATTCAGCACATGCAGACCTTTGTAGATCAGACAGATATTTAAAAATATCTATTTATTATTGTTTTATCAAGAGTTTTATCAGCAATGGATATCAAACTTAAATACCTTTATAGCCTTTCTGAGTATGATCATACTACTTTTCTGATATAATGTAACTCAAATTATATATGATATTACAGTATATTAATATAAATAATTTCCTAATATTGCTAATTTCCTTTCTTAGTCATGATGTATTTTTTTAAAGTAATGTTGGGAGCACCTGGGTGGCTCAGTGGGTTAAAGCCTCTGCCTTTGGCTCAGGTCATGATCTCAGGGTCCTGGGATCCAGCCCCACATCGGGCTCTCTGATCAGCAGGGAGCCTGCTTCCCCCTCTCTCTCTGTGCCTGCCTCTCTGCCTACTTGTGATCTCTCTCTCTGTGTCAAATAAATAAGTAAAATCTTTTTAAAAAAAATAAAGTAATGCTGGATTCTGATTGCTAATGTATTCTTTTGGGTTTTCAGATCAATACTCAGATGAAAGATTGATAGGTAGTTTTCTTTTATTATGTCATCACATCTTGGTATGATTATTATGATGGGCAATATAAAAAAAATGGGTTTTTCTTCAATCTCTGCTCTATAGTCATTTCAATAGCATTGGAGTTTTTGTTCCTTAAAGTTTCACATATAGTGTAGCCTAGCCTGAGGCCTGCAACTTTTTGACAACTTTCATAATTACTCCGAAATGGTCTATCTAAATTTTCTATACGTTCTGAAGTCATTTTTGGTGATTTGAGTTTCCTAGAAATATCATCCATTTTATATAGATTTTTCAAATCCTTATGCATAAGTTTTGTTTTGTTTTGTTTAAAGATTTTATTTATTTATTTGACAGAGAGGAGAGAGATCACAAGTAGGCAGAGAGGCAGGCGGGGTGGGGGGGGGAGGGGGAAGCAGGCTTCCTGCTGAGCAGAGAGCCCCATGCAGGGGCTTGATCTCAGGACCCTGAAATCATGACCTGAGCTGAAGGCAGAGGCTTTAATCCACTGAGTCACCCAGGCGCCCCTGTTTTGTTTTGTTTTAAAGATTTTATTTATTTATTTGACAGAGAGAAAGAGAGAGAGAGAGAGACGTAGACCACAGGGGGAAAACAGTAGAGGGAGTGCAAGAAACAGAGTCCCTGCTGAGCCGAAGGCATCAGTTTAATGGACTGAGCCACCCAGGTGCCTCCTTATGCATAAGTTTAAACAAAGATATATCTTAATTCTTAATTCTTTCAATAACTGCACTTATGTCCTCAAGTTAACTGCTCATTCTGAATGCTTGTACTTTTTCATCTCTCACCATTTAAAAAATTATGTCAATGGCTTACCTATCTTACTAACTTTAAAAAAATGACAGTTTCTTAAATTTATTACTTTTATTCTTCTTTTTTGGTTTTTGCAGTTATTCAGATATTTCTCATTTTCTTTAACAATTCCTTAATTCTAATTTCTTTAGATTTATTTTGTTGACCACAATTTCTTACTTTGAATGCTTTAGTTATTTTAGATCCTTATTTCACAATTTTTCTTTGAAGTTGTTTTTTCCTCTGATAACCTTTGTATTTGTAAATCCTACAGATTTCAATGGGTAGTGTTTCAGTATTTTTGGTTTTGATTTCTTCTCTTATCTGAGAGTATTTTAAATAAGATTAAAAAATTTTGGGAAATCTTAAGGTTTTTAAAATTTTTATAATATAGGGATTAACTACTAGTTCTATTTCATCACGGATTTAAAAAATCTAATAATTTTGAAATGTATTCTGATTTTTATATCCTTATAATTTGTCATTCTTAAAAAAACTCTATGTGTATTTGCAAAAAGAAAGGCATATTGTCTGTATGGAGTTTAATATATGAATTAAACTTATTCTATCAATTTTTTTATTTTATATTTTCATTCACTTTGTTCTACTTGATTATTTATGGATGAAAAAAATGAACTTCTATTACTATATATTGCCTAGGTATACAGAATAGGTATTTATATTTGTTATAGATTTGCTTTAGAATCTTTACGCTATTTGGTGGATAAGTATTCATGACTCTTGTACCTTCCTGTGGATATTATTTGTCATTACACAATGCTTTCTTAGTCTTATTTAATGTTTCTTTGCTGTGAATTCAACCTCGTCTAATATCTTAGCCCCTCAATAATTTTGTTTTCATACACATGATACAACGTGTTTATCCTTTTACTTTGAACCATTCTGAGACACCTTGTTTTAGCAGCATCTCTTATGTTTAGCATATATTTGAATTTCTATTTGTGATTCAATCTGAAAGTCTTTTCATAGATGAGTTTACAACATTTGCCTTTTTTTTTAAGATTTTATTTATTTGACTGTGTGTTTGTTTTGATCCTGTCATTGTATTTTAATTCTAAATTTCCGTTCTCCTTTTGTCTTTTCTATTTTACTATGTTGTCTGAGTTTTCTTTTCTTAAATCTGTTTCTCCTTTTGCCTTTCACTTTCTACTCAATGGTCTGTTTGCATTACCTTGTTTTTCTATATAATGTTCTTTGAAATCTGAAAGGTTTATCACCTTTTTTAAAGTTTCCAGTGTTCACTTTTATAAATATAATTGCATATAATATGTTTAATTCTATTTTAAGACACAATATCATGACTTTCTACTATGAGTAATAGTATGAATAATACTATGAATACTGTGAATAATAAGCAAATTAAATAAATTTTCACTTCCTTCCACTTCTCTTCCCTTCACTCTACCATTTAATTTGTTTGGGTATATTATTAACCTTAGTTCTTCTAATAGTTTTCTGAACACCTTTAAATGATATTCTGAATTCTGTTTTAGGTGATATGGTAAACTAGCTATCATAAAAATATTCCTAGTACAGAACAATTAGAAATGCTGGGTATAACATTTAATCTTTATGTAAATATCTAAATTGAAAAGAAAGTGAATCCCTAACCATGAGAAAATATAGCCCAGAGAATAAATATAGTACCATCACTGGCAGTAGTTCCGGGAGCATCCAATATTTCTCAGTAGCCTGGACCTTGGGGCTTAATGGGCCACTTCTGTTTAGGGGATTGAAGGCTAAGGAATAAGTTTTGAATGAGAGAATCCTGCATGAATCCAGAACTTCTCAAAGTGGCTCTTTCAGTGAGAGGGTAAAGATACTACTACTACTACTATTACTATTATAATTTTATATTATATATTTTAGTCTATTGGTTGATATTGTATTCATTAATTGATATAACAACACAAAACACACAGCAGCATGTATTAGGAAAGAGATATCTTAGATATGGTTCTAGGTAGAGGAGTTTGGGAAAATTCTTTCCTGAGAATTCAAAACTACAAGCAAGTCTTTGCATGGGTTTAGAGATGGATTTCAAAGAATTCAGTGACCTGAAAAATCCAGAGCTAAGAATTTAATTTGAACTGGTCCTGGCTAGGTAATGTCCCTAGATGATTGTCATAAGAAAAATAAATCATATTTAAAGGAAAACACTTTAACATGAGCCTCAAAAAATTCCCATATCAAAATCTCAAAGAATGTGAGTTTTGAAGGAAAAATATCATATTAAGTGAGAAATAAACCACTGTGAGCAAAAATCAATAGAATGAAAAAAAAAAAACCCTACTATGTTAGACACACCAAGACCACAAGTCTAGAAATTATTACCTATGGGATATAAAATAGGTATGCTTAATGGTTAAAGACATATGAGACTTAAGTATAATTATAAAGTAAAAGACTATGAAAAATTATAGGCAAAGTAAAAAATATACCAAAGAAGTTTTGGAAATCAAATTAGAAACTCAGTAAACTAAACAGATTGAACTCTAATAGCTGATTGAAAATAGTGAAGAGAAAATCAGGGAACAGAGAGGGCACAGTAAGGAGGTCAAACAAAAATCTAATCAGATTTCCTGAGGCAGATAATAGAATTAGGAAAAGGCAATATTCAAAATGACATTGGCTGAAAATTTTGCGGAATGATGAAAACATAAACCCCCAGATTCAAAATCCCAGTGAAATTCAAATAAAGTAAAGGATAAAGAAACAGACACCCATAAACAAAATGAAACTGCAGATTGCGAAAGACAAAGAGAAGTTCTTAAAAGAAGCTAGAGAGTAAAAAACACAGCTAACTTAAAAGGAATGACAATTTGAGACAATCAGAAGATGGGATAATATCTTCAAAATACTAAGAGAAGATGATTGTCAGCCTAGCCATGTAGCCAGTGAAATATCTCCCTATGTGAAATTAGCACTTCTCTCACAAACTAAAAAATCTCCCTTCTAAAGAAATTTCTAAGAACTTTGAGACACAGAAAAATGATCCCCAAAGGAAGGGCTGAGATGTAGGAAGGAATTTGGTGAAACTTGGTGAACATGTAGATAGGTCTGTATCAAAAACAATCATGTTTTGGTTGTGCTATTAAAAATACAGTTCTTTTCGTAGAGCATCTTAGGTGACCATTCTATTTTATGAAATATGTTCAGGAAAATGCTAATTAACACCAGTTGGGGGGCCAGAAGTAGCCTCTATGCTAGTATGGTTAATGAGTACAGGTGTCCACCTAGCCTCTCTATTTCAATGAAACTTTGTTCTGTACTTACTGTAAATAGCTCATCTTATGGATAACATTATTGGTTATAATAGGATTCAATCAGTCTGGAGATCAATTTACTAAACTATGTATGTCATGAGTATGCCTTATAACAAACTAGGAGCCATAGCTATACCAAAACCATGAGAACTGGTCTCTTAAATCTTGACATATTTATATTAAAGACCAGAGGAGAACATCACAAAGCAAATAATATAAAACCAGTTATATTATCATTGAATTTTTACTTCCTTAACCATTATGATGAAATTCTGAGTTTCCTTTGTTTTTTTAAAAATAAGAAAAAAAATAAGAAAAAGTCATTACGATGCCGTCATGAGATCATTTCTAACCTGCCAGTGCTAGTCATTACTACCAGTTGAAATATAGTTATGCCTTTCAGGTGTGGCTTAGTAATGATATTAAGTCTGAATTTTCTCGCAAAAGCAATTTATTCATATCACCACTTACTACTGTAAGTTTGTTTATGGCTTTTTAAAATGGGATCTGTTTCACCATTTGGTTCTTTCTTCAGCACATTTTGCTTTTTGTAAAACACATACATTTCCACCAATGCAATCATAAATGATGACAGAGGAGAGGAACCAAATTAAAATGTAAAGATACTTCACAAAGTATTTACATATGGTGCCGAGATTTACAGAGAAAAGGGGAAGCACACTGCAACCACAGAAGAAATACTTAGTCCTATGAAAATCCTGAATTGTAGCATCAAAACCCTCAAGAAACTACTTTTTGCTCATGCCTATCTCCAGCTGTGAAAGTTGAAATATAATTACTAAAAATAATTAATGTTCAGAGTAATGTGAACTGGTTTTGTTTTGCCTCTTGAAAAAGGGAAAATGGGTAAAATAAAATCTTACGTTGTGTATCTTGATTATGGTGGTGAATGTGATAAAATGACATAGAACTCTGCACACTCTTTATACCGATCTCAGGTTTCCCAGTTTTGATGTTGTAGCCAAGTTACCTAAGAAGTAATCAATGGGGGAAACTGGAGAAGATACACAGACTTTTCTGTAATATCCCTGCAACTTCCAGTGTATCCATGATTATCTCTAAACAAAAGGTTTTTAAAAATTTATTTCCTCATCTACCAATTTTAAAAAGGATGAAGATGGGTATGTTTCCTCAACCCTCAGGAAAATGCCGTACAGGCTTGGTCCACTGATCTCCATTCTGAGGGTTGAACACCTCTCCCATTTGGTCCCATCTCTCCTTTACAATGTCAATATCCAGTGGTAAAAAAAGTTCCATCCCCCCTGAGCTCACAGACATAAATCCCAGAGCCTGTACACAACTCCGCAAAGCAGATATTCAAAGTCTTTGAACAGAGCAACATAAGGAGTGAAGATATCCAACTCATATCATTTATATTGCCAGTCAGTTCATTCTTGCCACAGTTAAACAGCCAGAGCCATATCTGCTACTGCCCATCAAATCATTAAGCCCTTTATGCATATAATCTCATGGAATCCTCTCAACTGACCATAGGATTGGTAAAATCATATTTATTTATATTTGCCCATAGGCCCAGGCAGCAATTGCTTTGCTCAGAAATTCAGCGTTCATTTAATCTTCAAAAAATATTTGAATAACCAGATAAAAACTCTGCTTGGAGAACTCACAGGGATTTGAACACCAGATCATTCATATTAAGGTTGTTTTCCAAGAGCTGAGCATTAAGTCATGTGGTTTACAAGGAATATCTCACCTGATTCCCCCTCCCCCACCCCCACAACAACCTATAGAATAAGCTGTTTTCATTGTTATTTCTTTCTTCTTTGAAACTGAGCCTTAAATAAGTCAGGGACCTTACTGAGGCAAGTACAAGACCTAACAATTGAACTAAAAGCTTCTCAATTCATAGCTCTGCTCTTAAAGGCTTTGCAGGTCTGGTCACTACCAAGAATAAAGCAATGTCTTCAGGTACCATCAAGATATAGCTATTATACAGATCCAAGTTTCCAAATAAACAATAACCAAAGAAATCTAGAGTTCATTACTTCATCTACTTATACAATAAAGAATGTTACCATGTGGTCTGAAGAATCATTTCATAGTCATATAAGTTTTATTAATAGTAAATATTAATATTGTTTAATTAATATTTATTTTTATTTTTAAAAATATTTTACTTATTTGAAAGAGAGAGCACAAGCGGAGGAGGGGTGGTGGAAAGGGCAGAGGAAGAGGGAGAAGCAGATTCCCCTCAGAGCAGGGAACCAGATGTGGAGCTCGATCCCAGGACCCCGAGATCATGACATGAGCTGAAGGCAGCCGCTTAACTGACTGAGCCACCCAGGTGCCCTTAATTAATATTTATGAGTATTAAATATACATACACTTATCAACAAGATTTAAAAGATCTTTTTAAGCAATAGGACCTCTGGGAAATTGTAATATTCAATTATGAATTGTAAATCTCCAAGATGGGAGTATATACATTTCTCAAGTATATTTAATCAAGGAAACTATTTCCCCCCCATGGCACACCTTTCATATTTTTGTACAATAATTTCCACAGAACCCAGTTGGAGAAATAATAGTCTCCCTCTTTTCCGGCTGATGCTTTTGTCCTATTCCCTTGGGGAAGTCTTAATTTTGTGCCACTGCTGCTTCTGATCCATTATTACCCTTGCATTCCACTGTTCCCTTTGACCTTTCCCCTCCTCTCCTCTCTTCTCCTTTCTTTTCCTTTTCCTTTTCCTGTCCTTTCCTTTCCTTTTTTTAAATTTCCTGTTCCTTTTTTTCCCTTCTTGCTTTCTGAAAATCTCTCTCTCATTCTCAGCTTTGGTGAGCATAGGTTTGTTTCCATAGCCTCAGTGAAAACTGAGTGTGTGTCTTGCTTCGGGCTGGTCTGATCTGTCTTGATAACACCAGAGAGGTGAATAGTTTATGGTAAATTAATAGATCCTTTAGTTAGATTAGATTAAATTAGATATATCACATATTATGTTGTAACCTTGCATGATAACATTTTGCATTTTCCTACAGACACTGAAGAGATATTAAACACATAATATTGAACACTGTGGAGAGCTAGATAAAATGATGGTTGTGAAAACTTTTACCAATAGATCCAGTGCCTATACTTTGTCATGTTAACTAAGAAGTATTGCATGTTATAAGCTCATTGTTCGTCCCTTGAAGTACTGTCATTGCCTTGCATTTCATTGAGCCAATTAAAAAGCAAGGCGTTTCGGGCGCCTGGGTGGCTCAGTTGGTTAAGCAGCTGCCTTCGGCTCAGGTCATGATCCCGGAGACCCAGGATCGAGTCCCATATCGGGCTCCCGCCTCTGTGGGGAGTCTGCTTCTCCCTCTGACCTTCTTCTCCCCTCTCATGCTTTCTCTCTCTATCTATCTCAAATAAATAAATAAAATCTTTAAAAAATAAAAATAAAAAAGCAAGGCGTTTCATGTTAGGAACGTCATATTATAATAACAACACTAGGTTTAACTGGATAGGTTTATTATTTGATAGTAAAAGCTCATCCTATTGTAATAATAAAAAGTACCAAACTCTTCTTTCTCTTTTGAAGTCTATTTACTTTATGAGTAAGGAAGGAAAAAAAAAAAAAAGAAAAAAAAAACAGTGGAAATTTTTATAGCAGACTAGGGCTAAAAATAGTTTGTAGAAAAAAATAAATTTAATTATAAAATTAGAAATATATTTCAATTCACGTATAGGGTAAATACTAGCACACATTAGAAAACTTGAAATATGCAAAATTCTAATGTTAATAAAAATAATTTGTAGCACATTTCTTAATTCAATGTTCTTAATTGGTTTGTATTATAGAATTTGTGATGAAAGAAATCATGAAACTTACATTCAATTGATTTTGTAACTATTTTGCTAATAATCATGAGTCATGAGAGTAAAAATTAGAACATTTCTGATACTATAATTATGATTTTGAAAAGAAATTGTCTTTAGTACATTTTTGTTGGCATCTGAAAATTATCTGAAGTATGTCTTTCCTAATATTTCGCTATGACAGTGCATTTTAAGGCTGAGTTCCTTCTTTCTTAAACTGAGCTAATTTTCATCAGGCCACTATTCTTCCATTTGCTATTCTCATCAGGCTTCACCAGTTTTGAGTGACTAAAGATGACCTGAGCCATGCAAGGGGTTTTAGAGATCCATGCACAAAAATAATGAATGCTAATTAAGGCAGAAAACAATGGAGTTCCAAATTTATAAACGGGCAAATTTTATATTTTACTAGAATGTGAAAAAAGGCATGAAATCCCAATTCAGGTTAATATTTCTTGCCAATAATATCTTACTTTAACCTATTATTTAAATTGATCTTATTTCCCCCATACCAAAATTGAAATATAATGCATTCCTTTCCTTCCCAATAAAATGTAACTCATAGAAAACACAAATACACAAATCAATTTTGCCTTTACTCAACCCTAGAGTTGCCAGATAAAATTATAGGGCACCTGGCTAAATTTGAGTTTCAGATATATTTTTAGTATAATTATATCCCCCAAACTGCATGGGACATATACTAACAAATAATTGATTATTTATCTGAAATTCAGGTTCAACTAAGCAAATACAACTATTTTTATTTGCTAAATCTGGCCTGCTTAAGTCCTACATTGCTTTTATTTCTACATCATAAGAAACCCCATAAAGTAGCACTCTTTTTTGTTACATAAAAATCCAGAATATGCAGAAGGAAACATAATGGTAACATATTCAGGGGTCCAAAACAGCAGGAATCTTTAGTTATTTCTAGTTGGGTCATGAAAGATTGTAGAATTCTGGAAAACAAAAGGACATTGCTTCAAACAATTAGGCTGTAGTAATTAACGAAAGTTTAGCACCTTCATTCTAATTTACATTAGAGTGCCTGAGAAAACTAGCACATAATTTGGCAAGATCTAAGGCAATTACTTAAAAAGAGAAGGTGTAATTGAGCATGCAGTCTTGTCATCTTGTCATTGTAAGAGCAGGTAGATTCTGCCATTGAGGAAGTGTGACTATGCCAAATGCATTTGCTGAAGCCCTATTTTGCATGTGCTCTGGGGTAGGAGATTGTCAGAGAGAGGATCCAGGTTGCAAACACAGGAATGTAGCCCTCCAAGTGAATTCATATTAGAAAGTACTCCAGTTGAGGCTGAAAAGTAACACTCTGCTTGATGAAACTATCAGAATTAAATGAGTATCAGATCCAAGAATTAAAAGCTAGAAGATACTTGTTTGGAGCAATGATCAAGATTTTAAAAAATATATGGCAATACTTGGCGATTTAATTATAACTACTTGTCAGGTGTTCTGGCTGTCTACTGTTTCCCCCTTTTGTTTTCCATGGTTTTTAATCTTAATTTTCTTTACACAAGACTTACTAAATTAAGCTGTTTAGTAGGACTGCGCATTTATTTTGCTTGATTTCTTTCTTGATCATTTCCTAACAGGAACAGTGAATATCTTTACTACCGCCTGAAAGGAGTTACCTATGTATCACGAGAAAAGACTTCCAATTAATTTCTGAAGTTGTAAAGTAATGAACGGTCAACTAGCAGCATAACGAACTCTGAACCTCAAACTGAAGATCAAGTTAGCACATCTGCCTCCATCTAACAGAATTTAAAGCACATTCTTGGAATTAATATACACATTATATATTTTCAAGGAGAATCAAATGACAAGTTCTACCAAGTTTGCCTTAACTGGAGTACTTAAAGTTATTTAGCAAGACTAGAGCTCTAAACATGCACCGTCTGTAAGGGTGGCCTTGACTGGAGTACTCATCAAGACAATAGCTTTGAACATATGAAACTGATGATTTCACTGATTTGTCCCCAAATGCTAATATAAGGGTCAGTTTTGTTCACCATTTTACTTCTGAATGACCTGAGTCCTTAAACAATTTACAGCTCCTCACACGGGGACTCTCTTGGGGCTTCTCCTGAACACAGAGGGCTATTCCTTTCCCCTTCAAGCATATTCTAATTCAAGTCCTTCCTTCTTCACTGAAAGGGCGTGAAAAGAACCTCCAGGGCTTTGGTGAAGATTTTTTTTTTTCTTTCAAGACAACAGGCATTTGCTAAGTTTCAGGGAAGCACCTGTATTAATTGTATTTCCTGCTCATGTGTTGCTTTTGTTTGCAATAAAAGAATTCATCTCAGGTGAGTTAACCTTGCTTTTTAGAGAGGGCACCTGCAGTTATCTTGGTGAGGATTGTAAATCAAAACATGTTGAGCCTTTAAAGAGGGAAATAAAGAGGTGCTGACAAGAAGGGATGCCAGTGGGATTAGGAGACTTTCTCACCACTTGTATTATCAGGACTGAGAACAACTGAGTCACATTAAATTACAGAGGGGAGAAAGAGTACCAGAAATTCCACAGATGGGAGGTTGACTGGCATCTTCAGTAAGCCTGGAAAGAGGAGGGGTCTGGGAAGTCTGAAAAGACAACTCCCTCCTTAGCCTCAGGCTTCTATAATTGACCAAGATTTTTCAGCTTGTGATTTGATCCAGCCATACCCTGTTAGAGGCAACTTGCCCCCAACTGAGACCAAGGCTAGAGTGAATAAGAATTAGGTGACTCGCTGGTATGTACAATACACGCATTCACATCTATTAGGATAAATGACATGTCGCTCACTTTAAGCACAGGCAGCTGGAGATTGTCATATTCTGAAAATGACAACTGTTATTTATTTATTGAGAATATTTATACAGGTTCTTCCTGGGCACAGAGAATGCATTTTACAGCAGCACTATGACACTGGGCCGTCACGTGTCTAGAGCAGAACATAGCAAACCATTAGCGCCAGCGGAGACAAAGCACATGTACTCAGGGCAGTGATCTGTAGGAGCATAGATTGAGAAGGTTGAATGCAGCAGGTTTTTAAGTGAGGCTCAAGTCATTATCTTAACAGGGTTTCAAGCTACTCTGAGGGAAAAGGAATTTTTTTTCCACACAGTATGGTTTCATTAACTGCTAGAGGACCGGTTCTGAGGCATTGATTAATTTGGGCAAAGGGTTCACGTTATACAGCCGAGGCGGCTCCTTGGTCAGCTGGTGAAGGAGGGGTGGAGAAAGCACATAGGAGCAGAGGCAATGTTGCTCATCTCTTTTCCACACATCACAGCCTATAGGGCAAGCTCTCTTTTTTCCCCCTCTGCTTTAATTTTCCCACTATTAAAAGAAGCATACTTTCTTAAAATGATGTGTCTCCAAATTTGAGCCCTGGGCTAAAGTGCCCATTCCTGGGCCCACCCCAGCTGTACTGAATCAGAATATCCAAGAGGCGGGCCTTGGAATCTGCATTTTACCAAGTTGCCTCACGGGGTTCCTTTGTCTATCAAGGAGTGAGAACCATTCTCTTGGAAGGTTAGAATGAGATGATGCCAACATGTGTGTTCTGAGCTTTGTAGATTCTTAGTGCTGGTTCATATTGCATTCACAACAAATAAATACTGCTTGGTGGCAACTGAAATTCATGCGGTTTATCCACACAAACACCTACACCTACAAATTTCTCAAGAGGCACTGTACTTTCCCAATTATACATGTAACTGTGAAGGGAGAAATATAACCTTTCCCAGAAAATACTTTAGATGTAATATATACATATCCACATTCTAGAAAAATTCAATTAGACCTAAGACCTTTCTTTTACAGCCCCTGGAACTCACTGTTTGGTTTGTTAGCAATTCCCCTACCACATGAATGGAATTTGCAGATCTTAGTGTGTCACACAGGAGACAGACTTGCACAGTAAATCCTAGAGGGTCATCTTATACATAGGTTAATGCCTCTTAGAAATGAGGGTTTTTTTTTAATTTTCTTTAAGGATTTCATTTATTTATTTATTTGTCAGAGAGGGAGAGAGAGTGAGAGCATAAGCAGGGGAGGGGGGTGTCAGGCAGAGGGAGAAGCAGGCTCCCCACTGAGCAAGAAGCCCAATGTGGGACTTGATCCCAGGACCCTGGGATCATGACCTGAGCCAAAGGCAGACATTTAACTGGCTGAGCCACCCAGCCGCCCCTAGAAATGAGGTTTTAATAGGAACATTGAACTGAATATAAAAGTTTAAATTTCAGGCCTTATTTTACTGGGAAGGACTAAAGAAATTCAATGCCTCAGTGATATTTTCTTTATTTTTTCATTAAAAATAGTATTTTCTTATTACCAAAATAAAAGATGGTCTTTAGGAAAGAAATTTTTAATGAAACAAATAAATGTTTTTAATAAAAATGGAAATCTTAGAGTTATACCTGCACAAAGACAACTGCTATCAACATTTTGGTATATGTATGTCCATATCTACTTGCGAACATAACCATTTTTCTTTAAGCAAAACTGAGATTTTACCATTCATATTGCTTTGCATCCTGTTTATTTCATGCAAAAATATCTTGTAACCAATTTTTAAATTAATAAATATACTGTTATGAAACATATTTAGAAGTTTCATGTATCTGTGTGTGGATGTATAATAACGTATTTAGTCAATACTTGGCTTTTAAATATGCAGCTTATTTCCAATTTTGCTATTATAATGAGTGAGATAATGTCAGCCAAAAGGAATTTGCTGAATGTTCTATCTTTTGTATGAAGAGGATACATACAACCGTAATAACCAAATGCCTGCTCCTAGAAGTAGGCTATAAGCTTGTGGGTCCTGCCAGTAGGCTGAAAGGGGGACAGTCCCCAAAAGCCATTTCTTCTAATGTCCTTGCCTCCAAGCCAAAAGCTCCTTTCCACTCCATTCCCCATTCCTTATACTCTGAGGATTCTGGGGATACAAGAGGTTTTCCCAACTGTAACTCCCTTCCCACCCCCAGATATTAGCTTGAACCTTCTTATTAAATTTAAATTTATAGCTATGTATTTAGCTACATACTTCACCAAGCAGAGATGCACTGAGGAATAAGGCAGGACCTATTCCCCACAGCACATTGAATCACACCTATTGGGTCATCTCTCAGAGGTGCTCAAAGGCAGATTTCATGACATTAATGAAGCTTAAGCATCATGGCCTCTTGCATGGGCAGCTGCCAAATATTTTGCTTTTGAAAATCTGTAAAAATTACTGTAACATGGAGAAAAAATTTGGACAGATGTTTTGAAATGCTTCTATTAAATAAGTGAAAATTTATCTACAGTGTCCTGATTTGAATGTTTATGAAGGGGTATCATTTTTTTCATCTGTAGATATATTTAAAAAGTAAAAGGAAATTCAGAAAAAAATTAATAGAATATGAAATTAAAAGCAATAAATATAAGTGATAAAAACAATAGAAATTACTGATATACAGAAGCGATATAAACAAAAAGAACTTTGACATTAAAACAAAAGCAGTAATGAAGAAAATATATTTCAGGGGTGTCATCTATAACAACCTGCTTAGTGAGTATATTTCTGTTCAAAGTGTATCTAATATAGTCATTGCAAAATAAAAGTTGAGATACCCTAAAACATTATGCTTATATATGAAAAAATTTAATAAACATTTCCTCAAATTTAATAAAAATTCTAAAAATTTACAGGACATTACCTATAACAAGGTGCAAAACTGAAATAATTCCTTAAACTAAGTTCTTAAAAAAATTTTCTTTCAACCAATGTTGCTAGAGGAAAGACCAAATTTCTTTCTGCTCTATAAAAAATTATAAACTCATCATCATAGGAAGAAGCAAAGAGTCTGCTGCTCCTCTCCCTGCCAAAAAGTAAGGAAAACAGCTTAGAGGAGAGTCAGGTAGCTGATTTTAAAGTCGTGTCTTGGGTTGTTTTGTTTTATTGTTTTTAGATTTTTATGATATCTGTTGATTTGTTAGCTTTCTAAATTTTGTACGTATTTCTCTTTCTGAATATTCATTTTTGTACCTAATTTATTATGTATACATGTTTTCTATTCTTTTTGTTAAGGAGGGCCTGCCCCAGCTTGTATGAGCTTCAGACCCTGCATAACTTGGATTCAAGCCCGACGTTGTCCAAACCCATAAAGCTCAGTTGCACCAACATTCATTTACACCAAGAAGGTGTTTGTGGCCAACAAAGAGGTGTGTAGCCCTGTTGAAGATCAAAGAATGGAGAAAGCAGCCTTTGGGGGCTGGGGGGTAGATGTTGGAAAGGAGGCATGCTGAAAATGTGCAAGGGACCCAGTGGACTTGAGAAATTCTTTGTAAACAGGTAAAGTAGCTTTCCTAAGCAGCATGTCAGGTCCCTAAGTGGTGCTTAAAAATATCACAAAGGTAGCAGATGAAGGATCAGATTGTTAAGGAACAACTTGCTTGTAAAACCCAAAGAGCAGTGGTTGATCTGATAACTCGAAGATTCTTAATAGCTCAACACAAATAAACCACTTGTAAATGCCCCTGGGCTAGCCTGCCTCCCAACCCTTTTCACCTGGCAGTAATATATGGCCAGTAATTACCATAATGAGCCACCAGAAGGCATCTATTTGTTAGCCCTGGAAGAGCTTGCATCTGGTTTTTAGGTGTGAAGCTAGAAAAGGCTCAGGACAAGGAGTATTTGAATATACATTTCCTCGGGCAGCTACTTATTTGAACAGCTGCTTAAGGGGCACATAGCAACATTAAGAGTCAGTCCAATTCGGGAGGCTGTGTGCATCTTGATTTCTATTTTTTTTCTTTGAAGTACAGGACCAGCCTATTTTCTTCCTGGGTAATAATTTCTCCAAATTAAAAGTGGTTACCCGACTTAAAACCTGTGACAAGTCTATTGTGTTGACCTCTACAGCTGGTAGAGGGTGGAGGTTGCCAGGGAAATGAGCTCTAGAAATGAAACATGGAACACGCTCAGAAGTCACGTGCCAAATTGTTTGGTTTTAGATTAAATTTCACAGGAAAAATAATCCAGAGCTTTTTTCCTCTCTCTTTTTTGTCTTTGTCAAAACAAAGAATGTATAACAAAAGCAACATTTTTAGCCATCTGCTGAAAATATAAAAATATTTTCATCAAAATAACAAATTGGTGGTTTGTTGTGTCAGCTTGTATGCTTAAAAATTCCAATGATAAGCATTCCCCAGATATCAGATAGAGGCAAATTTGCCATTTGAAGAAAAGAAAGGAATCTAGGTACATAAGAAATGAGCTTACAATGACACTGGAGCTGGCATTGAAATTGGAGAATGGAAAGTGTTTTTGGGGGGAAAATCTGTGAATCTTTGTAATTGTCTGGCTAGGAATCCAAACGTTTGCTCTTCTTTAGCACTTACCACATCGGTCAGAGCTGGATTGTTCAATGCCTTAAACCTCTCTTTATGAAAAGATATTAGAAATGCTGTGTAATTCTCAAGCTATTAGGAAGATATGCACAATAATGCCTCTAAAACACTCATGAATATAAAACAAAGGTCATGGGTATTTCTTATTGACCCAAAGTTTACCTTAGATAAAGAGATTTATATGGAACCTGAAAGAGGCATATCAGAATTTTGCCTTGACATTCATGGATCACTGAGCAGTTCCAAATGCTTCTAAGAAGATTATCAGGGGGTTGTGTTTTCTAAAGTTTCCTGATCTCTCCTTTTACCCAGGGGTCAAACTGTAGGCATTTGAGGTGTTAGCAAGACACAAAATGACAGAGCCTGCAAATAAAATACAGGTCATATAGATCCCCCCCATAGATTCATCAGCTTACAATTTTCTTTTAGATGGCTGCATTTTCTTTTATTTTTTGGTGTAATAAAGAACTTTATAAGTATACATATATAGCTAATAATTCACATGGTTTTAGGATCTAACAGTATAAAAACTGTCTATAGTAAAATGTCTCCCTACCCCTAGGTCCAACCAGCCCAGTTACCTTCCTGCCCTAAATAACCATTCTTAAGAGTTTCTTGTATATTTTTCTGTTTCCTTTTTTTAATACCCAAGTAAACACATACATATATATTGGTTTCACCTATTTTTATGCAAAAGTTGATAAACTCTGTACACTTTTCCTTATTTTACTTGATAGTATATATTGGAGACTTTTTTTTAAATCTCAATACATGGTTTCCTCATTCATTTTTATAACTGTGTAATATCTCATTGTTTGAATGGATTATAATTTACTTAATCCAAATCACAGCCTTTTTAAGTCCTGGTCACTCTTAGAAACACTGTTCAAAAGTATGATGTGGCAAGCTCCATGTACTTTCATTTGTATTCAACTTCAAACTAAAGTTTTATTTGTCTATAGCCTGAATTGTTAAGACTCCAGAAAATAGAGATCTGTGGAGTCAAGGATTATTTGAAAGAATAATCTGATTTATAAATTTAAGTTAGATAAAATGCATGGAATTAGAACATAAACTCAACTAAAAACATTTAAGATATTATTAGTTCTTGGTAGGCTTTTGTCTTGAGTTGCCCATATTCTTTTGGATATTTTTCATGCCCACCTTATTTTCTTTAAATATTGTATAAACATCTAGACTTACTTTGATTTTTTCCAAACATGGGAACAGCTGCCCTTCAGGGCTTTGTCTCTCAGACCACAAAACTAGTGTTTCTTTAAGGTCTTTTACCTCTCTGATCCTACTTTTACATTTAATTAAGGTAATCCTTCAATCTACATCCTCTTCCAGACCCCATTCTCCTTTCTTTCTAAGTTGTTATCCATGTTCCACCTGAAGCAGGAGATCATATTGCAGTTTGGGTCCTAAGCTCATTAAAGAAGAATGCATCTGGCATTTCTCTGGGAGGAAAATGGGCTTTCAAGTTCTAATTGGAAAGATCTGAAGAGTGTAGAACTATGATGTCTTTTTGACCATGGGCCCCAGACCACTGAGTTTATATGTTCACTTTGTGGAAAACGTAGGGTCTATAATCTCGGTTGCAGTTGTTTGCCTGTTAAATAACATTAGGGTTTTGTCTTTTTTTTTTAAACCTCTATCCTGATATGGGCAAAACTGTGTAGGCATGTGTAGTCTCTTGTTGAGATTAATATAATTTGTCTCTCTTTAAAAAATCATATGAGGTTTATGGATAACCCCGGAGTATTAGAAAAGTTCAAAGAGTGAACTTCATTCAAGAATGAAGCTGTGTCATCAAAGAGTGAGAAAAACAGAAAAGGAAGGAAGGGAAAGAGGGAAGAAAGAAGGAAGGAAAGAGGGAATCATGTGGAACTGAGGTTAGCTGTGTTTGTCTTTACCTCCTATCAAAATGGAAGGTGGAGGGTTTTATCTGGTGTAGAGAGCTAAAGCATAAGCATATGGTTTTGCCCGAAGGAAAACGCTAATGAGTAATGTTCGTTCTCTTTCTCTCTCTTTTTTTTACAAAAGTACTGGGAGTTCAAAACCTTCTAAATGCAGAAATTGAAAGAAAAGATGACTAGCAAAAAACAATAATAAATTGTTCGTTACTCACATATTTACCTAAATATACATGGTCACTCCAACACTCCCTTAAGTGCCTGCTGCTTGTGTCATCCCCAAGGATAGGTAATAAATACTTGCTGATGTTACTGAAAGCAGATAATATCATTGTCCCACTTGGTTCTACACATTACATGATAATGTCATCTTTGTAAGTACTATACGTATTAAGTTAAATTCTTACAATGCTTCCTTTCCCAGACCCCTTTTAAAATTATACGTATTTTGTTCCTACAAGACTTTAAAAGAGAACAAGAGGACCAGCAGATTTCCTTCCTGCCCTTCTGACCCACACCCATCCTGGGGTCAGCCCTTAGCCTGTCTTTACATAGTCTCTAGAAAATAGGTGCCAGATTCTCTTCCCTTGGTTTAAACCCTAGCTCTGCATGTATTTATTTTCACCTGTTGAGAATGCAGTTCCACTAAAGCATTGAACCAAACATACAGATTCCTTCTGAAATAATCATAAAAGGATTTATTTCCCTAAGAACTTGTTAGCTTATCTAAACATCTGCTACTCAAAAGTGATTACTTGGGAATTTCCAGGTCACCCAGAAACATGCAAATCTATTGCTACTGGATTCATTTAGACAGAAACCAGTAACCAATCAAACATTTTGAGGTGAGACAGAGAATGTTTTAAAAATCAGTTCATGTTTAAGAAACTCAAAATATGTGAATTTACATACTTTTAAATGTCATTCCTGCTTTTGTTTTATTTTAGTCAATCTTTATAGTTGGCTTTTCTGCTAAAATCTTTAGTAGCAAATATACAGAAACCATCAAGGCCTTTGAAAGTAAAGACCAAAAGATTAACTCTCCTATAGCAATATCAACAATTTTTTGTTAAGTGAGAGAAACAGAATTTTTTTTTAAAGATTTTATTTATTTGACAGAGAGAAAAATCACAAGTAGGCAGAGAGGCAGGCAGAGAGAGGGGTAAGTAGGCTCCCTACCGAGCAGAGAGCCCCATGCGGGGCTCGATCCCAGAACCCTGAGATCATGACCTGAGCCGAAGGCAGAGGCTTTAACCCACTGAGCCACCCAGGCGCCCCAGAAACAGAATTTTTTAAAAATGTTTTGCAAATAAGTGTTTGACAAGAGACTTCAAAATCTAGGAAATACTTAGGGTATGGACAACAGGTTGAGGGAAAAAAATCATAATATTTTGAAAATAACTATATTCAAAAGGTAAGGGTAATACTGAAAGTGATTTAAGGGAAAGGGAAGAACCAAATTCCCTAGAATGGTTTTAGCAAACATCTAGCTTGGCAGAAAGAAAGGAAGCAATCATCAGTTGAACACCAATATGTCACTCAATTAGCACATACTATCTCATTTAATTCGCAAATAAATATGATGACTCAAGCTTAACAGCCAAGGAATTTACAACTTAGCAAGAAGGAGTAAGGGGACCAAGGTAAGTGGCAGAGCCAGAACTCCAACTCTGTCTGCTCAGGAGCTTACTACCATGTCATGTCATCCTAGTTTTCATAAAGTTATTATGAAATATGACTTAAAGCACCATGTGTTTTCTTCATGTGTGTGCTCTAGCTCTTGATTCTTAGTTCTGGTCTCAACTGTTGGAGGAGGTAGATAGGCAGATTTCACAATGGGTATGTAGTATTCTGCCTGGATTTCTCCAAAGAGAACTTGGTCTACAGCTTAAAGTCTGCAATGCTGCCCCCTAGATACAACGAGTTTGGAAAGGATGGTGGGAGAATTAGGAGGTAGAAAGGAAGGAAGTCAAGGATACGTCTAGAGCCAACACCTTCCACACACTGAGTTTTGTTTACTATCTGCTTTTGACAATTTGGAATAGAAGAGACTCTTATACAGACTGGGTAGATCAGGGGTCCTGGGAGAAGAAACATATACAGGCTGGCTTTTCATAACAAAAGGTCACCAGTAGGTAGCCCATAGGTTTGGCCTATGGGTTATTTTATATAGCCCACACACTGTTTAAACAGCTGCCAACATTTAAAATTCATTCCCCAAGTACCTACTTGGGTAAGTGCCTGGGGCTATTCTCAGACCTTCGGATTCATCAAAGAACCAAAGAGACAAAACTGCCCTCATGAAATTTCCATTCTAGCAGGGAGAGATAATAAATTATTACATAATAAATGATTAACATATAGGAGCTTAGGAAGTAACAGCTAAGAAAAAAAGTAAATTAGCATAATGGGCGTTTAGAAGAATGGTAGGGTCCTTGGTTGGAAGCTTCATTGAGAAAGTAGCATTTGAATAAACACTTGCAGGAGGTGACAGAGTTAGCTATGTGAAAATGGAGGTGTAAGGAATGTTCTAGGATGAGGACCTAAATCCCCCAGTCTCAAAGGTGGGAGTGTGTGTGCTTATCTTAGGAATAATGAGGAGGCTTGTGGGGTCCAGACTGGTGGGAGCAAATGAAAAGGATACTAAGAAACAAGGTACAGAACTGATGAAGGCCCAGATGATACAGGGCCTTACAAGCTTTTGTAAGGATTGACTTTTACTTGATTGAAATCAGGAGTCATGCAGGGGTTAAAGCAGAGGAGCGACATGATTTAACTTACAATGAATAGAATTACTCTTATTTCTGTTTTGAGAATGGATGTAGAGAGGAAGTAAGGATAGACTCAGGAAGGTCAATTAGGAATCTTTTGAAATCCTCCAGATGAGAAATCATGCTAGTTTGGGAGGTACCAGTGAACGTTATGAAAAACAGTGTGAAAATGTTTTGAAGTTCAAAGCAACAAGATATCCTTTCAGATTGGATATGGGGAAAGGTAAAAAATGACCACAAGGTATAAGTGTGGGCAAGGATGTGGAGAAATTGAACCCTTGTGAACTGTTGCTGGAAATGTAAAATGATGCAGCTGCTGTGGAAAACAGAGGTTCTTCACAAAGTTACAAATAGAATTACCATATGGTCCAACAACTTCACTTCTGGGTAAATACCTAAAATAATTGAAAGTAGGGTCTCAAAGAGATATTTGCATACCCATGTTCATAGCAGCATTATTCATAATAATAATTTTCATCAGTGGATGAATGGAAAAACAAAATATAGTATATACATGCAATGGAATATTATTCAGTCTTTTTTTTAAATTTTTATTAACATATAATGTATTATTTGCCCCAGGGTAGATGTCTGTGAATCATCAGGCCTACACATTTCACAGCATTTGCCATAGCACATACCCTCCCCAATGTCCATAACTCTACCCCACCCACCTCCCAGCAACCCTTAGTTTGTTTCGTGAGTTTAGGAGTCTCTTATGGTTTGTCTCCTTCCCCATCCCATCTTGTTTCATTTCTCTTACCCACCCCCCATAACCCCCAGAGCCGCCTCTCAAATTCTTCATATCAGAGCGATCATGTGATAATTGTCTTTCTCTGATTAACTTATTATGCTAAGCGATTAGCATAATACCCTCTAGTTCCATCCACGTCGTTGCAAATGGCAAGATTTCGTTTCTCTTAATGGCTGCATAGTATTCCATTGTGTGTGTGTGTGTGTGTATATATATATATATATATATATATATCTCACATATTCTTTATCCATTCATCTGTTGATGG
>CM052806.1:32088535-32105102 GCA_028533885.1 Nasua narica
TACCCAACTTTTGTATCAACATGGACAGGACTAGAAGAGATTATGCGGAGTGAAATAAGTCAAGCAGAGGCAATTATCTTATGGTCTCACTTACATGTGGAGTATAAAGAAAATCATGGAGGGCATCGTGAGAAGCAAGGGAAGGGCGAATGGGGGGAAATTGGAGGGGGTGATGAACCAGGAGAGACTGTGGACTCTGAGCAACAAACTGAGGGTTGTGGAGGGGAGGGGGCGGGAGGGGGGTGGGTGAGCCTGGTGTTGGGTATCAAGAAGGGCACGTACTGCATGGAGCACTGGGTGTGGTGCATGAACAATCAATCTTGTAACACTGAAAAATTAAACAAATTTGGGGAGAAAAAAACAGAATATTCCTGTTTTTTTTTAAAAAATCCAATTTCAAATATTGTTTCTTCACCATTCTCTCTCCCTGAGATACCTATTTTATGTATATAAATATATATATATACAAATCTTTCAGTGGCTCTGTGTCTCCTAATGCTTTACTCATATCTCTCACCTTTTTATGTCTCTGTAATGAATTCTGGGTGATTTTCTCTATACTATTTTTCAATTTTCTAATTCTTTCTTTAACTAAGTCTAGTCTAGAAATCACTGTTTAATAAAACTTTTATTCCAATTACTATACTTTCATGTCCAGGATTTCTAATTGGTTTTTGACTCATTTCAACTATTTTATTTTCATAGTTCTCTCTCTGTATAAAATTCTTATCTGTATCTATTTGAGAACCTTAAATATATTTATTTTAAAGTCACATTGAAATTGTTCTCATGTTTACATTTTGCCATGTGTGAATTTATATATTTATCCCCTTTTGTTGGTCTCATCCTTGATCTTAAATTTCCTAATGTACTTTAAAATTTTAGATGACCTACTTTTGTAGTTTCACCTTGAATGTAAAGCGTTTTAATTGTTGCGTGTTGTAGTGTCACTTTGTTCTGTGTAAATTTCCTGCTAAAATTCCCCAATCCAGAACCAAAACCAGGTCTTAAATAAACCAGTTTCAAGGTAAGCTGTGATATCAAGATCCATTCACTCAACCAGCAGAAAGCTCTGTCCAGAGCTGAACTTTCCAAACGATATTTTTTGCTTCTTCTTGCCATAACTTATACTCTATAAAAGCCAGAGCCAAAGTCCTTAGTATCGCTTTTTGTAGCTTTCCCTTCTTGGTCAGGGAAGACCTACCCAGGTTCTGGTTTCAAGCCATGGGTCAAACTCAGGTCTTTCACCATGCATGGGGAACTTTGGGTTCTCTATAATCTATAATCTCTATAATCTCTATAATCTCACAGAACTCTGGCTGCTCTGTTTGGTTCATAGAGATATTCATCTTGTTGTTCACACAAATATATGGTACATGCATATGCATGTGCACACGCACACACACACACACACACACACACACACACAATTTCTTTGCTTAGAGAGGAAAAGTTTAAAGTATAAGCTCAGAATTTTTATTTTTCCTTCTTATGAGCCTCTAAGTCTGACCTCTAAACCAAGGGTCGGCGAATTAGAGCCCTTGGGCCAAATCTGGCCTGCTGGCTATCTCTATAACAAGTTTTATTAGGAACACAGTCACTTCCATTCCTTTCCATACTGCACATGGCTGCTATCACTAAAAAGGTGGAGATGAATAATTGTGACAGAGACCGTACAGCTTGCAAAGCCTAAACTATTTTCAGTCTGGCCTTTTACAGAAAAAGATTGCTGGACCCTACTGTAAACAATAGAGAGGCTCTTCTCTTCTTTATATACTCTTCCTCACGTGACTTTAAGCAGCAGGCATATGATGACGACTCCTTGAACTTCAGCCTTGTTTACCTAGCTGTATATCTCAGTTCGGATATATATTAGGTATCTTAAACTTAGTATGTTCAAAACCAAATCCCTGATACTGCCCTCCCCCTGCTTCTGCCCCATACACTTCTTCCCCTAAATGAAAGACTTTCATCAGTCTACTCCATGCCAACAAATGAAATTTTTACCCTCCTTTTGCTCAGGTATAAAATTCTACCTTTTAAAACTTTTAAAAACTTTTAATTTCTTTCTCTCACACTCTATGTCTTTTCTACCAAAAACCAAAATAAAATAAAATAAAAGTACCCAGATCCATGAGTAAGCAACTGAATATGAGCAGCTCCCTCCTCAGGGGATTACTTATCTCAGTTGTGAGCTGGTAATCAGGAGAAGTAAGCCAGCAAGTGTTGAAGTCAATCTCACTGGCAAGTTTGACATGAAGTCTTTTTCATAAGTCAGGTTCCGATGGTCTGCTATCTTTGTTGTGCCTGTTGACATTTTCTTATCTTTATGGGAAAAGGAAATATGCTAGCCTTCTAGTAAAGGGCTTTAGATTAAACTCTCCGAAGGAAACTGGCCTCACCTAATAAACTCACCAGAACATAAAAGCACATGGAAGAGAATAATAAAACTAATGTGCTAATCAGTTCAATAAATGCCTGAAACAGACCTTAAATCAAATAAAAGACAGGAAAGAATGTCTTATTTCAGAGCTTTGAGACACAGAGTGATGAAAAAATGTTTCCTTGGCTTTGAATTGCTGGGGATAAGAACCATGCAGGTCTCCCCCACTACCAGAAAGTTCACTTTACACCACTTTGCTTTTACATTAGAACCTGTTTTTTGCTAAATGAAAAAAAATGTAAAGAGAATTTTCGCTTTTGAAATGGCAATTGCTTCTTCACTTTATACCATTCAGCTCACAAAAGGTTTCATAGTAATTCTTTACTTTTGGATAGTGGGGGAAACCTGTAGTTGATTCAGAAGTAATCTGTCAAGACATCAGTGGCAATTTCTAAAGAGTATGTCATTTTCCTTTCTGTCTTCTCCCATAGTTGATGGAAATTCTCATATGGCAAGGGACTTGGTACCCTTGGCTTCCTCCCCACTAGCTGCTGCATGATAGTGTGAAGCCTGACTTTGGTATTGGCAATTCTCTGCAGTCCTCCAGGTCCAGGTATCAGCCATCAGCAAAAGTAGAAAGTAGGGGAAGGCTTTCTTTCTCAAACATCCATCAGCCTCAAATCCCTCTCAACCACCTCATCAGTGGTAAAGCCACAAATATCAATATAAAGCCAATTCATACCACTGTGCTGGGAACAGTCATCTAGGGATATGATGTTTTCAAAGGGAGCAGGCAACATTTACACAATTACAAGCATCTCAAAAGGTGGAATTCCAGCCTCAGAGTGCCCTACATGGAGTACAGGTGCTTTAGGGTCAGTGCCAGTGGAAATCCCTGAAAACAAAACTGTCTACTTCTCCAGGATGCCACAAATCAATTTCAGTTTGGTGGGAACAAGCCTCTATTCCCACTTTTTCTCCAGGAGGATCATCAAACTCTAACATTCTCTTATGTGAGAAAGGAGAGACATAAGCTCATGGAGGAAACCCCATGAAGCCAGTGGCACAACTCCCCACTCTGTCATTGCCTCCCATCAGCTCTGGTACCAGATAGGCACTATAAACAGAGTGGGATCCAAGAGGGCTTTGACAAAACCTTTGACCAGCAGAACTGTTAGTGGGCAAAAGTCCCCCATTCTAGCAAACAGACAAATCCAGAGTGTGAGTCATTCTATAGGCTCTTCTACAAGTCAATTTCAAGGAAAGGGGAAGAAGGGAATCGAGATTTCTAGATTAAAACAGATTTGTAAGGAAAAATAATGAAATACAATATATACTCCTTCATTGAACCCTATTTGAACAAACCCAGCCTAAAGTACCTCTGGAGAACAATTTGATTACAAGCTTCATATTAGATGGCACTAAGGAATTAGTGTTACTTTTGCTAGGTATGATCACTGTATTGTGGCCACGTAGGAGAATATCCTTATTTTGTTGGTGATACATGTAAGGTATTAATGGATTGTGCTAGTTTCTTAGGGCTGCTGTAATAAGTCACCACAAACTTGGAGGCTTAAAACAACACAAATTTATTCACAGTTCTCAAGGCTAGAAATTCAAAATCAAAATGTTGACAGGTCTGTCCTCTCTCAGATGGCTCTAGGGAGATAACTTCCCTGCTTCTTGGAGCTTCTGGTAGCTCCAGGTAGTACTGGGCTTGTGGCCACAGACCCCTGATCTTTGCCTTCCATCTTCTCTTCATGTGTATCTACCTTCTTCTCTACTGTCTCTGTCAACTCTCCCTCTGATTTTCTCTTAAAAGGAGACTTGTCATTGGATGTAGCCTGCCCCGCCTGCCCCACGCAGGCTAACCCAGGATGATCTCCTCATCGCGAGATTCTTAAATTAATTACATCCTCAAAGACCCATAAAAAATAAAGTAAATAAAGTAAAATTTTACCTTTTACCATACAAAGTAATAGGATACCTTTTGGGGGCCACCATTCAACCCACTACATGGGTAAAGTATTATCTGAAATTTACTTTAAAACAATTCAATAAAAATAAATGTGGATGAAATAAAGAAGACAAAAGGTTAAGGATTGATAAATCTAGGTGATAGGTAAGAGTTCATTATATTATTCCTTCTAATTTTTGTATACTTAAAACTTTCATACTAAACCAAATATAAATCCCTCCTGTTTCAAGAGAGACTTACTTAGAAGTTGTTTCAGGTTAGGAGGTAGGAGTGTGGGCTCTGCAGTCAGAATACCTAGGTCTGCATCCTGCCAGGCTTGACACTGACTAGCTGTGAAATCTTGGGTCAGTTGCTTAGTTTTTTCATCTATTAAATGGAGATAAAAATAATAACTTTGGACAGTTTTAGACAGTTTTTGTGAAAGTTAAATGAAATAGTGCTTGTGAGGTGCCTGGCAAATAGAAGGGCCTAACAAATTTTAGCTATTTCATTATTTTGTTGACTTCTGTGGGATTTCCGCCTATACTACTTCACTATGAAAATATGATTACCCTTGTTTTGGGTACAGGGAAGGGAATCTACTATCCTCTACAGAAAAGATTCCTTACAGGTTAAGAAGGCCCACTGGTAGCCAAGGGAGACACTCTTCGGAACGAGACACAGAAGGCCTACTGCGTGTGTGTGTGTGTGTGTGTGTGTGTGTGTTCAGGAGTGGGGAGCACTTTGGTATGTAGCGAGTAAGATAGTTGTGTAGGGGCAGAGGACAGACCTGGGAGTAGAGGGAGAGTGAGGCAGTGACTGAAGAAACAGGGGTATTCTGAAAATAAGGACAACTCCTGTAGATATTTGGGCAATCTCCTAACAGCCATTGCTCAGCACCAGATTCTTAGCCATGATGCAGAAGGAGTTAATGCAAATCCCCAAAGCATCTATTATGTCTAAGTCACACTGAATGTAACTAAGTAACTATGACTCATCATAAATGGAAATGTTGTTTCTCAATCCATGCTAAAATACTTATTTAAGAGCAACTCCCTCTGCCCAGTGAGGAGGTTGCTGCTTATGTAGTGTTGGAAGAGGCTCAGGTGTGATCATGCAATTAGGGAACCCCATTTTTCCAACTGGGATTGGAGTTAACCTAACTCAGGTGGAGTGCTGTGGCTGTCATCTTCTTCTACCACATCTCAGGATGTGGGTCCATCTCCAGGTAATCTGTACTTCACATTTAGAGTGTCATTCCATTTTTAGGTCAAGAGCATGAAGGCTTTTGCCTCCCTCACTTCTCACTTAGCATCATACTTTCCCTCAACCTCTGCAGTCAGCCAACATGTGCAAGACCAAAACCAAAAGAAATGAAAGAACTACAACAAAAACATAAAGATGAAACCAGCAACAGCAAATGCCAAGGAGACATGCAGTTCCCTAAAAAAGTCCAGATGATTTTGAAACAAATCTTTGGAACTGCTTCTTTGTGTTACTTTCTACTCCTCACTAAATGAATTAAAATGATAAACAAAATAACAAGCCTTAAAGTTTAGGTTCTAAGCTTCAATGCTAAAATCCTTGTGTAAGCAGTGCCACTAAAACTTTAATGTGACAAAAATTATCTGCTAATATGGTAGACCTGAGACCCAGCATTACTAACAAGCTACCAGGTGATGTCAATGCCTTTGGATCAGAGGGCGCACTCCCAGTTGAAAGGGTAGAGAGCACGCTGGTTCTCAAATTTAGCTATATATTTGGACGTATAAAACAAGCCTGTTGCCTCAGAGATTCTTATTAGTTCTTGAGTGTGACCTGGGCATTAGAATTGTTAAAAGCTCCCCAGTGTCTCTACTCATCAGCAAATTTGAGAATCAATAGTATAGAGGTTGTTGACTTTCTTGAGGTCATCCAGGGTCAGACTCAAAGTGCTTTGTTCAATAGCAAGTGACTCTACTATCTGAATGTCAGAATTTTCTGGAGAGCTTTTAAATAGCACTGCTTGGGATCCACCCTTAGAAGTCTGGATTTAATTGGTTTACGGAAGGGCCCAGGCATTAGAATATTTCAAATCTTAGCTGATTCTTATATGCAACCATGTTAAAAATCTCTATTGTAGATGTTGCAAGAAAGAACAAGAAAACATCTTTAATTCTCATAGAAGCAGAAGTCATAGCTTAGAAGGAGAGAATATGATAGTCATGAATACACATATATAGTACAGCAACTACTTGCTTTTGTACTTGGTAATAATAAATCTATTTGGTTGATGATGATGGGATTGGAGTAACATTAAGCATGGGTTTGGATCAGCACATCATATTTAAACCCTCCTTTAAAAAATATAAATAAATAAACCCTCATTTAATCTGCTTATTTACAGAGTGAAAAATAGCACAGTGTTTTGCACGTAGTGGGTACAAGGTCAATACTCAATGGCCTACCAGATAAAGACAATATTATAACATCTCCTTGGGTGGATTTTATACTGAAATGATGAAAGTATGGCAATAATGTGGATACATTACATTATAAAACTACAAGGGAGAAATCACAAGGCAGGCCTAGAAATATTAAGACATTGGGAGGATGCAAAATTGGATTCTGATCAGTATCCACATCCAAAGTGGTAGAGCCCATCATGGGAACTAACTGTGGGCATGACGTTTGAATAGGAAGCATAGCCTCTGGCATAAATGCTCTTTGAATACATATGGAAAAGGCATATCCTGGACTTGGTTCTAAAGAATGGACAGGAATTGGTGTAGGCAGAATTCCTATGTAAGCCAGTTCGTAATCATGATCATTACATAATTAAGACCATAAGTACCAAACTCTAAGGAGAGAAAGCTTAAAACATTCATCATGTAGTACCTGATTTTGGATAGGTGAACTACAAAAGGTGGATATCAGAGAATTTGTAAGAAATCCTGGGGATTGTTTAAAAACAACCTTTGTTTATACACTGCCTCCCACCCCCCACCCCAGCCAATAGGCATGCCTTAGTTGAAGAAGATAAACACAAGCACAGAAATACTGTCTATCTAACTGGTAAGGCAAATAAGGACAATAGTGAGGACAACATGGAGCTTGATTCCATGAGTAAATAGTGGCTCAATGGAATTAAAGATGAATACCAAAAAGTATAGTCACAAATGCTCACTCAAGCATCATCTATAACGTCGATAAGTTGGAAACAACTTAAGGCATTTGATTTATTTTCATTGTTATTTTTTTTCCCCCTCAACTTTATTGAGGTATAATTGACAAATAAAATTGTATATATTTAACATGTACAACATGATGATTTGATATACATATTTGCTGTGAAATGATTTTCAATCAAGTTAATTAAAAATCCATCAGGGATCTGATTTATTAAATTAGGGAGTATTGTACCCCGTGTAATCATTAACAACCATAATATAGAATAATATTTATCACTATGGGAAAATATTAATGATGAATTGCTGAATGAAAAAACATACAAGCAGTATGTACAATACAATCTTAACTGTGTTACTATGTAAAAAGAGTGTTAGGAAGCTACGAAGCAATTAATAATAAATGGGAAGATTATAGGTGATTTTCTGTTCTCTAGAGCTTTCTATATTTTCTGAATTTATCACATATGTATTTATTTTGTAATTAGAAAAAATATATTGCTTAAAAATCAAAACTTGCCCAAATGAAGAAAACAAATATGGTAGGTAAAATGTAAAGTAAGAATGAGTTAGTCCAAATAAGAACTCACGTGTTCCCAGAATTCTGTGTTTCTCCAACAAGAAGCAATTCTTTTGTGCCCTAGAAGGGAGAGGAATTTGTGGCACCATATGAAAATGACAGAGCAAAGAGGGTGCTCAAGGAATAAAGGTTAAGTACCAATTCTTGACTTTCGTCTTCTCTGAAATATTCTAAGAAAAGTCTTGATCACAAATCATCTGGAAACAGGTAGATTAGAGGGATGTGGCTAAGTAGGGCTCATTAAAAACTGAATGTAGAAGCAATGCCACCTGAGGATATTTAAAATTGGCAACTGACGCGGTGGCCAGGCCGGGTGAAGGCAGTGTCTGATAATTTATGGTTCTTTAGTAGCTGTTCATTGGTCACAAAGTGGTCTTTGTGACCAGGTTACTAGAGAAGTATGTATATGAGCTTGTCATTTGCCTTGAAAGCTCAGGGAGGATGCAGGTAGAGAGAGAAAATGAAGGATGTTGGAAAAGAAAGTCTGGAGAAGAAGTTGGAGAAGAAAGTCTGAGTAAATTCAGCAAACACAGTCAGCCCAAGGTACACATCAGAAATCCAAGTAAGAATTAGGGTGATAAGAGGGAAGGAGATGATTGTCAGAGGAAGGTTCCAACAGGGGCCATTTGCCCATGCCCAGCTGATTCACAGGCAGAACAGCTAGACTGAGGGGAGCCATAAGAGATGCATCCCTTTCATCTCATGCAAAAGCACATTATCCAGCACTTGAAACGAGAGTGAATCAGACTCCTCATTATGCTTTACCAAGAGCCCAACATCCTGAAAATACAGTCAAGCGCACAACCCATTGGCATCAAAATAAAGTAAAGGAAAATACAAGCAGAAGAACAGGACTTGCCAGCAATGAGAAGCATCTCCAGGGAAAACAATTTATATAAAAGTTCTAGGTATCTAAACATAATAAAAGCACCCAGATAACACTTTGTTTATATTGACCTCAGGGTTTGAATTGAAAAAGATTATGAAGGCTTGGGACACACCGTTCCATGGTTTGAGAGCTGAGAGCTTTAGAGTTTGAGAGCTCATTTGAGAAATGAGAAGTGTGTTCTACTTTGGTCAGGGACCAGGAGAACATGGGTCAATCTCCGTGTGAGGATGAACACACTGAGACAGCAAGAAAAGACATGTGAGTAATGCCACTGACATTTAAAAATCTTTTTCTGTGTCTAAGTACACCCCGGCAACCTCATGGTTTCCCAACAGAAGCATTGTAGTCATGGCCTCTCCACGTCAGATCTTTCCTAAGCAGCACTCACCCAGGGACCGGGGAAAGCCAAGGAAAGTAGCTAGCAGTAGCCTTAGGCTCGTTGCTTCTGAGTCACAAACGAGTAGAATTTGAATCATCTCTTACTTGTATGCTTTGTTTTTCTTTTGCCTCCTCTGTCTACCCAAAGAATACTTGTTTCAATTGCAAGAAAGCACCTCCATCCACCACTGAGTCAGACACAGAAATCCAGATCCTTCACATCTTTGTAACATGCAGTACTAGGTGGACTTGAACGTGAGCAATGGACCAATCCTGCGAATCTCCACAACCCACAGCAATCACAGCCACCGTGTAAAACAAGAGAGGAGTGGTGTCTCCACCCAATTCCAGTTCTGAAGTCTGTTTTGTGGCCTCTTTCACTAACCACATTTTTTAAACCTTAATCAGAGCTAACCCTTCTCCAATTAGTCTTGGACAAGCTACTTGATCACTGGAAACAAGGTCCTGAAAGATTCCAGAGCTGTTTGTGAACAGCTGATTATGATCTCCTGTGGTGACTAGAGACACACACGTGCGCACACACACTTCAGAGATCTTTGGTTATCCATGCTACTTGCTTATTCGCTATTGAACTGATGAGCAAACACTCCTGAGGGAAAAGAAAAGGAGCCTCTAGGGTTTCTTCCCTATTACTAACTTCCCTGGCAAGCTCTTCAGGTAACTGCTGGTCATTTACCACATCCTGTGGATTTCTCCCACAGGGTTACTCAATGAGGTACAAGTTCTACCTTCCTACCCCGTGATGTTACTCAGATGACCCTGTCACTATGGGCTTCCATTTGTCAAGCCCTTTCATTTCAGAGTGTTACTAGATGATCAGAAACCAAGAGTTATGAGCCCTTCTTTTGACTTGTCTTAGGTGCTTGTATTTCATTTGGGATACTCACCTCCCTTCACCTTTGTTGTAACTCTTAAGGTTCTTATATTTTACACCTTTCTAGATGGCTTACTAAGTTACAAAGCCAATAGTCTGTTGAAATGAGTTCATTTAATTTGTTTTGAACTTAGTGGCCTGCTAGAAATTGTTGGTTTTCATGAAGAGACATTGATTCCTTTTGGGGGGGAATAAATAAATATATATATATATATACCATAGAAAAATTAAATATTTTTAATTTTTATATTTTTATGATTTAATTGTAAATTATATATATTTATATAAATATATAATTTAATTTTTATAATTTAATTAAAAATTAAAAAATTAAAATACAAAAATGTTTAACTACAAAAGGAAAACTCCTTATACCACCTCTTAGAGATAAGGGGCTTTTTTATCTTCTTGAGGTTCACTTTTTTTTTTTTCTGAAACACTGCAATCAAACTATTTCCTTTTTGTCCCAAATAGTAACGAATTGTAGCAAGATCATTTATGAAATAATCCTTATTCTCCCAACTGATTTGAAGGTGACCACCTTTAGTAAACTGAAATAATTTTTTTATTATATTGAAATGGTTGAAACGTCACTTTAATTATATTGAAAAAGTTGTCAAAAGGACTGGTCTCCTCTCTCTACTTCTCATTCTCATTGTAATCCTCCCGTACCAACCACCTTCACCAAGACTGCTCCTTTCAGGCTAGACAATGACCTCCATTTTATTCTAATCTTACATAAACTCTGAACAGTACTTATGCAGTCAACTGTCCCTCCCTGAAATGCTTTTTTCTCTCAGCTTCCATGCCTAGCTGGTTTTCCTCCAACCTTGTCAGCCATGTCTTCCCTGTTTCTGTTGCTGCCTTGCTGCTGTTCTGCCTGCCCAACAAATGTCAGAGTGCCCAGGGCTCCTTTCCTGGCCTCATCTTCTTCTCTAACCGTCTCTGGTGTGCCCTGACTTTAAATATCATCAATATACTGATTATTGCCCAAATGGTTGTCTCAAGTCCAACTTCTTATCAGAACACCAGATTTTTATATTCCATTGCCTCCTTATCTTCTCACAATGTCTGAGATCTAAAACCTGATATATTTGAAAACTTTGATTCCCTAATCTAACCCCAATCCTGGTTTTCCTCCAGTCTTCCTAATATCATTTATCCAGTTCATTAAGCCCATAACTAGAAATTACTCAATGATTCCTTTCTTTTCCTCAGCTTCCCAATCCAATGCTTTTAATTCTACAACCAAAACATATTCCAAATCCATCCACTTCTTTCCAATTCCACTATACCACCTAAACCCAGCCTCCTTCATCTCTCCTGACAACTTGGATAAGTTTCTAACTGGTCACCTACTGCCCTGCTGGCCTCTTTGTAATAAGTTCCACAAATAAAAACCAGAGTGATCTTATAAATTACAAATCACACTATGTCACTCCTCTACTTTAAAGTATCTCAATATTTTCATATTATACTTAAAAATAAAATTCAACATCCTTATCTTTTTTTTTTAAAGATTTTATTTATTTATTTGACAGAGAGAGACACAGTGAAAGAGGGTACACAAACGCAGGAGGGAGAGAGGGAAAAGCAGGTTTCCCGCGGAGCAGGGAGCCCGATGCAGGGCCAGATCCCAGTACCTCGGGACCATGACCCGAGCCAAAGGCAGACGACTAACGACTGAGCCACCCAGGCACCCTACCAACATCCTTACCTTGAGTGCAAAGTCTTACAAGATCTAGCTCCTGCCAAAATCACATTGTACTATTTCCTACTTGCCTATTCTGCTCCACCCATGCTGGCCTTTTTTCTGTTTCTTGAACATACAAAGTCTGATAATTTTGAGAAGCACATGATATTCCTTTACTCTGAAAGGTTATTTCTCCTGAATTACACATGGATCAGTCCTTCTAATGATTCATCTATCAGCTTAAATATCCCCTCCTCAAGTCACTATTACACCACCCTACTTGGATTATCTCGATTTTCCTTACTTATTTTTGGTATATTTGTGATTGCTTATCTCTGCCACCAGAATGGACAGAGAAATGGAATCTCATCTACCACATTCACTGTTGGCGTCCTCATTGACTTGGTGCTTAAAATATTGGGGGAGGGAGTTGTTTTTGTTTTTTAAATTTAAATTCAATTAATTAACATATAGTTTATTACTAGTTTCATAGGTAGAGTTCAGTGATTCATCAGTTGCATATAACACCTACTGCTCATTATATTACATGCCCTCCTTAATGCCCATCACAGTTACCCCATCTCCTCACACCCCTCCCCTCCAGCAACCTTCAATTTGTTTCCTAGAGTTTGTAGTCTCTTATGGTTTACCTCACTCTCTGATTTTGTCTTCTTTTATTTTTCCCTCTCTACCCCCCAAAGTCTTTTGTTTTGTTTCTTAAATTCCACATATGAGTGAAATGGAAGACATATGATAATTGTCTTTCTCTGATTGAGTTATTTTGCTTAGCGTAATACCCTCCAGCTCTGTCCATGTCCTAAAACAGTGTTTTTGAATGAATGAATGAATATGCCACTGGAGTTTACCGACACCTAAACGTTTCTGGGTTTTCCTTTCTATCTAATGATCTATCTATTCTACCAAAATAAGCATAAAAGCAAAATGGAAACAAAACACACCATTTAAATTGCTAACTTCAAATGTATCACATACATTTTAATATCTGATAGGGATAATGTTAAGTTCTCCCTCATTACTCTTGGTATTCTAAGCTTTCCTGGCTAGTACCACCTATTTCTTCCCTGAATGACCTGGGAACATTGCGTATATTTCTTGACTTACTCAGTTGCCTAGTTTTGAGCATAAAGATTCTGTATTTCTTATTAAGTCTTGGCTAGTTTATACTTTTCCTGTAATTGCAAATAGCATACTCCTACACCAGGAGAGGTCACACATTTAGGTTACTGACTGGCCTTTAAAAGCATGTTAATTATACCTCCTGATATACAGGAAAGTTAATATTTTTCTATATTTATTTTCTATATGTTATTTGTACTGAACTCTTTCATTGGCTTTTGTAGATCTTTAATTAATTCCCTTTAGTTTTCTAGGTAGAATGTCATATTATCTGCAAATAACAATAATTTGTTTTTCCCCTTTTCGAGAGTTAAACTCTTTATCCTTTGTCCCCTCTACTCCGGTTGCATTCAGTAGAACTACCATAACAATACTAAATAATGGGAGGCAACCTTGCCTCATACATGACTTTAGTGTGAATGCCTCTAGTCTCCCTTGATAGTGATTTCAGATAGATTTTCTTTGTCATATTAAGAATAACGTAACTTTCTCTCCTAGTTTAAGTGTTTTCTTTTTAAAGTCCAGAATGGATTCTGAATGTTATCACATGCCTTCTCTACAACTATTGAGATGTATGCTTTAGTTTCTTCCGAAAATCTACGGACATAAAAGGCAACATAGCTGGTGGTAAGAATGCGAATCTGGAGTCAGACTGCCTGCATTTGAGCCTGGCTCTGCCTTTACTCACTGTACAACTTTGGGCAAATTACTTACTCTTTCCATATTTCAATTTCCTCATCTGTAAAAGAATACAATAACGGAACCACCTCATTTATTCTTGTAAGAATTGAGTTAAAACATGAGCAGATCTTAGACTATAACCAGCGTTAGGTGTTTGTCATTTCTTTTCAATCCTGAAAGTAACCCTACTTTGTCACGCCCCTCCCCGCCCCACACACTGAGTTTTCTCATCTCTAGAACTAGGACTGATTTCCAGTTTGTTGGTTTTCATTATTTAGTTTTTGACAGGTTTAGTACCACAACTATACGGTCTTTATAAAGTGAATTTACATTTTCACATTTTTCCACCTATGCTCTGAAACAATTAAAAAGAACTCAGAGAAATGTGTCCCTTAAAGGTTTGAAAGAATTCACTCACAACTTCCAAGACCAGCTTTGCTTCTCTTTCTCTTTCTCTTTCTTTCCTTTCTTTGTTTTCTCTTTCTTTTTTTCTTTCTCTTCCTTCCTTCCTTCCCTCCTTCCTTCCTTCCCTCCTTCCTTCCTTTCTTTCTTTCTTTCTTTCTTTCTTTCTTTCTTTCTTTCTTTCTTTCTTTCTTTCTTTCTTTTCTTTCTTTCTTCTTTCTCTCCTTTCTTTCTTTTCTTCCTTCCTCCCTCCCTTCCTTCTTTCCTTCCTTCTTTCAGATTAGCTTTTCTGAAGTAACATTTTAAATATTTAAATTTTTTCCCTACAGTTATCAAATTTTCTACTTCTTCTTAAATTAATTTTGGTAACTTATACTTTCCTAATTTATTTTCAGAATTTTAATGTAGTATTATCTCTCTCCTAAAAATAAATTGATTTTTTCCACCATCATTATTTCCTTTCCCATTCACAATACTGGCTACTTTTATTCTCTTTTTTCTTTGAATAAGCTTGCAGAGGTTTATTTATTTATTTATGGTCCCCAAACAACCAATTCTTAGGTTTAGTTTTATCCTACCATCTTTCTATTTTCTGGTATATTCATTTTTGCTTTAATATTCTAGTATTCCTATCTTCCACTTTTCTTAGAGTTGCTTTGTTGCACTTTTCCTAAGTTCTTGAATTGAATGCTTGAATTATTTTAATTCCTTGGTCTTTAATAATAAAATCATTGAACTATAATAAAAGCATTGAATTTCTCTTTGAGTGCAGGAGAATGTATTTTTTCGCTTTTATCGTTTTCCAGTTTTTTATAGATGCATTGGGTTTTAAATACAACATGTACATATGTGAAACATTCTATATTTTTCTTCTTGTCTGATTAAGAAGTAAAATTACACCTTAAAAAAAAAGAAGGCAGGGGCACCTGGATGGCACAGCTGGTTAAGCATCCACCTCTTGGTTGTGGCTCAGGTCATGATCTCAGGGTCCTGGGATGGAGCCCTCCCTTGTGCTCCACGCTCAGCACAAGTCCACTTGTTCCTCTCCTTCCACCTCTGCCCCTCCCCCCATTCTCTCTCTCTCTCTCTCTAAGAAATAAATAAATCTTGTTTAAAAACAGAATTTAGCATGTATCCTACCTCTTTTTGTTTTTGCTACCATAATTTGGAGATGTAGGCACAGATCATGATACATGTTCAGATTTTATATAATATATATTTTTTCAGTGGTCACCGCTAGGCCTTTTATAATAAAACTTCCCCGCTCTTGAGTTCTTAATTTTTCTTTATTTTTATTAGGTCTGAATATCTCTTTGAAGATTTGTTTTTCCAAGTTCATGGGTGGTATATTTTCTAAGTCCTGGATATGCAAAAAAAAAAAAAGTCTTATTTCCATCATATGAGAAAGATAGCCTTGATGGAAATAAAAATCTAAATCACAATCTCTTAACCTTAAAATTTTAAGTTTGCACTGTCCATCATATAGGTGCTAACCACATGGAACTAATCTAAATTAATTAAAATTAAACAAAATGAAAAATTCAACTTATTACTCACATTGTAATGGTTCTATACTTACACATGGCTAGTGGCCTACCATTTTGTACAATACAGATATAGAACATTCCTATCATCACAGAAAGTTCTCTTGAATAGCACTAAGTCTAAACGTTGATTCGCTGACTTCTGGAGTTCAAAGAAGAAAATTGATGACTTCTGTCTTTTATTCCTTTATAAAATAAAATTTTTCTACCTAGAGGTTATAGAACTTTAAAATCTCAGCTTGTAACTGTAGATTCCAGTTTAGAGTATCAATCTGTATGTGCAAAGTAGTCTCAGCTCAGGAAAACTGTCTTCAATCATGTCTTTAAAAAATGCTTTTTTTCTCCCCCTCCTGCTATTCCAGCTTCTTCCTTGGTTTGGGTTTCTGTTTCCTGTCCTCTTTTTTACTTCTTTGTCTCTTATTACACCTTCCCAAGAAAGGTTCCAAGTTAGTCCTTCACATCACTGACCTTATTTCCTATGTCCCAAATTATGTTTTTTTCTGTTAAAATACGGATTCTAGGGGCACCTGGGTGGCTCAGTGGGTTAAAGCCTCTGCCTTCGGCTCAGGTCATGATCTCAGGGTCCTGGGATTGAGCCCCACATCAGGCTCTCTGATCAGCGGGGACCCTGCTTCCCCCTCTCTCTCTGCTTGCCTCTCTGCCTACTTGCGATCTTTCTCTCTCTGTCAAATAAATAAAATCTTAAAAAATATGGATTCTGGGGCGCCTGAGTGGCTCAGTTGGTTGAGCAACTGCCTTCGGCTCAGGTCATGATCCCGGAGTTCCGGGATCGAGTCCCATATCGGACTCCCAGCTCTGCGGGAAGTCTGCTTCTCCCTCTGACCTTCTCCCCTCTCATTC
>CM052806.1:32105202-32221080 GCA_028533885.1 Nasua narica
TCTGAACTTTTCCCCCCAAGGATTCTACAGTTGGTCCTTTTTAGTGGTAAGCAGTCTCCATTCTTCCAAGTCCTCAGCATGGCACTTTCTGTCCCTTATGTTGTACTAATTTTCCATGGGCTCTAATTAAAAAAAAATCACCCTTAAATAAGGAAGAATAGCCAAGAACTTGTATTTGACAATAAAGGGTTGTCTTTTATTCACCTCTTTTTCCTTGTTAACTGCAAATATGTAAATCTCCAGCTGGAAGCCTGAGTGGTGATGTTCACTGTCTCAAGCCCAATCCCAGGTCTTACAAGTCTCCATTCCTATCCCCCAGTCCTTTGCGGTTACACCCTAGGTTCTAACAAGCCACTGGCCACAACTCCTTATTCCCATGGTTTCCTGGGGCTTGTTCCTCTAAACGAAGTGAACGGGTGGAAAACAACTTGGACAATGCTTAGGAAACCTCCAGAAGAGGCAACTATTCGGTGAAGATATGACTCCACAGTTTCTGGCTACAGTAAGCTCTGGTTCTCTGACCTATTGTCTCCTTGTAAAATTTTGTTAGAACACAGCCCAGACAATATTTATATATTTGTTCTCTAGTTGCTTTTGTGCTATAATGGCAGAGTTCAGTAGCTGCAGCAGGAGACAATATTGGGCCCACAAAGCCTGAAATATTTATCTGGTCATTTACATAAAAAGTTTGCTAATTCAAGTCACGGCACCTAAAAAAAAAAAAAAGTTTGCTGACCCCTCACCTACTCTAGACTTTTCCAAATCCTTCTCAACCCTAAAAACCCAGTTTCTCTTGAGTCCCTAGATCACAGTGATCTTTCTCTTTCATCTGAACCGGTAGTTGTTACCATCCGGGATGACACACATATTTTAGCTCTCTTATCATATACTGCCTTGAGTTCTTTTCTATTCCTGTAAGCATAGGGTTTGTTTTTTTTTTTAAATACCAATTATAAATGTAAGGTTTTTTAAAACAAGGACCGTATTTGCAAAAACTATTTGCTGGCTATCTACAATATTCAAGGCACAATTCTAGGTACTGCGTGTGGAATGTCTCTAGGCTCCTCACTGGCGCCTTTTGCCTGCTCCTAGCCCCACCCACTGCCAGGCTCTCTCTCCATATCCCAAGTGATAAGGACAACACTATTTTGGGATACTTGGGCACAAAGGTGGTATACACTTGGGACAGCTCTGTGGATTAAAGATGTAATTGGAGCCCCATCTCAGAATCACGATTTATCTCTTTGTTAACTGCTTTTGAGAAGGTGAGTCAGCAGATATCTATAAAAGCTAATGTTCACAAGTATTACTCTCCAAAAATTAATTGCCTCAGTAAATTCCTCAATCTTCACTGGCATTGAAGGAACTTTCTTTCCTTTCAAATAATGGCTGTTGACAAAGGCCACATATTAAGCATTGGGAAGGGCTGGAAAATGTGCAGATATTCTCAGGATATGTATTTTATGATGTAAATATGGAGAACATTTACAAAGAAGCCATATATTTCCATTTCTTGTGTGTTCTCCATCTTCCTCCCTAATTCTCTGTTTCTATGCTCTCTCAGTTGATTTTGCTAACGAGCTGAATGGTAAACTCCACCGGGGATATAGGTACTATCATCACACACTCTCTTTATTTGTGAGACAGTAGTAAAGAATGCAGGGTCTGGAGTCAAATCAAGTTCTAAATCCCGGCCCACCAGTTCACTCACTTGCCCTGGTTCTTTAATTCCTCTGTCTTAGTTTCTCATCTATAAAATGGGGACAATAACAGAACTATTTCAGAGAGTAGATGTCAGGATTTGAAGATATAATACAGGTCAAGTTCTTAGAATAATGCCTAGAGCACTATGAACAATCAGTCAATATTAGTTAGTATTGCTGTTGTTGTTATATTATAAGACAGTTACTTTTCTTCTGTCAAATATATCCAGCGACAATTTAGTCATGCATAGTTTCTTTCAGACACAGATTTGGTGGACTATTTGAAATAATGCTAGGGATCCAGGATCCTAAATTCCTCAGCAATAAGACCGTGACACTTTCTCTTCTGGATGATGTACTAGAAGATAGGAAATAAGCACTCTAACTTTGAAACCAGTTGCATACAAAAACCTTTCACAGGGGCTGTAATCACTATTTTATTTTAAATAATGAAAAAATTAAAGACAAGGAAGAATAACCTCCCGGTACTGACATCACATCCCTTAAACACAATGTAATTGTTTTCCTTTTCTTTCGGATAAAAGAACAAGTATTATGTGAATATAGCTGAAGACAACCCAGAATGTGCAGTCTGTGCAGGGATGGAACCGCGAACGTTTGATCAGTATAGCAAGAAGCACACATTCGGCCACTCCACTCCCAAAATAGAAAACCTATTTAGCACTTTGTAAAACACGCTAAATGAAGTTTGCTCTCTCCTGCAGACAGAGATTTTACTTCATTTTTGTGCCAGTGAAATTTCTGAAAATTGCATGAGGAGAGAACAATTTTTGGCACTTTGGCTAGGAGTACAAAATGTTAGCAAATGGTGCTGAAAGTATCTTAAGTGTAATGTTGGAATAATATTCACACAACACTGACTGCATCCTCATTTTTAACCTATTTACATATTCACAGGGAAAACTGCTTAGCAGTTACTTGTCTAAAGGAACCTATTTAAGGGGAAAATGGCATTCACAATTTTTGAATGCATTAGTCAAGAAGGTTGCTGCAAATAACAATTCATAAAGAAAAATATCATTTCAGCTATCATAGATGAATATGGAAGGCTATAGATGGAAGAATTCTGGACATCAGTGTTAGCTCTAAATGCAAAAAGAAAAGGAAGATGGAAAGGGAGTGAGAACCACATACTGGAAATTTTTACAGACTAAATGAATATTGAGAGAGCCACTAAAAAGGTGAATAAGATTGAGAGGATTCCCAGAGTTCTAACATGGCTTTCTCATTTGTGACCATTTGCATAGTACAAAAGTCTCTCTACAATGGAGGTATGCTGTCCATCTGCCTAATAAATATGTCATTTCATTCGTAATATATTTGACATCTATCTTCCAAGTCCATGGCACAGCAATAGAAACTGTGACACATATGTAGAAGTCTCCATATAGTTCTTGCCACAAAAACTTATAAGCAAGTGAGAGAGAGAACACTATATCCATGAAACACTGAATAGACATTTAGGAGATAGAGAGGAGTGCCAACCTCAGGCACAGGTTGGCTTCTCCAGAAGCAGATATTTAGATTTGGAGACTTCATACCTGTGGAAAGAAGGTGAAGGACATAGGATTGAGCACAGGTCAAACTGCTATTTTTTTGCAGACCACTGCAAACTGTAATTCGGGCCCTATAAAGCCCTGGCCCACCCAGCAGGGAGTGCTCAAGCACATATTGACCATCATGGCTGTCTCACATTGGGCCCAAAGGGCAAGTCTTTTTACCCCTGCTTGGACCAGTCATTTGCTGTGGAAAATCATGAGAAGGACAATCATGTGACCTCCAGCCAGCTGGCTCTAAGCAACTGAAATGTGTCCTTCAGGAACTAAGAACTGAAGACTCTCCTTGACGTTGGGCAGCAGCACATCCCAGGAAGAGGCTCTGGGCAGTACAGCTCTATGTCAACCAAATTCATTCTCTTGGAGAATTCCTAATTCAAGCATTCATTACTGAAGATGAGTGGAAATTCAGCAGAGAGATCTAGCAGTGGACTGCTGAGGCATTAACTATACATAGCTGAAGTCCTACGTACTTCACTAGCTAGTACTAAACTAGCCCATAAACTAATGTGTGTTTGTTTAAACTAGAAGTTAGAAGACTAAAATAATTTTTTAAAGTACAACAAATATTCAAACAAAAATAGTCCATTAAATATGGAAAAGTCACAAAATGATCACTGAAAGTTCTCCTGGTCAATGATAGCTGCTTGATTGTATCAGGAAAATATCCCAAACCACAGCTGGTATCAAAAGAACTGTGTTTTGTTTTTCTGAGGGAGGAGGCTACCAAATATCCACAGTCAATCATCTTGCTGACCTTTAGTGAAACATACAGTTGGTCCAGTGTTGTGGGAGCTCTAAGTCTAATCCTTTGTGATTGTAAAATGGCCAGTCTCCAATTCCGAAGACAGTCAGCTTGTTGGCATAGAAAGGCCCGGATCCTTTCAGTGCACCCAGCTCATCAATAGGGTGCCACTTGCAACCTTGCCGGCAGCCATCACGACAGAGGCCACATGTGCATGTAAGACCCCAGCAGGGCTTTCGGAGACCATGCTGCTCCATATCTCCCAGTGTGTCATTTGGCCCTAGTGTTCTCTCGTCCAGAAGAATCAGATTGGACCAAAATTGCGCCAAGCATTAATCCTATGTCATCTCACACACTGCCTCCTTTCACCCACCAGCATTCTGTGTAGTAAACAGTTATTATTGTTTTTAATTTTCAGATGAAGAAAATGAGGATTAGAGAGGGCTAGAGATCTAAATTAAAAATTGTGCTTTTTTTTGGTGAAGAGCAGATTCGATTTGCACATATGTCTGTGACTACAAATCCATCCTTCTTCCCATAACACATTTGATCCATGCGCCTAACACTGTCCATCAGTACATCCTGTGTGTTTTCTGTAGACTGACGGTTCCACGAAATATTAATACTGCTTCCCCAAGAAAGATTCTCTGGCAAATTTAGAAATCACTAGGCTAAACAAAGTTAAACAGAAGGGCTTTTTTAAACACAGGAAGTCTCGGAACATGCCCATGCTAATGTGCACTGTGAATCTATAAACAGCTCAAAGGCAAGGGCTTCCATAACTGACATGACCGCAAAGAAATCTTTTTTCCTATGGGCATCTCACAAAACTAAAGACCCACAGAACAAAGGTTGGGAAATTCTGCTGCACAAGACTCAATACAATCCTCCCTCAGCCAGATGTCAGAAAATCCACTTTGGCCTGGTGTGTTACACTCTTGCCAAGTTGATGAGAAGACAGGTTTTCATTACAATGGAGAACAGGCTCTTCCAGCCTGGGAGGCATGCTCTCCAGGCAGCAAAGGAGCTACTTTGCCAGTTGGTCCATCATCTCATTCGGTCGTACCAAGCCAGTGCTAGGAGGCACAACCATTTGAAGAGACTGAGTTTGGGGCTTTTTCTTTATTTAAAAAAATTTTTTTATTATGTTCAGTTAGCCAGCATATAGTACATCATCAGGTTTTGATGTAGTGTTCAATGATTCATTAGTTGTGTATAACATCCAGTGCTCATCACAACAGCAGCTTTAATATGAAGAGATAGAACAATAAAAAATTCTGGAGAAAAAAGATAACAATAAACAAAATAATAACAGGAGATAGGATCAAGATGGTGGAGGAGTAGGAGATTGAGATATTATCAGATCTCAGACGTTCGGCTAGATAGCTATCAAACCACTCTAAACACCTACAAACTCAACAGGAGATAGAAGAGAAGGAGAACAGCAATTCTAGGAAGAGAAAATCAACCACTCTCCGAAAGGTAGGATGAGTGGAGAAGTGAATCCAAAGTGACGGGAAGAGAGACTACAGGGGGAGGGGCCGGCTCCCTGCAGCCACAGAGCTGCGGAGCACAAAATTGGAACTTTTAGAAGTCTACTCTGCTGAGGGACATCGCTCCAGAGGCTAAGCAGGGGACAGAAGACATGAACAGATATTTCTGCAAAGAAGACATCCAAATGGCCAACAGACACATGAAAAAGTGCTCAACATCACTTGGTATCGAGGAAATTCAAATCAAAACCACAGTGAGAATACCACCTCACACCAGTCAGAATGGCTAACATGAACAAGTCAGGAAACGACAGATGTTGGCGAGGATGCGGAGAAAGGGGAACACTCCTACACTGTGGATAAAGATGTGGTGTATATATATATATATATATATATATAAATACAATGGAATACCATGCAGTCATCAAGAGAAATGAAATCTTGCCATTTCCAACGACGTGGATGGAACTAGAAAGTATTATGCTAAGTGAAATAAGTCAATCAGAGAAAGACAATTATCATAGGATCTCTCTGATATGAAGAATTTGAGAGGCAGGGTGAGGGGGCGGGGGAAATGAAATAAGATGGGATCAGGAAGGAGACAAACCATAAGAGACTCCTAAACTCATGAAACAAACTGAGGATTGTTGGGGGGTAGAGGGAGTAGGGATAGGGTGGCTGGGTTATGGACATTGCGGAGGGTATGTGCTATGGTAAGTGCTGTGAAATGGGTAAGCCTGATGACTCACAGATATGTACACTGGGGCAAATAATACATTATATGTTAATAAAAATAATAATAACAACATTGTAGGGCTATTCTGTCTTTGGAATGCATTACTTAGAATTCCAATAAGAACCACTAACTTTTATTTATTTATTTACTTATTTTAAAGATTTTATTTATTTATTTGACAGAGAGTAGAGAGATCACAAGTAGGCAGAGAGGCAGGCAGAGAGAGAGGGGGGAAGCAGGCTCCCCGCTGAGCGGAAAGCCCGATGCGGGGCTTGATCCTAGGACCCTGAGATCATGACCTGAGCCGAAGGCAGAGGCTTTAACCCACTGAGCCACCCAGGCGCCCCAGAACCACTAACTTTTAAATGAAAAAAGCAACTAGAATAAATTATACACACACTCAAAACTGCAGGTAAGACACAATATTCTTAAAAACTGACCTGACAGCTATAACCATTTCGAAATATATGTACTTTTTTTCTTTTAGGCAGTGACTTTTTTTTCTTTTTATATAAAGTTAGTCTCATCCATGTAATTTGGCAACAACTGTTACCAGAGTTAGTCTGGCAGTGAGTTTGTCTACGGTGTGTTCAGGTGAGGATTTGTGATTTATGTCTCCATTTGACTGTTGCCTTTGGACTTCTGTGCCTCTGGGTTACTAGAACTGAGAGGAAAGCAGTTACTCATGGAGAAAAATGAAGGGTGAGTGATATGAATAACACAAAGTTAGTAATTTAAGATGCCACAGTTTCCAGGTTCTCCAGAAGAACAGCTTCAAACAGCATGTGGGTGGCAAGTCAAGGATTGGTTTTTATTAGTATTGCTATAAATTTTCTAAACCTTATAGAAAATGTCACCTCTGTGGCCAGAGTGGTAATAACTTAGGGATCAAGAAAAATTAAAATTCCAAACTGGAAAAGGTGTTAGGCTCTTCCTTTAAGATTCTTATTTAAAACAAACACATGCACACACACACACACACAAACACACACACACACACGATTTCCCATAACTCATTAAAATGACAAATGATGTATTTAAAAGATAAACTACTGTTACTTAAAGTAAGTATAAGACAGTTACCAAGGAGGTCTTTCTGGAATATCTAAAACATCAAATGTAATTCATGTTAGATGGACTTGAGAGACAAAACCGTAGACGTAGTTAAGAACCACGTCATAGTGGAAGCCAGGGTCTCTGCTCGTGGATAATGGCACTTGTGATCATCAAGATTGAAAAAGAAGCTTCTACCTATAGGGCTAATGAAGAACTAGACGATAAAAGGGTTTTAAGATGCAGTAGGATGGGTCATGAGTTCACCAAACTTGAAGTCTGGGAAGAGGCTGAAAATTGCTTTATCCAGAGACTTCAGAGAAGAGCAGATGGGGCTCATTTTTTAATATTTAAAATATTTCCACTTTTTATTTTACTTTGTATCTATTCCCATCTCTTTTTATTTCATTTTTTAAAATGAGTTTTGGATAGAATGTAAAACTGACACAAAGTTGTCCAAAAAGACAGAAGTTTCTTAATCAGCAGACCTAGTTTAAGTGCCATTGAATCACGAAGAATTTCATGGTAAAATGAATGCCCAAGTCAAGTAAACTTTTTATATTAAAATAATATGCGTCGCTTTATTGCTTACTGGCCATTTATATTTCTTATGGTGTGAACTGTTGCCCATTTGTTATATGAGAACATTTGTATTTTTCTTATTGATTCTTATGAGCTAATTCTATACAATAAAGATCCTTTGCATTCTCTATATATAGATATGGCATCTATTTTGGTAAACCTGTTTGAGAATGCTCAGGATATGATGAAATACTTTCTCTTTTTGCTAAAAATGAAGAGTAATTACAGAAAAATAATCATCATTACAAAGAGAAAAGGGAGAATTTTATATAACTGACCATTTCAAGGTCACATATACTGCATAAATAATCCAATCTGTTATTTGGGTTATTTCACTTTTTATGGTGACCAAAAATCAATTTTAAAAACTTTGAAAGCATAATAGATTTCGTGTATGATACTATTTATAAGTAAAATCTATCCTAAATAAAATTTAAGCTACCTTAGAAAAACTTCCTTTTTCATTGTCAGTTGTGATTCCTAAAGAAAGTATAGTACTCAAATTATTTAAGTTGTGAAATGAAAAACTAATTGTACGAATTAAACTTAAACTTAAAACACACACACTGATACAGATAATCATTCAAGCATGCATTGAAAAGAGAGCCTGTGAACAAAATAAAAATGTTTTCCTTTTTCTTTTTTTATTTCCACTCCTTCTGCCATTTTGACAGCACCATTAATGTTGACATACAAGCATGATCTGCATGGATTTTCTAGGAGCTATAGTACCATAGCTTTGGAAACTCCTCAATTCTAATAACAATAATAATAGAAATGGCTAATATGCCAAGCATTGGCCTGCATGGTAGTTACTGTGATGAGCTCCATTTTATACATGAACAAATGGAAGCATCAGAGGCTTAACTAATCATGTGACAAAAGTCTAATGGCTAGTAAGTAGCAGGGCTATGACTCCCACTCAGACTTCAATGGCTCCAAACCAATGTACTGACCACTATGATATACTGCCTTTAAAAACTGAGCAAAACAGGGGCGCCTGGGTGGCTCAGTGGGTTAAAGCCTCTGCCTTTGGCTCGGGTCCTGATCTCAGGATCCTGGGATCAAGCCCCACGTTGAGCTCTTTGCTCGGTGGGGAGCCTGCTTCCCCCCCCTCTCTTTCTCTGCCTGCCTCTCTGCCTACTTGTGATCTCTCTCTCTGTCAAATAAATAAATAAAATATTTTAAAAATAAATAAATAAATAAAATCTTTAAAAAAATACTGAGCAAAACACTAAAGGGAATTACTATCACATTTGGCTTTTTAACATAGGAGGCCAATTCCTAATAAAAAGAAGGGAGGAAATCTGACTGCTTCCTAAATCTGATTTGCTTAACAAATCACACACTTAAGTATTAGGGTCTCTAAGAGATGATTATCTGGCCCAAGTTCAGATTGTAACAGAGGAGACTAATACACAAAAAAATAAAATGTGATTTATTTTGCCAGGTAACAAAGTTTTACAGAAGAGGTGACATTTCAGCTGAGAGTGGGAAGAGATGTAGGAGAGAAGTGACTGTTGTCATGTGGAAATGGGGGCACAAACAGCATCAGAAGGGCTAGTGGAGTCGTCATAACACTGACACCAGCCTGTACAAACTAAGTACACGTCACAGGCCAGGTAATACACTGAGCGTTCACTTTATTTATTCCTTCCAGAAACTTAGGAGACCAATACCATATTACTTCTGCATTACAGATGGGGGCACTGATAGATGGGGGCCATCTATCTCTAACCACTATGCAACAGTCTCCTGTTTTTCTTCTGAAAGAGGTAGGAATGAAAGTGTAATAGGAAAGGACAAAGATACATTTGTCTGTGGGGGAGAAATTACACTCAATGATGTCTGTTTATCTATGAAGTTAGAAGGTAGGCTATTTCCCCAAAATGTAAGAGTATGATTGAGTAGGAAATTTGGAGAGAGTTGTAAACATTCACATCTATGAGGGAGCTAACTAGAGAAGAGTAAGGAGCTTACAGAGCAACCCTGAGAGTGCAGGTGAGGAAGAAAGCCTTATAATTGTACTGGAGCCAATCAGCACAGTTATCCAATGTTGTGAAAACAATGACAACTGGCCAAGAAGCATTCACACCAGTGTTCACTGGAGAAAATTTGTGGAAACAGGAGACATGGTCCCCATCTTTCACTTAATTCGACAGCACCATTGAGAGACCTAGCCAGGCCAGGTTTCAGATTGGAGGAAAGGGATTTGAATTTTTTTTTTTTAAGATTTCATGTATTGGGCGCCTGGGTGGCTCAGTTGGTTGAGCAACTGCCTTCGGCTCAGGTCATGATCCCGGAGTCCCAGGATCGAGTCCCATATCGGACTCCCGGCTCTGCGGGAGGTCTGCTTCTCCCTCTGACCTTCTCCCCTCTCATTCTCAGTCTCTCGCTCTGTAATAAATAAATAAAAAAAAATCTTTAAAAAAAAAAAAGATTTCATGTATTTATTTATTTATTTGAGAGAGAGAGTGAAAGAGAGAGAGCATGAGAGGGGAGGTCAGAGGAAGAAGCAGACTCCCTGTAGAGCTGGGAGCCCGATGTGGGACTTGATCCCAGGACTCCGGGATCATGACCTGAGCTGAAGGCAGTCGCTCAACCCACTGAGCCACCCAGGTGCCCCAGGATCTGAATTTTTAAGCTTCTTTAGAATGCATCATCATAAGCAGGGGCCAGGATATAAAAACGACATAGTGTGATGAAACCTTGGCATAAGCCTATCCTACCAACTCACAGTTCATGACAGAAGGTCCTGGGCTGCTTCTCTGGTTTGATCAAGGGTTGAGGTCTACACTTTGAGTTGTAGCCATAGGATATGGCAAGCTCTATGGAACATGTACCACATCAATGTTCATGGCTGTGAAACACCATGCCCTCCCCCAACAGGAAAGGGAGAGGCTGGACTCCATGCCTGATAGTTGACCAGGGATGATTGATTGCTCTAAGCACTAGAGCCTAGTCTCTTTCCATGGAGCTTTGCAGGAGGCCAACTTTTTTCAGGGAGGCCAGCCAGCAGGGGGTCAATCTTAGACAAGTTAACCCTTACCTCTTATTAAAATGTTTCCATCAGTCTTGTTCACAGCACAAATGGAAAGAGATCCAGTACCCAAAGACTCCCATTTGCACTCGCATTATGCAAAAACTGCAGCTTATATCCCCTTACATTCATCAATTGTTGGTACCATCAGTTATTTTTCTTCATTTTTTGAACAGCTTTACTGAAGTATGTTTGACATACAATCAACTGCAAATATTTAAATTACACAATTTGAAAAGTTTTGACACATGTCCACACTTGTGAAACATAGGATAATGAGCAAGTCCATTACCCCCAAAAGTGTTCTCATGTTCTCATGTTCCCATGCTCCTTGGCAATCCAGCCCATTCTTCATCACAACACATGCTGGGTATCTTGCTTTGGTCCTTTTACCCTTTTCATTTTATGACTTGGGTTCCTGGCTTTGAACAAGTTACCGAGCTTCCATTTTATCATCTCCATAATAAATACAAAGCTATCTTCAAAAACAAAATATATTGAGGATTAGTGATTTAAAACAAAGGACTATATATACAACTGTTAATATAAGAGGGAAAAGTAAAAATACAACTGGCTATATATTAATTAGTCATTAATCTTGATGACAGAAACTTTGGGCCACATCCCCATAACAGATTGCATGCAGCCTCCGATGGAATCATTCAGTAAGGAAACTTGTAATATAAGTGCTTCCAGCTCATGTCCTTTTGTTCCCCATCTTGAGTGTCCATGCTTCCATAGACTCAGACTAGTCTTCTCTCAGAGACAGACTCTGGCCCTGAGCAGGAGCATATAAAGGCCCCCTCCACCCAAATGCTGTGCTCAAAATCAAATCCCATTTTTCCTTTTGGTGCTAGCATCTGCTACACATAGAGGATGCTGCCTAATTTCTCTGGTCTCAGTTCTTAACGTTTGGTTGTCCAAACCCACTAGACCCCAGTCGCCACCATTTCTAGTGCCCAAATACTCTTCCCTCCCAACTTCACTCGTCTCCCCAAGCCAAGTCTCTCCAGAGAGTCCCTTGCCAAATCACCGCTGCATCAGCCGAGTTCCCTCCATCAGCCTCAGATACACGGGACACATCAACCCCCACCCCACCCTGGCCTCTTAGCCCACCTGGTCTGTCACCAACCATCCAAATCCCAGCATGACAGTTTAATCCCCATGTCCATCCTCCCCTAGCCTAATTAATTTTGCATTTAAGCAGCTTACATCATAAATTATACTTTTTTCTTTAGTCTTCAAGAGTCAGTTTAAGACCTAGAAAATAAAACAGAATTCTATCATCCAAATATAGGATGTTAGTGTTTAGAAATCTATTTTTGTACATCAAAAATCATCTATATTTATTTAATTAGTGATGCAAGAAGTGAGAAAGATATGCTCTGAATCCTGTAAAATCTGTAAGGAAGAGAGGTATGAAGGAGAATGCCTACACTTTAGCACTTTTAACTTGTGCACTCTTTAATTATTGGGGCTAGTGCAGCCCAGCTGAAGAGTGCACATGTTAAAAAAATATAAAAATAAAAATTTAGGGATGCCTGGGTGGCTCACTTGGTTGAGCAACTGCCTTTGGCTCAGGTCATGATCCCAGCATCTTGGGATCGAGTTCCGCATCGGGCTCCTTGCTCCACAGGGAGCCTGCTCCTCTCTCTGCCTCTGCCTCCCTCTCTGCCTGCTTGTGTTCTCTCTCTGTTAAATGAATAAATAAAATCTTTAAAAAAATAAAAATAAAAATAAAAAATAAAAATTTAAAATATATGGAGTATGTACGTTGGGCGTATTTGTAAGTTGGGCCAATTAATAAATTGGGCTATCGTTGTGTTTATAAAAATAAGCCACCTACAGTATAAAATTGTGATCATATACTCTAAAGAAACACTGTCTTTAAGCCTTAAAAAATATGGAACAACTCTTATTCATCTTCAGAGACAAGACATTTCAACGGTGGGAAGAACACTTAAGTTGGATGCATGGAAGAACAGTGAAAATGGTTAAGGCAATGAACAGGTTGAAGTAACCTTTCTTTTTTTCGCCAATGACACAGACATTTTTTCCTGGATGACTTTAGAAAGGCCATTTATAGACTTGAGGCTATCTCAGGGCCATTAAGATGATTCCAGATTGAGATTGGCTTATACTTGTAGGGGGTATATTTCAAATAGAAATTTCCACTGCAGTCAGAGATGCATACTTAAGAACAGGGCACTTATAAAGATGAATGAATGTCACAGAACTAAATCTCAGATATTCTTCCATTTGTGACCCTAAACTTCAGCATATTTATTAGAACTTGATGCTGCTCCTTCAGATTTTGGTTCAGTAGAAGAGAGATTAGGAGTGCCTGGCTGGCTCAGTCAGAAGAGCATATGACTCTTGATTTCGGGGTGGTGAGTTTGAGGCCCACATTGGGGATAGAAATTATAAATAAATAAACTTTTAAAAAGTAGAAGAGAGATTACTATTTTGGGAAAGAAGAACCACCTCTTGCAACTCTGAAGGTATGCTGAGCAGAGTGGCTGCTCCAAGCTTCACCTCTTCCTGGTGAAAGCAAAGAGAAGGCATCCCAAATTCTTTAGGGCCACCTCTAGTGGGTTTTCTCAGTTGGCTGAAAAACCTCAAAGGTAAGGAATTAATTGGGAATTTAACATTGGCTTCGAAAAAGAAGTCACAATGTCTAGTTATTTCACACAAGGAAGAAGTCAAGCCACTCACAAAAGAGTTTCCTGCTGAAAATTCTTTAGTGGCAAAGAGTGTGTCTTGCTAATTGGGATGATGGCCAAGAGGATGCCAATGGTCAGCCTTTTGCCCAGGGTGGCTGCCTCCATTAGGAATGGCAATACGCCCTTTTTGTGTACTCTGAAAGGCGCCCAGTGGGGAGGCCTGTGGAGCTACTGACTGCCTTTGTGATGAGGGCAGGTCTGGGCAGGTTGCAGGCCAGCAGGGCTGAGCAGCCACCTGCTGACAGGGCTTTTCTTCCGCTTGAAGGAGTCCAGGGGATTCCATTAGAGAAAGTGCTGCTTCAAGCAAGACTTGGCCACCTTTAATGATTTCCAGAGAAGGAAATGAGTCTCCCAAATCAATTATGACACTCAATTAGGTTATTTAGGTTGATGAATCCCGAGTGAAATCAGAGGATAGGATGTGTGATTCAATGGCCTGCAACTCTCCTGGCTTCAGAGCCTAGGGACTGCCATGATAGTATTTTGCTAATATTCCCTTTGTAGCTGTGTAGTGCAATGCTTGGTGCCAGCCTGGTCCTGGGCACAGAAAGAGCACCCAGTGAAAAAAGACTTAAGTATAAATCTCAAGGCCCTTCTTTTCTCTAGGTTTGGTCAGTACTACGCACCCACTTGGGTGATCAGGAATGCTTTGTGTGTACATTTTATATAATGAACAAAGGCTGAACATCTCTAGTGTACCGTTTTTTCATTTCTTTACTGATTCAAATGGTTAAATGATACAGATGTTTTTCAGTAGTAAAAATGTCTGAATAATTTGTTTGTATATGTACACATGCCCTCTGAGAATGAGTGCAGATAAGAAGAAAAAAACAAAAACAAAAACAAAGGTCAAGCCCATACACAGGAGCTATGCAATTCCTAGAAGACAGGACTCATTACCTGTCTTTATGTTAGAATATGATCCACAATTAGGGGCAGAGTCTCTGTGTGCAAGTGTTGTTGAAGAGACCAGCCCATCATCAAGCTATCTTTCCATAACGCACAATCTGAAGATTTCTCTGTCGTTCTATAACCCTTTGGGACTCCTTCCCTGTATCCTTCCCTGTACCTCTGACCCTCACACTGCACCTAGCCACCACAAGTCCTACCATTTCAGGGTTGCTGCGATTGGTTAAAACCACCCAGCTAAGGAGGCAGTAACTGACTAAAACCCACCCTGAGGAGATTTCCTGGCTGCTTTCTGTTTGCTAAATAAAATGCCCCAAATCTGCCTGAAGGGGGTACTTCTTTCAAATTTGCAAAAAGGCACTATATGACCAAATAGAGGACCTGTAGTTGGGCTTTGTTGTATTATAGTGACCATCTCTGAACTATTTGTAACAATACAGCAGAGCTGTAGTGCAACAAACCCCAGAAAGAGATAAAAGAGAGCACGGAAAAAGTCAACATCCAAAGTAAGGCTCAGAATTTTCCAAAATTGAGGAAACATGAGTTCACAGACACAAAAAGCATGATGTAAGCCAAGCAAAATAAATAAAAAGAAATACGCACCTGGATACATTTTAGTGAAATTGAAGAACACCAAAAACAAAGGGAAAATCCTAAAAGCAACATAAAAAAATAATCCACGAATTCCAGGTAGACCCGGTACTGCAATAAGGGAAGTCAGAAAACAGTGAAGTAATATTTTCAAAGTGCTGACAGAAAATAACTGCCAACTTACATCAGTCACAAAAGCAAAACAAAGACATTTATGGCAAACAAAAGTTGCAATCATCACTAAGAGATCTTTATGAAAGAAATGTCCACAGGGTGACTATCAGGCAGAAGAACAATGATCTCAAGAAGGAAAATCTAAGAGACACAAGAAGAAAAGTGAGCAAAGAGAGTTTAAACAGGGAGGTAAACCCAGATAACACCACTTATATAAAATAGTTATAATTTCGAATTTAATGGCTTAAAAAAAGACAGAAACACTCAGGATGGGAAGGTGATTAGAATCAAAATATATTAAGGATCTATGTATTCTTCCAGAGAGAGAGTAAGACATTGATTACTGACTTTGCCAAGCTTACTTCCAGATTTCAAGGGTGATCACTAAAGCAACAGAAGTAAAATGAATGACTTTCAAACTTTCCTATAAGAAAAGAAAATAAAATGAAAAAAACAAACAAAATATTCCATTCACCCCCAAAAGTCAAGAAGATAAATGGAAGAAATATAGTAAATATGAATCAAATAGAAGGGACAAAGTAAGATGGTTAAAAACAAAATAGCCCAAATATATCAGAAATCACAGCAAGTGTAATTATATTAATCTTGCCAGTTAAAAATAAGAGTATTAGACTAAATGAACAACAAAGTCCAATTATACGTTGTTTATAAGCAGTACACAGAAAACATACCTAAGGACAAGGCACAGTCCTTGGAAAATAAATGTCCATGGAAAATAAAAGGACAGGAAAAACTAACCATGCTAATACTAATCAAAATAGAATTGGGATAGGTGTAATAGTAGCGGATGAGATAGACTTTGAGACAAAAAAACATTCTTATAGATAGAGAATGTATCAATATCAGAAGAAACGTTTTGACTCCCCAGGAAGATATAACAATTCTAAAATTGCATATAACTAATAAAATAGCTGCAAATGATATAAATCAAAAGCTGATAGAATCATAGAGTGAAATGGACAAATTCTTTCTCATAGTGGGAGATTTCAACACACCTCTTTCAATTCCTGATAGGTCAAAGAGATTTAAAAAACTAGTAGAGGGCGCCTGGGTGGCTCAGTTGGTTGAGCAACTGCCTTCGGCTCAGGTCATGATCCCGGAGTCCCGGGATCGAGTCCCATATCGGACTCCTGGCTCTGCGGGAAGCCTGCTTCTCCCTCTGATCTTCTCCCCTCTCATTCTCAGTCTCTCGCTCTCTAATAAATAAATAAAAATCTTTAAAAAAAAAAACTAGTAGAGATACAGTGGCATTTTGTTGTGCCATAATTTCATTTTTTTAAATAAAAAATATAAATAATTGCCACTCTGAACATGTGGACTTGATCTAATCCCAGTAAAAAGCAAAGGAAGCTTGCGTTTTCTTAAGCTGAGAAGCCTCATGTTATTGTATGTGTAATTCCCATTAGGCATTTTGAAAATTTTCAATTGTTTAGAGATCTTCTATATTATAACACAATTTTATCCACTAATCTAGAGAAACTCACCCACTTTAAATATATTAACATAGAAGATTTGAACAACACAATTTATAAATTTGACTTAGTGAGCATAGGACAAAATTTGTATCTAATAACATAAGAATATAGATTCTTCTGCAGAACTCAGAATATTTATGAAAACTGACCAAAGATAGGCCAAAGAGCAATTCTCAAGAAATTTCTTCTAACAACTGGTATGTGACCCCAACAAAATTGAGCTTAAAATCAATACATAAAAGTCTTGTCTATACACAGCAATATAAAAATGTAACTACCAAAAAAAATTCCATTTCATTTGATAAAGAATAAAAGAAACCTAGCAGCAAATATTTACATATTTCTTATTATTTCCCAGAATTGTTCATATGTGCTTTATGTATTAATTAATTTACTACTTAATTAAATTACTAATCAATTTACTGCTTACTCCTTTGGAGTGAGTATAATTATTATTACCATTTTAAAGATGAAGAAATTGAGACACAGAGAGGTTATATAAGTTTATACAGCTGGTAAATGGCAGGATTCAAATCCAGGCAGTTCAGTGCCAGATTCCACACGGTAAGCCCCTATTCTTTGTCACTTCTCTAAAGACATGTGAGATCTTTCTGCGAAACCCATAAAGATTTATAGAAAGGTATTTACAGGGGCAACTGGCTCAGATGGTTAAGTGGCTAAGTGTCTGCCTTCAGCTTGGGTCGTGATCCCAGGGTCCTGGGATTGAGCCCATATCAGGCTCCTTGCTCAGTGGGGAGCCTGCTTCTCCCTCTCCCTCTGCTGCTCCCCCTGCTTGTGCTTTCTCTAGCCATCTCTCTCTCTCCCTGTCAAATAAATAAATAAAATCTTAAAAAAAGAAAGAAAGAAAAAAGAAGAGAGAGAGGGAGAGAGAGAAAGAAAAAGAAAGAAAGAAAGAAAGAAAGAAAGAAAGAAAGGAAGGAAGGAAGGAAGGAAGAAAGAGTTGCCTAGGTGGCTCAGTCAGTTAAGTGGCTCCCTTGGACTCGGGTCATGATCCCAAGGTCCTGGGATCAAGTTCCACATTGGGCTCCCAGCTCAGAAGCCTGCTTCTCCCTCTGCCTGTGCTTGCTGGCTCTTTCTCTCTTCTTTCTTTCTTTCTCTTATATTCTCTCTCTTATTATCTCTTTTCTCTATTATTTAAATAAATAGATAAATAAATAAATAAATAAGATCTTTTTAAAAATTACAAAAAAGAAAGATATTCACACCCAATAAATCAATGGAATAGACATTTCTGATTTCTTAGAAATCATTAAGATATTAATTCTTTCCAAAATTGTTCCCTAAGTTCAATGTAATTTCAATCAAAATCTCAACATGTTGCTTCTAGGAATTCAACAAAACGATGCTAAAATTTATGTTAAAAGAGCAAATGGTCAATAATGCTAATACATTCCTGGAGAAGAAGAATAATGGTTTGCCCACCAGACTTATTATATACTGTATTAATTACAGTTGTGTGGTGTTGACATAGAAATAGACAAATTTGACCAAAGGAATGAAACTTAATTTTTGCTAACCCCTACTCTATGAAGAGCTTTCAACTTGTGGAGCAATTGCTCCCTCAAAATATCAAAAAATTTGGGTGAATAATTTTTACCTTTCTCCTCACAGGTTGTCAGACTTTAATTTCTGCAATTTGAATTAAGTATATTGGTATGGTTATTGTAGTCAGTTCTAATTTAGAAGAATATGGAACTCCAAGACTATTATACAGAGGGGGCCATATAATTTTGGGTGCCAAATCAGGACACCTTTGAGAATGAGAAGGAGTCTTATTTATAATTAAATCATACCTGTAAAACCAGGATGACGAGTCACCCTAATTTCACTCCAGCTTGTGCTCTTTTAACAACCAGTTTCTTCTATCAGTTATGAAAACTATTTCTAGGCCAGTTGATAGTTTTAAAATTTACTAGTCATAGAATAATTTAAGGATCATGATCCTTATCTTTTTATCATGAACCTACCTTGACCACTAAACCAGCCCAACACCCAGAGCTGAGCAGTAGATATACAGTGGCATTCGAGACAATCATTTTGCAACCTCTTTACTTGTTTCCAACCTGCTCCTGATTCAACCCAGTTTCCATTCAGTTCTCCCTCATTTACAATCCCACATCTGCTCAGCAGACTCAGCATTTACGTCTGGGCTCTTGCTTCTAAACTCTCAGTGCCCCTACAGGCATTGGCCTCACAACTTCCCACCTGCTGTCCCCACAATCCCCTACCCAAACCACCACAGAGGAGCCAGCCCCTGACCCACCTTCAGGCTGGACTTTCCCTGGCCTACCAAACCCCAGAGGTGGGTTTTAGACACAACTTCGTGACAGACTCCCTCGACACCTGCCCTTGGCAACCCCCACCACTCTCCAAAGGGGGAAAAATGTGTGTGGGTTGGTGGGGTTTCAGAGCAGGGGAGGGACAGGAGATGATCTATTTTGGAGGTATATATATCAACCCTTAAAAACATGCCCTTGATTTCTCATTCTTGTTCACTGTCCAAATTAATAGTTCAACTAGAAACCCAATAATATAAAGGAAATGTAGTAACTTTGAACATCTGTGAGAGCAAACTCAAAAGTTAGTTCTCTATTTATAAATAAGATAATACTCCTTATGGTTAAGATTTAGTCATAGTTATTTTCACTCAGGAATTTCTCCATTTATTTTTGCTAGACTAAGGAAGAAAACTACTTTTCACCTAAATGAGAGAAAAATACTGTTTCATTTATATTGGTGCCCAACCTTTGCTGTACATCGTAATCACATAGGGAGCTCTGAAAAAAAAAATACTGCTGTCTGGGTCCCATGCCCAGAGATTCTGATTTCAGTGATCTGGAATGTGCCTGGCCATTGGGGGTTTATAGCCCTCCAGGTGTCTAACGTACAGCTAAGATTGAGGATTGCTGACAGCCTCTCGCAGGCTAAACATGTGTATACCAGACTTTATTGACTCTTCACAACAATCCCATGAGAGGCCAGCCTTGCAGATGAAGAAATGAGGGCTCAGAGAGGTTAAGTAAGTTACCCCTGACCACAGAGCTAGTCAAGGTCCGAAACAAGATTTGAAATTGAATCTGTATGACTTTAAAGACCATGTACTTAACTATTAGTAAGTGAGGAAAAGCTGTCATTATGGGGAAGAACACTTAATATGGATAAGGATCTGCTTAGCAACTTCAATTTCCCAGTCTAGAGCCATTCCATTCCTACATGAAGACATAGCCAAGGCCTAATCTCTAGAACCAATCTCGTTCTTAAAAGAAATACAATGTTTGCCCAGTACATACATCAGTCTTGCCCCCTGGATCTGGTAACTAGGCTCTTGCCTTATGGACCAATGTATTAATACGTCCCCTATTTCTAATAAAGATGAGTATAAAGCATGGGCAGTGTGATCAGTCTTGGGTTCAAACCTTTTTCTTTCAAACCTTTTTACCATGCATTCTTGTGACTTTGGACAAGTCAATTAGCCTCTCCAAGTCTCAATTTCTACATTTATGAAATGTGAAAAATAAAATCTATATTACAGGGCTGTAGAGATGAATGAACAAAATAATAAACAGTAGGTACTCAATAAAGAATAAATGTAATATAGTTATTATTGATATGAATATAATGATATACCTGGTACCCCTATTCCAATTAACAGCGTTGTTTTATTCTTTCCAAAAATAGCTTTAATGTTACCATTGAAACACATTCTTTGAGCCTCAACCCCAAAGATGTATAGCCCAACTCCTATGGTGCCTGAGGCCTGCCCTCCAGCATGTTAGCCCAGTATCCAGAGTCACAACCCACTTCTGCTATGCTCTGTCTTCCCGAGATATTGAGGTATATCAAAGCGAAGACTATGCCCACTCAGATCCCTGCAGATCACCCACCTCAAGGCTGTTCCAGATTGCCATGTGACCCCAAGAAGTGTGGTGTCGCAGTCTCCAAGTTTCTAATCCTCTTCTCTCTGGCCTGTCTTGTTATATCCATGGCAACCCATCCTGTAACTTCTGCCAAATAAAAAACATAATGTTAACACATTCATTGATTCGGGTATCATAAACTCAACACAATTTGGGTTCAAGGGTAAGGTAAAATATCCTAGTTTCCTAAGAGAGAACCCAGTCTAACCCAAAGCCACAAACATGGTGGGGCCCGAACCCTCATTTATTCTAATCATTGCATAATCAACATAGATAAAGAGACATAATCCCCTTGAGAGATTTTCAAGGTCCTCCTTAAAGTGTGTTTCCCTCACTATTGTGGTTCTAAACTATAGCCACGGCCTCAAGACCAAATTATAGCCTTTGGCAGCTGGTTTCAGTCTGGTGGTTACGGCAATGAATTTGGAGTCAGGAATCCTGGAGTCTCAGCCAACTATTCCCTGGGTAACCACAAGCAAGTTAGCTGCCCTTGTCTCAGTTTTTCTATCAGTCAAATGGGGTAATTTTTCCTTTCTTCCATCTACTTCAAAGGCATATGTTATGACAATTAATTAACCCCACAGCCACAGTAAACTCAGAACTTTCCATGCAGTAACAAAGCTATTGTCAGCTTTTTCCTTCAAAGTATAATAATTTTATCTTAGGATACTTTAGGTTTGGGATGTCTGAACATTACAGCTGGAAGTTCATTCAGGGGTATTTTTCTCTAGGGTTACTAAGCCACATATCCAAATGCCTTAGGGCTGGCTGATGGAGGCAGCAGCATCTTCCAAAATATTAAACCAAAAAGCCTGGATTCAGTTCAACAGAAAAGCATTGCTAAATCACCCTGGTGGCTTTCTTTAAAGCGTCCAGGTTTCCCCATAAGAATCTGATACTATTTGTTGGTTTTTTTTCTATCTTTTTAAAAATCTGATACCATTTGAAAACTATTCTAAAGATTATTAGTTTGATATTCACAGGTAAACAAAGCCTAGTGAAGTTTCCATCTCAGCTTCCAGTCCTAAGTGTAACACCAATATATTTCTTTATTTCCTATTTTTCTATTACTTTTGGCCTAAAGGAATCTTTTTCCCACACTCCATATTTTCATGATTTTTTTAACATTGAGAAATTTTACTAGCTCCTTGCATACAATCATGAACAGAGTTATATAAGTAAAAATCTACCTACAAATACTACTTTTAGAGTAGCTTTGAGAAAGACATGACTTTAAGCTTGAGTTTTTATATTTGATAAAAGTGATAGCCATTGGGAAAGGAAAAAAAATTGTACAGCTAGCAGATACATTATTCCTAAAAGAACTTAAATAAATTATGACTTACATTACTGATTTTCCTTCTTTTTTTTAATTTTTTTTTATTTATTTGACAGAGAGAGAGAGATCACAAGTAGGCAGAGAGCGGGGGCGGGGGGGGGGGGAAGCAGGCTCCCTGCTGAGCAGAAAGCCCGATGCAGGGCTCAATCCCAGGACCCTGAGATCATGACCTAAGCCGAAGGCAGACGCTTTAACCCACTGAGCCACCCAGGCGCCCCACTGATTTTCCTTCTTAATATTGTTTCATATGCATGTCACTTTTGAATAAGAATGTAAACTTTTGACAGTTTAGCAGAATATTAAAGTGTCACCACCTAATGTAGGTTAGGAATATATTCTATTCTGTTTTCTAAAATGGCTAGCTGACAACTGAAATAGAGAGGAAAAAAAACTTTGTAATACTCATCTCCCTTGGTATAAATAAATAAAACTTGCAGTATGAATATTTTAGTCAATTATAGTCCACAACTTTAAGTAGTGTTTTTCATTATTAATGCTTAAATATATATGTCCTAAAAGGACTCAAAACAGTTCTGTATTGTATATACATTAGATATGAGAGATTAAATCACTTTGAACCCCTATGGTATAGTAGAAACAGTATTCATCAATTAGAAATTCAGCTTCCCAGGTTCTGGTTAGTCTGTATGACTTCAAGGGCTCCTGAGTAGCTTACTCAGTTAAGCGTCTGCCTTTGGCTTGGGTCATGATCTCAGGGTCTGCGGACGAAGCCCCTATGTCTGGCTCCCTGCTCAATGGAGAACCTGGTTCTCCCTCTGCCTCTGCCCCTTCCCTTGCACTTGTTCTTGCTTTCTCTCTCTCTCAAATAAATAAATAAAATCTTTAAAAAAAAAAGTCTATATGACTTCCAAGTCTCAACTTGGTTCTGTCACTAACTCTCTTTGTGACACTGGGATCCAACCAACTTCCTGACAGTTATGGCCTGAAGTACGTACTCCCCAACCCCATAAAAATAAAGATATATTGAAATCTTAACCCTCACTACCTAAGAATGTAACATTATTTGGAAATAGGGCCCTTGCCCTATTTAGTGTTTAGTTAAGTTGAGGTCATACTGGAATAGGATGAGTGTCTGACCCAACATGACTAGTCATTGAAGACAAGCACACATGGAGAACACCATGTAACAATAAAGGCAGAATTTGGACCTAAAGAGTTACAAGCCAAGAAATGTCGAAGATTGCCAGCAGACAACTAGAAGGTAGGATTAGGCAAGGAAGGATTCCCGGACAGATTTCAAAGAGAGCATGGCCCTGTCCACACCATGATTTGAGGCTGCTAGACACTAGAACTGGGAGACAATAAATTTCTGTTGTCTTAAACTATCTAATTTGTGATACTTTGCTTTGGCTACCCTAGGAAATTCAAGCACAATCTTTTAAATTGACAGGGCTGGACTCTGCAAGATTCATCCATAATTATATTTTTATTATTTGAATTCAGGGGTCAACAAACTTTTCTGTAAAGGGCCAAATAATAAATATTTTAAGTCTTGCAGGTCATGTGGTTTCTGTCACAAATACTCAGCTCTGCCGATCGAAAATGTCATAGACAATAAATAAATAAACAAGTGTGGCTGTGTTTCAAAAAAACTTTACTTATTGGACATTAAAGTTCGAATTTCATTTAATTTCCTTATGTCACATAATGCTATTCTCTAAAAGAAAATTTTCCTCACCATATAGAAATATAACAACCATTCTTAGCTTCCAGGCCACACAAAAACAGGCAGGGGATTAGATTTGGTCTGTAGGCTACACTTTGCAAAACCCTGTTTCAAGTTGTTAACATAAGTTTGGCCAACTTGGTAGAAAGCATAATAGAAAAACTATATGCAGCCTTTTATCCAAGACACATGAGCTATGCAACATAACCTCATGTGGATGCTGATAATTATGTTCACCAAACTATATTTCTCCATAATAAAACTATTTTTATAAAACTATCACATTTGTAAATGCATAATATTTTTTCAAGTTTTTATTTAAACATCAGTTAACATGCAGTGTAATATTAGCTTTAGGTGTAGAATTTATTGATTCATCACTTACAACATCCAGTGCTCATCATAACAGTGCCCTCTTTAATACCCATCACCCATTTAGCCCATCTCTCCACCTCCCCTCCCCTCCAACAACCCTGTTTGTTCTCAATAGTTAGGACTGTTTTCTGGTTTGCCTTTTTTTTTTTTTTTGGCCTATGTTCATCTGTTTTTGTTTCTTAAATTCCACACAGTGAAATCATATCATATGTGTCTTTCTCTGACTTATTTCACTTAGCATAACATTCTCTAGCTCCATTCTTGTCTTTGCAAATGGCAAGATTTCATTCTTTTATATGGCTGAGTAATATTCCATTGAGTATATATACACCACATCTTTATCCATTCATCAGCCAGCGGACATTGGGCTTTTTCCATAATTTGGCTATATAATAGTTTTTTAACTACATTTCATTACTTTATCTCTTTAGTGATAAAAGTTAGTTTAATAGAACAAATATTAATAATAACAAATATGACCATTTATGGAATAACTACAGAGTGCCAACTACTCTGCTAAATGCTGTACACAATTATCTCATTAATTGTACAATAATCCCATGAGTTACACAGTCCTTTATCCCCTTTACAGATGAGGCTTCGAACGATTAAGTAATTTGCTTGAGGCCACACAGTTAATACATAACTGGGCCAGTAATAAATCAGATAATTCCTACTACAAGGTTTATAATTTAAACTGCTTTATATACTGTTGTTAGTTTCTTGTTAAGGTTAATTTTAAATGTTCAAATTCCAAACATATATTGTAACTTACTATAATAAAGAATAATTTCTCATAATTAATAATGAACCCCACAATTGTATTAATAACAAATAAATAATAGCCATCAATAATCAAATCTACATGGGGATTAAGGAGTATACTTGTGATGAGGACCAGGTGTTGCATGAAATTGTTGAATCACTATATTGTACACCTGAAACTAATATTATACTATATGTTAGCTACCTGGAATTTAAATAAAAACTTTAAAAAAATCAAATCTACAAATCATGATAACAACAAAGAATAAAGAAGTGTACTTCATTCTACTCATTAAATTAGATCAAATGTAACATTTTATTTCTTTGCCTCTAATACTGGAATTATATGAGCAAATGCCCGGCCTTCATCTTAAACTACTTTTTTGGGGGGGAAAACAGAGTACACATGTAAAACTAGATACTATTTTGTAAGATACTCTTTTCTTACCATCCAATGAAAGAACAGTTAGGAGGGAAAAAAAAAAACTACAAACCAACTTGTTGATACCCTATGTGATTAAGTTCCTCATTCAAGTACACTGACAGATGGCAGAAAAGAGAAGAAAGGAGAGAGATGCCAGGGAGTTGGAGGATGTTGTAATCAAATACAAAACCTTCTGGATCCTGTCCCTTTGTGACCTAGTGTTTGTGTTTAAGTTAAACCTTTTGTATCATCACCTGACAGATCACAGACCAAATTTCTAACCTGAAGCATTCTTTCAGCAAACACAGAGCAGCAAAGTATTCTTTGAGGAAATCATACACTTCATCTATATAAAGGTTAAGACAATGAAATTATTAAAATGGTAGAACAGGATTTGAAGGCTTAACCTCCAAGGATGCCATCATGGCTGGCACACACGAAACATACAATATGCCTCATATAAAATGTCCACAGAGTGCAAACACAGCAATCTGCTTTATGTTACTTTCTAATAAACGTCAATGAGAAGAGTGTTTATAACTTGAAATTTGGAGGGGGGGAGCAGATCTAGTAGCTTGCCACATGAAAATACATCCTACTTGTCGATTCTAGGAAAATGTCATATCAATACAACTGATCCAAGATGCTTGGTCTTTACTTCTGCATTGATTGAGCTGCACGTGCTATGTTTTTGGCAATATTCACAGCTATTTTGCAGTTGTGCAAGTTGTCCATGTTAAGACACATGGAATAAATAATTTGCTTCAAAACAGGTTAGAATTAAAGTCAGCAATAAGATTCAAATGTAACTTCAGTGTCTTCTAGTTACTATCTCTGGGATGGCAAGATTGTGGAGCTTAGTTTTGGCTCCATTGTTTAAATGATGGCTATATATAATCAGTTCTCACTTCCAAAGATACAATAGAATTATGAAACTTTCACTGCATCTTACTGGAAACCAGCTTTTGCCCATTTAATATTGTTTAACTATTTATTTAAAGATTTTATTTATTTATTTGAGAGAGAGAGAGAGCACAAACAGGGGCAGGGAGGGACAGAGGGAGAGGGACTCCCCACTGAGTAGGGAGCCAGACATGGATTTGATGCTGGTTCAATCCTAGGACCCTGGGATCATGACCTGAGCCGAAGGCAGACACTTAACTGATGGAGCCACCCAGGTACCACTCAACTGATATTTATCAAGGACTTTACTAGATCTAGAAGTGAAAAGGCTGAATAAAGACAGACCCTACCCATAAAGACTTGAGATTCTAATAGAAGGGGAAGAAGAGCCCTCAAAGCAGTTAATTTCAATTAAGTGAAGCGAAAAGATAAGATAAACATATTGAGTGCCAGGAGAAGCTAGAGGAGGACACTGAGCACAACCTGGAAGTCCAAAAAAGGTTTCCAGGAGGGGATGATGCCTAAAAGAAGTCCTGAAGGGGCAAGAAGATTTAGCCAATTAAATAAAGGAGGAAAGAGCATCCCAGCCTAGAGAAACTGCAGAAGCAGAGTCAACATCAAAGAAAGTTGGAAGAGTTTTCTCTGAGGAAAGGGACCAGAACTACTGGCCTAAAAACTCCAATTCATTGCCTTCCTAAACACAAAAAATTGTCTGGACAATGTTATTTAAAAGCTTTAAATTCATCGGGTAAACTTTAACTGGGAAGCCTATCACTATTATATGATACCCTTATCAGGATAAAGAATTTGGTCCTAGAACGTCTATAGAAATTGATTTATTTTGACAATATGGCAAGGATGGCAGAGGAGTAGGGGACCCTATTTCAACCGGTCTACTGAATTAAGCTGGATGTCTACCAGACCACTCTGAAGACCCACAAAATCAGCCTGAAATGTAAGAAGATATATCCTGACCTATATCAATAGAATATCACCGGTGGTTGGTTTTGAGGTATGAAGCAGGGAGTCATAATTCTGTGGGAAGATATTGGAAGATAAATGAAAGGGGGAGGGAGCCTCCAGGATCCTGTGCTACCAGAGTGCAAATGCCTCCTGTACTCGGAACTGGGCACAGACAAACAGACCAGTAGTGGCCCAGACTAAAACCTGGAGCTGTTGGGGCATGCATGCAAATAGGGGGCAACTGGTGGTTTTAGAAGCACAAAGGGCAGGGGTGCCTGGGTGGCTCAGTCATTAAGCATGTGCCTTCTGCTCAGGTTGTGATCCCAGAGTCCTGGGATTGAGCCCCACATCAGGTTCCCTGCTTGGCAAGAAGTCTGCTTCTCCCTCTCCCACTCCCCCGCTTGTGTTCCCTCTCTTGCTGTGTCTCTCTCTGTCAAATAAGTAAATGAAGTCTTTTTTTTTTAAAAAAGGGAGGTTTACATTCCTTCAAAAAATTCTTGATCAATTCAACATTAAAAAGATTATTTAAAGAAGGAGGAGGAAGAGGAGGAGGAGGAGGAAAAGCGCAAAAGGCAGAGACATGTCTGGACCTGTGGACCTGGAAGTGAGGGCTGGGAGTTCTGCTCTGGGGTACACAACTCAGGATGCTGCAGTTTTTAGCAGCACAGAAAAAACAGAGGCAGTGTGGCTTGGAAGGTTCATTGGAGAACAGATTGCGATCTCTCTGTTCTGACTTTGGTTATGGTTACTTCTGCTCTGACTCTTGGAAGAGATGCAAAAAGCCACCAGGGAAAGACCCCAGAGAACAAAAGACCCAAAAAACTGGTTTTTACTGAGCCCATCAGCCCCCTCAGGGGGGCAGGGCAACTCTGCCCAAAATGGGTTGCCTGAGTAACAGCACGTCAGGCCCCTCAGAAGATAGGCTGAGAGATCAAGAGGCCAACAGCCCTAAGGTCTCTATAAAACAGGTGCATCTTGCTTAGGTTGTGGTCAATAATCTGGACTCTGTACATTCCCTCAACCACCCTTCAACAAAATGAGTAAGAGGAGGAACCCCCAAAACAGGAAAAATTCAGAGACTGTGACCTCTGCCACAGAACTGATGGATATGGATATAAGCAAGATGTCGGAAATTCTGACATTCCAGTGTCAGAATTAGTTGGATCCCTGAGGCAGTGGAGAGAGAGAGAGAGAGAGAGAGAGAGAGAGAGAGGGAGGACTAGAAGATATATTTAAGCAAATCCTAACTGAGAACTTCCCTAATCTGGGGAATGAAACAAGCATTCGTGTCCTAGAAGCACAGAGAACACCTTCCAAAATCAAGGAGATTAAACCAATGCTCCCGCATGTAATAGTAAAACTTGCAAATCTTAAAACCAATGAAACCATCTTAAAGGCAGTAGGGGGATGAGATTCCTTATATACAGAAGGAAGAACATCAGAATAATGTCAGACCTTTCCACAGAGACCTGGCAAGCCAGAAAGGGCTGGCAAGACATATTCAGGGTACTAAATGAGAAGAACATGCAGCAAGGCTATCATTTAGAATAGATGGAAAGATAAAGAGCTTCCAAGACCAGCAAAAACTGAAAGAATATGTGACCACTAAGCCAGACCTGCAAGAAATATTAAGGGGGTTTCTATAAAAGAAGAAAGACCCCAAGAGTGATATAGAACAGAAATTAACAGAGACAATCTATAGAAACAAGGTCCACACAGGCAACATGATGACAATAAAATCATATCTTTCAATAATCACTCTCAATGTGAATGGCCTAAATGCTCCTATAAAAGAGCACAGGGTTGCAGATTGAATAAAAAGACAGGACCCACCCACAAGTCACTCATTTTGAACCTAAAGATGCATCCAGACTGAAAGTGAAGGGATGGAGAACCATCTTTCATGCCAACAAACCACAAAACAAAGCTGGGCTAGCAATTCTCATATCACACAAATTAGATTTTAAGCTAAAAGACTGTGGTCAGAGATACAGAAGGATACTATATCATTCTTAAAGGGTCTATCCAACAAGAACACCTAACAATTGTAAATATCTATGTTCCCAACATGGGAACAGCCAACTACATAAGCCAACTGTTAATCAAAATAAAGACATATTGATAGTAATACATTAATTGTTGGAGACCTTAACACTCCATTCTCAGCAATAGACAGATCATCCAAGCAGAAAATCAACAAAGAAACAAGAGATTTGAATGATACACTGGACAAGAGGGACCTCATAGATAGACAGAACATTCCACCATAAAACAACAGAATACTCATTCTTCTCGAGCGCACATGGAACTTTCTCTAGAATAGACCACATACTGGGTTACAAATCAGGTCTCAAGAAACAAAAGACTGAGATTATTCCCTGCATATTCTCAGCCCACAGTGTTTTGAACCTAGAGCTCAATCACAAGAAAAAGTTTGGAAGAAATTCAAACACTTGGAAGCTAAAGACCATCCTGCTCAAGAATGTTTGGGCCAACCAGGAAATCAAAGAACTTAAATAATTCATGGAAACCAATGAGAACAAATATACCTCAGTCCAAAACCTATGGGATATGGCAAAGGAGGTCCTAAGAGGGAAATACATAGCCATCCAAACCTCACTCAAAAAAATAGAAAAATCCCGAATACACAAACTATCTTTACACCTTAAAGAACTGGAGAATCAACAACAAATTAAGCCTAAAACACACACAAGAAGGGAAATAATTAAGATTAGAGAAGAGATCAATGAATTAGAAATTGGAAAAACAGTAGAACACACTAATGAAACTAGAAGCTGATTTTTTGAAAGAATTAATAAGATCAATAAGCCACTGGCCAGACTTATCCAAAAGAAAAGAGAAAGGACCCAAATTAATAAAATTACGAATGAAAGGGGAGAGATCATGACTAACACAAAGAAAACAGAAACAATGATCAGAAATTATTATCAACAGCTATATGCCAATAATTTAAGCAACCTAGAAGACATGGATGCATTCCTGGAAACCTATAAACTTCCAAGACTGAAAGAGGAAGAAATTCACAACCTGAATAGACCAATAACGAGACTGAAGCAGTTACTTCAAAAACCTCCCAAAAAACAAGAGTCCAGGACCTGATGGATTCCCTGGGGATTTCTACCAAACATTCAAAGAAAAAATAATATTTGTTCTCCTCAAGCTGTTTTTAAAAATAGAAACAGAAGGAAAATTTTCAGACTCTTTCTATGGGGCCAGCATTACCTTGATCTTATAACCAGGCAAAGACCGTCTCAAAAAGAAGAACTTGAGGCCAATGTCCCTGATGAATATGGATGCCAAAATTCTCAACAAGATCCTAGCTACTAGGATCCAACAGAACATTAAAAGGATTACCCACCACGACCAGGTGGGATTTATCCCTGGGATGCAAGGGTGGTTCAATATTCAAAAGTCAATAAATGTGATAAAACACATTAATAGGAGAGGAGAGAAGAACCACATGGTCCTCTCAATTGATGCAGAGAAAGCATTTGACAAAATACAACAACCTTTCCTGATTAAAGCTCTTCAGAGTATTGGGATAGAGGGAAAATTCCTCAATTTCATAAAATCCATCTATGAAAAACCCACAGTAAATATCATTCTCAATGGGGAAAAGTTGAGAGAATTTCCCTTAAAATCAGGAACACGACAAGGATGCCCACTCTCACCACTACTGTTCAACATAGTACTAGAAGTCTTAGCAACGGCAATCAGACAACAAAAACAAATAAAATGTATTCAAATTGGCAAAGAAGAAGTCAAACTCTCTCTCTTTGCAGATGACATGATACTTTATGTGAAAACCCAAAAGACTCCACCCCCAAATTACTAGATCTCATCCAGCAATTTAGTAATGTGGCAGGATACGAAATCAATGTACAGAAATCAGTTGCTTTCTTATACACTAACAATGAAACTGTAGAAAGAGAAATTAGAGAATTGATTCCATTTACAATAGCACCAAAACCCATAAGATAACTTGGAATAAACCTAACCGAAGAGGTAAAGGATCTATACTCTAGGAACTACAGAACACTCATGAAAGAAATCAAAGAAGGCACAAAAAGATGGAAAAACATTCCATGCTCATGGTCAGAAGAATAAACATTGTTAAAATGTCTATGCTGTTCAGAGCAACCTATACTTTCAATGCCATCCCAATCAAAATACCATTGGCATTTTTCAAAGTGCTGGAGCAAACAATCCTAAAATTTAAATGGAACCAGAAAACACCCTGAATCACCAAGGAAATGTTGAAAAAGAAAAACGAAGCTGGGGGCATCATGTTGCCTGATTTCAAGCTGGCAAAAATTGATAAGGCAAGAAACAACAAATGTTGGAGACGCAGTGGAGAAAGGGGAACCCTCTTTACAGTGTTGGTGGGAATGCAAGTTGGTACAGCCACTTTGGAAAACAGTGTGGGGGTTCCTCAAAAAATTAAAAATAGAGCTACCTTATGACCCAGCAATTGCACTCCTGGGTATTTACCCCAACGATACAGATGTAGTGAAAAGAAGGGCCATATGCACCCCACTGTTCATAGCAGCAATGTCCACAATAGCCAACATGTGGAAAGAGCAGAGATGCCCTTCAACAGACGAATGGATAAAGAAGATGTGGTTCATAAACACAATGGAATATTACTCAGCCATCAGAAAGGATGAATACCCAGCTTTTGCATCAACATGGATGGGACTGAAGGAGATTATGCTAAGTGAAGTAAGTCAAGCAAAGAAAGTAAATTATCATATGGTTTCACTTATTTGTGGAACATAAAGAATAGCATGGAGGACATTAGGAGAAGGAAGGGAAAAATAAAGGGTGGGGGGAATTGGAGGAGAGATGAACCATGAGAGACTATGGACTCTGGGAAACAAACAAGGGTTTTAGAGAGGAGGGTGCTGGAGGGATGGGTGAGCCCAGTGATGGGTATTAAGGAGGGCATGTACTGCATGGAGCACTGAGTGTTATACACAAACAATGAATCATGGAACACTACATCAAAAACTAACGATGTACTGTATGGTGACTAACAACATAATAAAAAAAATTTTATTTATTTTTAGAAAACTAAAATGCTGCTTTGTCTCCTGGTTGGTGACATGACTCTTGCCTACTGTCAGTTCAGTGCCATCTTTGGGTGAAAGCTTCCTATAATACCAGGAAAGACAAATAGAAACTCAATGGCTTCAAGTGTAAGTGCCTGAAAATTGTTGAGGATTTTTGCATCTATGTTCATCAGAGACATTGGCCTGTTGCTTTTTTTTTTTTTTTTTTTTTGCAGTATCTTTATCTGGTTTTGGTCTCAGGGAAATGCTGGCCTCATAAAATGAATTTGGAAGTTTTCTTTCCTTTTCTATTTTTTGGAATAGTTTGAAAATAATAGATATTCACTCTTCTTTAAAGATTTGGTAGATTCCACCTGTGAAGCCATCTGGTTCTGGACTTTTGTTTGTTGGGAGTTTTGTGATTACTGATTCAATTTCATTACCGGTAATTACCGGTCTGTACCGGTCAAATTTTCTATTTCTTCCTGATTCAGTTTGAAAAGGTTATATGTTTCCAGGAATTTAGCCATTCCTTCAATCTTGTCCAATTTTTGGCATACAATTTTTCATAATATTCTGTTATAATCCTTTATATATCTGTGGTGTTAGTTGTTATTTCTCCTCTTTCATTTTTTTTAAAATTTTATTTGTTTATTTGACAGAGAGAGATAGACAGCGAGAGAGGGAATACAAGCAGGGGGAGTGGGAGAAGGAGAAGCAAAATTCCCACAGACCAGGGAGCCCAATGCAGGGCTCAATCCCAGAACCCTGGGATCATGACCTGAGCTAAAGGCAGATGCTTAACAACTAGGCCACCCAGAGGCCCCTCACCTCTTTCATTTCTGATTTTGTTTATTTGAGTTCTCTCTCTCTTTCTCTTTTGTTTCGTTTTATTTTGTTTTGATGAGCCTTGCTAAAAGTTTATCAATTTTGTTGATCTTTTCAAAGAACCAGCTCCTGGTTTCACTGATCTTTTCTATTGTGTTTTTTGGTTTCTATTTCATTTATTTCTGCTCTAATCTCTAATTTCCTGCCTTCTACTGGTTTTGGGTTTTGCTTGTCATTCTTTCTCTAGCTCTTTTAGGTGTAAGATTAGGTTGTTTATTTGAGATTTTTCTTGCTTCTTGAGGTAGGCCTATTTTGCTATAAACTTCCCTCTTGATACAGCTTTTGCTGTATTCCAAAAGCTTTGGACCATTGTGCTTTCATTTTCATTGGTCTCTATGTATTTTTTATTTCCTCTTTAATTTTTTGGTTGATCATTCATTGTTTAGTATAATGCTATTCAACTTCCATATATTTGTGCTCTCTCCAGATTTTTTCTTGTGGTTGATTTCTAATTTCATAGCATTACGATCAGAAAAGATGCATGGTATGACTTCAACCTTTTTCCATTTGTTTTGTGGCCTAATATGTGATCTATTTTGGAGATGTTCCATGTACACTTGAAATTATGTATTCTGCTGTTTTAGGATGAAATGTTCTGCATATATGTGTTAGATCCATCTGGTCAAATGTATCATTCAAAGCCACCATTTCCTTGTTGATTTTCTGTTTGGATGATATATCCATTGATGTAAGTGGGGAATCAAAGTCCCCTACTATTATTATATTAGTATGGATTAGTTCCTTTATGTTTGTTATCAAGAGTTCTACGTATTTGAGTTCTCCCATATTTGGTGCATATATATTTACAATTGTTAGAGCTTCTTGTTGAATTGTTCCCTTTATATAGCGTCCTTCTTTGTCTCGTCTCAAGTCTTTGCTTTAAAGTCTATTTTGTATAACATAAGTATTGCTGCCCCAGGTTTCTTTTCACTTCCACTTGCATGACAAATGCTTTTCCATCCCTTCACCTTCAATCCACATGTATCTTTAGGTTGGAAATAAGTCTCTTTTAGGCAGCATATAGATAGGTTTCGCTTCTTTAATCCATTTCATCACCCTACATCTTTTGATTGAGTCCATTATATTCAAAGTAATTATCGATAGATATGTGTTTATTGTCATTTTGTTACTTGTTATATGATTGTTTTCATAGTTTTTCTTTTGTTCTCTCCTCTCACAGTGTCCTGACTTTCTAAAAAGATTCCTTTCTCTTTATTTTTTTGCATTCCCTGTCCACTTTTTGATTTATGGTTACCAATAATTTTGTATATAACATCTTATGGATATAGCAGTCTATATTAAGTTGATGGTCACTTAAGTTTGAACCCATTCTAAAAGCACTAAATTTTACTTCTTTGCCCCCTGCACATTTTAAATACATGGCACTGTACTTTATATCCCTTCATTTTGTGAACCCTTTGCCTGAATTTTATAAATATACTTCACTTTACTGCTTTTGTTCTTCCTACTTTTCTTACTCCTGTTTATAGCCTTTCCTTTCCACTCAGAATTCCTTTTAACATTTCTTATAAGGTTGGTTTCGTGGTGATGAATTCCTTTAACTTTGTCTGAGAAACTGTATCTTGCCTATTCTGAACAATAGATTTGCTAGACAGAGTATTCTTTGTTGCAGGTTTATTTTCTTCCAGCACTTTGAATATATCATGCCACTCTCTTCTGGAATTTCAAAGTTTCTATGAAAAATCAGCTGATAGGCTTATGGGGTTTCCTTTGAATATAAATGTTTTCTTTTCTTTGGCTACTTTTAAAATTCTCTATCACTACTTTTTGCCATTTTAATTACTGTGTGTCTTGATGTGGAGTTCCTTGGGTTAATTTTGTTAGGGACTCTCTGTGCCTCCTGGATCTGGATCCTTGTTTCCTTCCCCAGATTAGGAAAGTTTTCAGCTATTATTTCTTCAAATAAATTTTCTGCCCTCTTTTATCACTCTTCTCCTTCTGGGATCCCTATAATGCAAATGTTGCTATGCTTGAAGGTGTTGCTGAATTCCCTTAATCTATTTTCATTTTTTATTATTCTTTTTCTTTCTCCTGTTCAGCTTGTTTGTTTTCCATTACTCTATCTTCCGAGGTTAGTGATCCATCCTTCTGCACCCTCTACTTTACTATTTATTCCATTAGGTGTATTTTTTATTTCAGTTATTTAGTTCTTCATTCTGACTGGTTCTTTTTTATGTTTTCTATCTCATTGTTGAGGGTCTCACTGAGATCTTTCACTCTTTTCTCCAAGTCCAGTGAGTACATTTATGACCATTACTATAAATTCTCTATCAGGCATATTACTTATCTCCATTTCATTTAATTCCCTTGTGATTTTGTCCTGTTCTTTCATTTGGGACATATCCCTCTGTCTTCTCATTTTGTCTAACTCTTTGGGTCTGTCTCTATGTGTTAGGTAAGTTAGCTATGTCTCCTGCTCTTGAAAGTACTGGATTCATGAAATAGAGGTCCTATAGTGCCCTGCAGTGCAATGTCACCTGTTCACCAGAATCCTGCACTTCACAGGTGTCTCCTGAGTGTGTTGCATGTGTCCTACTATCGTGGCTGAGCTGTGTTTGCCTTCAATTCAGTCCCATCAGCAGTAGGCTCTTTACCTATTGTGAGCAGGGTTTGATCCCTGTGTTGTTAATGGGCCAGTCTGGGGCTGCCTTGGGCTTGAGTTGGGTCAGATGAGGCATTTGACAGAACTGCAGACACACTAAACTGCAGGGATCTCTCTCTGTGTTGTCTTCTGAGAAGCTGTTGTAGGTGGGCAGGGAATCAGACCAGACATCTGCCCCTGCCCACTGTTAGGGTTGCAGTCTAAATGGTATGTGTAGCTATCCTCTCCTCTCCCCAGGACAGGAGTCACTTTGGATTGGTGCTGGCCCCCATTGTGACTACTTGCACACTGCCAGGTTGTGGAGACACTTTGGATTGGCTTCTGCCAAGGGTGTGTTGAAGGGGGTGGGTCCACAAGAGAACACACAAGGGTGATGCCCTGTGTTAGCAAGGTTTGAGCAGGTCTGCTATAGGAGGGGACCTATACCCACTTTGGAGAACACTTTCTGAGGTTAGGTTGGAGGGGATGGGTCCATAAAACAGTACAGGGGCAGGGTATGTTGTTAGCAAGGAAGGCAGAGAGTTTTGGCATTGTGCTGGTTCCCACAGGTGTCCGTGTATCTAGTTTGGGAGGTGGGGGAGGAAAATGGTACCTTCCAGCTCCTTTGTACTTGGACATGTCTCCCAATATCCCTACCCCTCCAACACAAAGTCTCAGATTAGTAAACAAATCTCCCTTCCATATATCCCAAGTGTTTTTCAAACTGATGCTTCTATGCTATATCTCAGCAGGGCTGTTTGTTATGCTGTCTCTTTAAGGGCAGGATTCAGTTTTCTATCACCTTCAGGTTCTCCCAGAGCCAAGCCTGCTGATTTTTAAAGTTCTAGGTGTTAAGCTTCACTAATTTTAAGAACTCATGATGTAAAGCCCCTCTGTTTTTTAATTCTCCAAATGTTATGGGATTCATCTTCTCAATACAGGTCCCCCTAACATGGGGTGCCTGGTGTGGGGTCTACTCATCTTCCTTCTCTGTGCCTGCAGTGTCCCTCCCTTCTATGGATATTCTCACAGGTCAACTTGGTTTCCAACCACATCTCCGCTTTCTATTCTTCTTTATATGGCTTCTTTTCTAATTTAGCTGTAGAGAGTGTTCTGCCAGTTTTCAGGGCATTTTCTGTGTTACTTACACTAATGTGGGCATTACCTAGGTGTATCTGTGGGACAAGGTGAGCTTAGGATCCTCCTACTTTGTCATCTTCCCCAGAAGTCCTAGATGCCATATTTTTGTATGAATGACATAATTTTCCACTGAATTCCAGTAACTGGAACAATTCTTCAAGTGTATTTCTTCAAGTGTACACTTTCTACATGACTATAGAAGGGGGCATGATCTCTTACAACCCAACAGTACTGCAGTATGCTAATCATAATCCCATTTCCAGACCTTCTTCCAGGCTTTTCTCTCTGCCTGGAATGCTCTAGCTCCCCTTTTACTCTCACACTTTTTGAGGAAGGCATAACTAGTGCCCCACAATACACAGCTCTCCACTGGTCCCTCAGCATCCCAGTTTACTGCAATTAGATAGGGCTATGAACTCATTCAGGTCAGTGGTCTGTTAACAGTAGAGAAAAGCATTGCATAACCTTTCCCCTTACTCTTCCATTTTGGTGGAGAACATGACAGCCATGTGTGTAGATGGGGGTCCAGTTGATAGACCTGAGTCACCAAAAGAGTATAGTTGTTCCAGAGAAAAGACTTTGCATAAACAAGAAATAAACTTTCAAGTGTTAAGATACTATGATTTTGGCACTACTTATTACCATAGCTTAAGCCTGGCACATACTAAATAATATACACCATTTACATCCCACTCCCACCCTAAACTTACTCCTTACATCCTTGACCTCTACCTCACCACCCACCTGTCTGAGAGGTTTCTTATCAATCTTCAGATCATAACTCATCTGTTCCTTGGAGAAGTTTAATGACTATCCTTTCCTAAGGTCTCACCCTTGCTATCCTCTATTATTAAGCCCTGTTTTTTATTTAAAATTATTCTCCTCATAATTTATACTTACATATTTATAAATATGTCCACTTATTTTTTATCTCTATCACTAGACTGTAACACACAAGAAATCTATAAGATCATCTAGATTTTACTTATTTAAAAAATAGATAAACTAGAACTTAGAACATCTCTAGGTCTTAGAACAGGGTTAGTATTTTTTTTAATAAATGAACATCATTCCATCAGAAGAACTACATATAAGAAAGAAGTCTATTGGTCCATAATATGGACAGTGGCGTTAGAAAGACAAATTCCACTGGACTACGTACTAGGCTAGAAGTTTGTACAGAGACTTGACTACAAAAGTTCTGTACACAGAAGAAACTCAAGGGCATAAAAAAATCACATCTAAGAGGAGAATTATCAAAGTCTTGGGCAAGTACTGAAAACCAGATCACTGTTACTATTCTCTCATTCTGGTAATCTTGTCTACAAGCACTAGTGGTCTTTCATAGTAGGAAGGAGTGGGGACAGGGTCATTTGGAATGTTCTGAAGCTGATAGGAGATAGGAACAGATAATACCTTATCTAAGCAAAAACAGAAAATATAAATACCTAAGTGCTATATCAGACATTTACCATTTTGTACTTATCCAGCACCCAACTGTATCCACATATACCCACCTTCTTAACAGCAACTCCCCTTGGGGATAATTCAACTGGTGTGTAGTCTTAGTGGGAGGGCACCAAGTGCCACCTCTCACTACTATTTCCCATTTCCAAAGAGGGAGCCTCTTTCTTCCTTCATTCCTTCCTTCACTAGCTCCCGGTACACCCTGGCGCAACCTGGTACCAGGCAATCGAACATCACTGCTAGGGCTGTAAATACCAGTGAGTGCGTAATGCAAAAGAAGAGGGCACAAGCAGAGGAGGCCAAATTCATTGGGCCAAATTCAGAGCCCAAGAATCAGGAAGCTTCTGAGTTGAAACTTCGGTTAACTAAGGTCCTGATGCCAAAGATGCCCTAGCTCTTGTCACTTTCTCATAGTCCTACAGTCCCAAATCCCTGCCAGTGAATTCTCCTTTGAGTTAAGATATTTAGGGTTGGTCTTTGTTACAGGCAACCAAGAACTCAGACCATGGCTGCTACATACAGCTCTCTAAATTGTACTTAGTACAAGCAAACCCAGCAAAAGAAAGTGTGGTGGCTGAAATCCAGCCCGTGCTCCACTCTTGAGCTTATGGGACTACATTCTGCTAAAGGAAAGGGTGGCATTTTCCAATTTCCTTAGAGGCATTTATAGGTGGGCAGGAGCCCTGCCCCTCACTGATACATTCCCATTTTTCAGCTGTAAAACAAAGGCCTAGAGATTAAGTCATTGACATATAAACTATGATTACAGTAATGCAATGATACTACAATGGGCTATTCTGGGGCCTTTCTCTCTACCTGTAGATTGAACCACCTATTTATTCCTGCAGGGTAAATACAAAAGGACAAGAATGTTCTTATATAGTCCATCCTTTTATAACTGAGTTTACCACAGTCCCAGGTACTTATAATTTGCATTCAAGTATTAATAGGGTTGGAATTTTAATTAAAAATATATTTACAAATATCTAACATTCTGCGTTATACTAGTTTTTAAATTAACCCTTCATATTCACCACCACTGGCAAAAAACAACTCAAAGAACTCAAGAACTTCCAAGTATCTTTAATTTCCTATAAACTAAATTTTCCCAACTTTATAGAGGTACTGCGGAAAGGGAAAGATATCCAATTATTCTGTCCAAACTCTTATTCTAATCTCTTCAATATTCCCATAATAGGTTTTACATTTCACATGTCTTTCAGATCACAAATTTATCTGGAGACTCTGTGGCCTAGTATTTATAAAGTCCCTGGTATGCAAACGACATTTATTGTTAACAAGGAAATTAGGGCACCACCAGTTCTTCCATTAGGAATCTAAGTTATGCTTCTTTTCCTTTTACCATATTAAATTCTCCAGTCTTCTTTTCATGTTACTTTAAGACAAAATCTTTTGTTTCTACTTTTCCTTCCCATAAAAGAAAATGAGATTTGTTTTCAGGCTTTAATCGTGATAAGATAAAGTGAACCAACTCTGTTTTCCTGACTGTCCAGTCATTCCATCAATCACTGAAAAGAATCACTAAAAGCAATCAGCGAGCAAGGTCAACAGCACTCCACAGAGGATCAGTGCAATAGTACTTCAGCAAGACTGGGGGGAAAAAAGGGCAGTGCTTCACAGTCCTAAGAGGCCCAGTATGGCTTCTTAGGAAGTTGCCTTTAAGCAGGAAGGCAGAAGATGATTGAGGGAAAGGAATTCTCTTATTAATGTAGGTCTTCTGGTATCAAGCCAGTTCATGTAACAAAGAGCTAAAAGTTTCATCTGGGGGGTAAGGGTCACCATCTCTCAGTACAGTGACTCAGGTTTTGGACTTTGAGACAAAAAGCCTAAACTTTCAGAGGTCCTGTTCTTCTTTAGCAGTTTGTGTTGTCATATCCAATAAAGACTTGCAGTATCTTTCACAAACATAGATACCAATTGGAGTTAACTGGTTGTAAGTTACAGAAACCTAATTTACCTAACTTAAAAGGGACTTTAATGGAAATGAGAGTTAAGAGAATCAAAGATGATGTTGAAGTGCCAAGTTTGAAAAAGATAGAATCCTTGTTAGGGAGATAGATGCCCTGTTAGGGAGAATAGTCTCAGAAGAGTCTCAGAAACAGGAATGAATTCTGACAGTTCTTCCCATCTTTTTCTCTGAGATAGAAAGTATGAGAAAAGAATTTAATTGGCCTAGAATTGGCCATAGACTTTCATCCTTTTGGCTTGGACTGAACAGGGGACCTTAAATCTTGCCTTCATGAGGACTGGAGGGGGATGGTGGGGAGGTGGTGATATTAATTACCGACAAGGAAATCTGGGTATTGTTATCAACATAAGGGGCAATGAATTGTGGGTGGCCAAGTTGAAACCAATGTCCACTATGGTGTTAAAACAGAAATTTTTTTAACCCAAAGGCCAGGAGCCATATATATATAATCATTTATATATATCACTAACTTATATTAACACTGTATAGAACACAGCTTAGTTTCAGCAAATAAACAATGCCTGATGCATGGCAGCTACTTAATAAAAATTATTTTTTAAGATTATATTTATTTATTTGACAGAGAGAGGCAGTGAGAAAGGGAATACAAGCAGAGGGAGTGGGAGAGGGAGAAGCAGGCCTCCCACGGAACAGGGAGCCTGATGCAGGTCACGATCGCAGAACCCTGGGTTTGTGACCTGAGCCAAAGGCAGATGCGTAATGACTGAGCCACCCAGGCATCCTTCAATAATTTTTTTTTAATGAATTTCTTCTTCAGTGCTATCTGTTCTCATCCCTTCCTTTATACCATTTATATTTCCTAATATTTAATAAGTATCTCTTATTCTATTTTTTTTTAAGATTTTGTTTATTTATTTGACAGAGAGAGAAAGATCACAAGTAGGTAGAGAGGCAAGCAGAGAGAGAGGGGGAAAGCAGGCTCCCCACTGAGCAAAGAGCCCGATGTGGGGCTCAATCCCAGGACTCCAAGATCATGACCTGAGCCGAAGGCAGAGGTTTTAACCCACTGAGCCACCCAGGTGCCCAGTATCCCATATTCTAGATTGATGAAGTAGAACCCCCCAAAAGAAAATTCAATGCAGTGGGAAGAGTACTGGAGAAGCAGCTTTTCTTGCTTCTGCCCTATGTGACCTTGGGGAGAGGTCATAACTGCTTTGGGTTTATTTCTTTAACTGCAAAATGAAGTGCCAGAGGTAGATGCTCTTTAAGAATCTGTCCAATTCTGTAAGTCTAACATCATCGTCACAAATATAAAGATGACAAAGACTCAGCATATTTAGAAACAAAAAATGCTTATAATTTTCACAGTATGTAATGGTTTTACTCTGAATCTGGACAGAAAGCAAAACCTAACTTACTTGGTAGTACTTAGGAGAAATTGCCAATATCATAGAAAATCTAGATCACTGTTATCAAACTTTAAAGAAAGGCAATGAAACCAATTTTTCAAATGAAATCCTTCATTGAATCCCAATGTCTAACACAAGTAAAGGTCAAAAAGGTCCAAATGAAACAAAGAGGGATATGTGACCCCTATCCTCACACCTTCATCCACAAGCTCCTAGGAATACTATTAGAAATCACTCAAGTTCCTGACGGTATATCCTAGACTTTTCTGTACCTTGTGACAGTTCTAAAATGAGATTACCAATTTCATTCATGCAAGAAAAATTAAGGAAAAAACTTTCCAAGAAAAAGTATATATACTCTCTTTCAATGACAGGAAGAGACAATTGCTAGTCTATTAGCAATTTTAATTTGAAAAACAAAATAAAATCTAACAGTAGTTAATCCCCATGCTATTGTCAACTAGTAATATATAGACTGAGACTATTTTATCAGTGAAAAATTAGCTTCCAAAATGTTTTACTAATTTAACAAGCTAAATTGTAAGCACCTCTTCAACATATAAATCATAAGCATTTTAAAACTTTGCTTATAATTTTTGCACATTTTAGCAAGACTTCTTTATCCTATGAAATGTTTTTCCTACAGTCCTGCTTCAGAGTAAGGATATATATCTCCAAAACTAATTTAGCATATCTCTATCTATCTATGTATCTGTATCTACCTATTTATATATCTGTATATATCTCTATCTATATAGAGAGAACACCCTGTTCTTAATCACCAAAGGGGAAATTACTGAAAAATATTAAATGACATAAACACAAATTGTCATCTTTGTGACTAATGATAGTGACCTTCTTAGCCCTAGCAAAGAAAAGCAATTGCTCTTACAAATTATGTCCATTCCTCCACTTGGAAATATGATCATTGAAATCACTAAGATATACCTTATCAATTTAGACCACAGGTTTCTACAGACACAATACAATGAGTATTTGAGTATGAGATCTACAAAGTTCAAATATCCTTATAAGTTATCTCTATTAACACTAACGTACAGAAGAGAACATCATTTTACCTTAAGTAAAGGATTACTTTTGAAAACACAAGATTCATGTAATTAATGCATTGAATAATTAGTGAACAATAATGTCATATTTTGGGCAAAGTAAAAAGTTATGAAGATTCTTCTGTAAGACATTCACTGCAAGCAATTAAAAAAATGTATTTCACAGTCATTAGTGATCCTACTGACCTCTTCTGGCAAGATATAAGGTTTGAATTGTCTAGGTACAACCAATGAGATGGCATGGGCCTATTACAAGGATTTGTGCCTTACAAGCAAGAAGGGAAGGCAAAAGTCATCTCATTGTTAAAAAAAAAAAAAAAAAAAAGTCTCTCCTCTATCTCCTGGTCTATACTGACTCTGCTGGACCCTTCTGAGCTCAGGCCTGACTTGTGAGGATGAGGAGGGCAAGCCTTCCCGGTACCAACTGGTGGAAAGGCCCCGGGTGAATTCAAGCAATTGAGTATAATGACTTTCTGCTTAGTGATTTATCTTTCATTTACTTTTCAGAAGAGAACAAAATAAAACATTAACTGAAAATCAAGTGATATAAGCTGAGACAGGCAGAGGCCAATTATATTGGGCTTTATGAGTTTAGTTTTTTTTTTTTTTTAAAGATTTTTTATTTATTTATTAGAGAGAGAGAGACTCAGAATGAGAGGGGAGAAGGTCAGAGGGAGAAGCAGACTTCCCGCAGAGCCGGGAGTCCGATATGGGACCCGATCCCGGCACTCCGGGATCATGACCTGAGCCGAAGGCAGTCGCTTAACCAACTGAGCCACCCAGGCGCCCTTTATGAGTTTAGTTTTATGCTGCTTTAAGAAGTTCTTGATGGCATTTAAATAAAGGGATGACTTGGTCTAAATTTCAACAAGATCCCTGTTTTTTACCATAAAGACTGTAGGGCAGAAAAAGTAAAAGTAGGTAGACTAGTCAGGTGATCATTTTAGAAAATCCTAGTGAATGATAGTGGTGGCTTAGATTAAGATACTAGAAAGTGGGAGTAGATAGATTCTGAATTTATCAGTGGTTTCTGGATACCAGTAACCAAATACCCAACCTAAAAGGTCTTAAATAAATTTGTTCGCTTATTTTACAGGAAGCTTAGTGCCAGAGCAGCCTCAGTGATATTATCAAAGAATCACATTCTTTCAGACTACTTATCTTTGGCCTCAAACTGGAATTGCTGTTAGATAACTGCCACTAGGGGAGCCTGGGTGGCTCAGTGGGTTAAAGTCTCTGCCTTCAGCTCAGGTCATGATCTCAGGGTCCTGGGTTTGAGCCCCGCATCGGATTCTCTGCTCAGCAGGGAGCCTGCTCCCCCCGCCCCCCGTCTCTGCCTGCCTCTCTGCCTACTTGTGATCTGTCAAATAAATAAATAAAATCTTTAAAAAAAAAAAAAGATAACTGCCACTAGCAATTAAGACTACATGCTCCTTACTCATACCTATAGAGAGGCTTGCTTTATGTGGCTATTTCAAAAGTCAAGATCCCTCTTTGCCAGATGCCCCTAGCCAATTGTTTTATTGGCCCATATTTATTTAAGCCTGCCCATCCATCATCCACTCAACTGTATGCGAGATGGAGTTATGATTGACTAACTCCAGAGCCCACCCTGAACTGGGAATGGGGTTGACTTGCCTTAAGTTAGATGGCTACACTGTGAAAAGGTAATATCTGAGGGGGAAAAAATGATTTGTTAGAAAAGAGTAAGGGGGAAATAGATGCTGGATAGGCAAGCAGTGGTATCAACTACATGGGATATGCTTTGCAGGTGGAGTTGACAGGGCTTGCCACTAGATTAAATACCAAGAGAGAGGATTTCAAGAACAGTTCTTAATAGTGTTGGCTTCAGCAACTGGTAAGAAGGTGGAGTATTTACTAAGATGGGAAAGACTGGAAGAAAGATCAGGTTTGAGAAGAATAATCAAATCTTCTGTTTTCACCCACTTAACTTTAAGATACCCTTTACATACTGAAAAGGTGATCAAGTTATTACTGGGTATGAAAATTTAGGACTTTAAGGAGAGGCAAAGACTCAAAATAGAGAATGAAATCATACATAGGCAATTTTTTTTAAGCAACTGAGATTGGACAAAATTACTATAGTATGGATAGAGCAAGAAGTGGATACAGGAGAGAATCTAGACCTATGCCAAGATTTAGAGTTGGAATACAACTAGAGCCCTTAAGGCAGCTAGAAAACTCAAGTCTAACTCCCAAACATCATCTGTGTGAGTAGTGCCAATTGTTAGCTCTCTGCCAAAAGATTGGAAGATGTTCCCTCTCTCAACTTAGTAACTGTGGAGCAGAAACAATATGGCTATCTCTAAAAAGTATAGGATAGATCATGATATGCCATAACAAGGCATTTTTAACATACCAATCTTTCAAAAGTGTTGACTCATTATCATAGTTCTTTGAATTAAACATTTAGTAGACATAGGAAGAAGAGACATGGCATCCAGTGGCAACAATTCTAATCCAAGTCCTGATGAAAAATACTATTATTACATCTACAATTTGAATTCAAAACTATTTCAAGTAGAATTAAGTGATTATGGAAAATGACAAAGAAAAAAAAATCCTGGATGCTAGTCTTTATCTGATACCTATAAGCTATACAACCATGGCCCCTTTCACTTCCTTATTTTCTCTGAGGTGGTTTTCTATTTGATGAAATGTTTACAATAGACAGGCCCTTCTTACCTGCTTTGGCAGGGCTGTTGTGAAGATCAAACGTTAAAGAAATCTATTAACTGTAAAGTCCCACAAAAATAATTTTCTTCAGCTGCTTGATTCGTCTTTCCACCATTGACAGCTTTATCATTCTGATACTAAATACCAATTTTCAGGTACTCAATTCTTAACAGAAAAGAATACCCAAACTACATTTTGAAATTTCATTAAGAACAAACCACCACATAACTAATGAAAACTCATTAAAGCCTCTGCCCAATTCCCGTAAGGTTTCAAAATTGTACCTTGCACCAATTTAAAGTCATAGGAGGTGGCCCATTCTTCTGGGTAATGATCTGACACTGTCAAAGTGACCACTGATAATGGTGTCTAAAGATAATCACTGACCAGAGTACCAAGAACATATACATCAAAATATTTCTTCACTTGCCACAAGAGTAGCATGGTTGTCCGTGCTGCACTACAGGATTACAAAAATATAAGATGCTTTTACACTTTCCAAAGTTCTTTCTTATTCCTTAGTCTATCTAATCATCCAGCAGTTCTCCAGGTAGACAAGGCAGATTTAAGCTTGTCTTAGGAGAAAAACAAGTTCAAAATCATTTTGAGGCATAACTTAAATTATATTTCAGACACACAATTTTATTTTGGTGTCAATACATCATGTTCATAAATTTTACACTTTAAATTACTCAACAGTTCTGCTAATTCTCCTTCTAAATAAGTAACACATTCAAGTTTGAAAATATTCCTACTAAAAACTGTACATTAGCTTCATTCTAAGTCTTAGGAAGAAGAATCCTTTACCAACTAAATTATATCTCCCACTCACAAAAGTAGATATGACAATGATAATCACTTTGTAGAATCTTAATTATACTAAATGAATCTGTTATATAGTACCCAAGGATATGCCTCTGTTAACAAGGTCTCTTGATCCTATTTCACCAATTTTGACAGAGGACACTGTATTTGTTTTTTTTTTTTTTAAAGATTTTATTTATTTGACAGAGAGAGATACAATGAGAGAGGGAACACAAGCAGGGGAGCAGGAGAGGGAGAACCAAGCTTCCTGCGGAGCAGGGAGCCCCAAGTGGGGCTCGATCCCAGGATCCTGGGATCATGACCTGAGCCAAAGGCAGACGCTTAACGAATGAGCCACCCAGGTGCCCCGAGGACACTATTCTTAGACTGTGATCAAACCACTTGGTTTTAAGTACTAATAATACTCTATCAACTATTAATACTATTATTAATGGCTCAGGAGCTAATTACATCAATTGAAAATGATTAATATTTTTAAAACACAGGTTTTAAAGGGTCACTTTAGAGATGTCAGCAAATGTTTCCTAAGCTTTCAAAACAGAGATGAGATTAAGGTTAAATGTAACTTAAAAGAAGTAACCTTACAAATAAGATCAACATTAAATTGATGTGGTTAAAAAAAAGTACTGAATTGAGGATCAGATGAATTTACCATCTCTATATAATAAAGTCCTAGAAAATCATCAATAGTCTGAGAAAATTAATGACGGGAAGCAAAAGATCAAGACTTCTGAACCAAACCAAGATTAGATAAAAACATTTATTTTTTTGTGTGTTACAAAAACAAAAATAAATCCAAACAGGTAATGAAATAAACTTTTTTTTTTTTTAAGTGTCTCATCGTGGGTTACTCTGACCTAGAATTTAGTTACAGTTCAAGTTTAGGTTGCTTCAATTCTTCTTCTGGATGCTATGAGGTCTCCATCTTATAACCATGTTTCTCTAGTTCCGCTCTACAATAAAACACAAAAGAACAACATCACTGGACATTCTTTATGATAAATTAAAGAAACAGTGTTTTTAGAAATACAATTAATAAAACAATAAGCTAAGCCTAGGCACCAATATAAAATACTACCAAGTAGCTTTTACTTTAAACCCTTAAAAGAAATCTATGTAAGGAGAAGGAAAATGAATGTGAATCAACATAATACGAGTAAGATTCTGCTTTCCCATTAGTAAACCTATATTTTAAAATTCCTTAATTTTCTGACAAATCTATTTAAGGAAAAAATGTGAAGAGATTTACTACTATCTTCCAAACATCTTTGAAATACCACACAAATGTCCTGTTCATAATATTTAAGGAAATTTTAAGAATTATCAACCATACGGCTAAGAACACAAGGCATTTGGTATCAAGGTTTTAGGAATTTTATAATCCTAGTAGGTATTACTGCTATTTATACATAAAGAATAAACAAACTGCTTTCCATATTGATATGTATCTATCGCTCTAACCAAGAGAAAAGTTATTAAATCATTTTTAAAAGTACATAGGACTTATTCTGTATTAACTATATGTAGACAAAACAAATGTAATAAATAAGTTATAAAATACTAAAGATTTTAGATTAAAAAAATTTCAAATGTGTATTAAAAACCTCAAAAATTTATATATATGCAATATATACATAATAGCAAATATAAAATATAAATAAATTTATATAAAATATAAGTTTTATATAAAGATATTTTATAATTTTAAGTAATTTATTCAACCTGAACTTTCAGTCATCCTTTTATACTGCAACTTTTGATCTGCTTTGAATAAAACAGATGCACAAAAAGTTTAGCTCTATAATCAATATCAGCTAAGCTACCATTCAAAATATCATCAGTAACGTCTCCATCAAAATTCAATTTTATAGAAGTTCACAACAAAATTATTTCAGGGCCAAAGTATGATAAGACACCGTATAAATGTAAAGTATGATTAATGTGCCCTACACCATTATATCCAATAAGATAAACTGAAATTTGTTCTAAGGTATAATTTAACTTGGACACTATCACACTATCCAGTGTAAATACAACACAAAAAACACATGTAGGAATGATGTATAACATTTATTATTCATTTATCCAAATGTCACTAAAATATTTAGTTATTTATAATACAAACACTGATCTAAAGTCCGTGAATAATATTAAAGCCAGAGATTATTCATAAAAAACATTTTTATCTTCTGCTCAGGTGTAGAGTATAGTATGGATTGGTGGTAAATCACCCATTTAGGAGTCAAAAGATCAAAAAGTTTCTGACATTACTCCTTCCTTTGTTAAATTTAACCAAAATGCTTCCTTTGCTCCCCACCCCATCCCTTTCCAGGAGAATAAAGGTTTTATCTGTTCTTCATGGTTTCTACATAAAATGGAAATAATTTTAAAAGTTTCTTAAACAATAGTTTCTTGCTGCCTTTAACAGAATCAATGTAGGTTATTCATATTCTTTTACTTTACAACAACAAAATCCCTGAAAGTCAGCCTACAATTTAGTTAACAAGTACACCAAATCTGTCCAGGTTTGTTTGCATCTGCCTTCCTGAAAGGAGGTGGTGACTAATTACATTTATAAATTATTAACAAATACAAAGGAGATTATGATATGCTTCTCTATTTTTAGAGAAGATGAAAAGGTTTTTTGCTAGAATTTAGGACATACAAAAATCAAAAGGAAAACCAAATTGAGGTACTAAGTACAAAACACAAAATTATACAAACATACTAGTATCATCATCAGCGTGTGGAATGAAAAAAATCTAACAAAGAGATGAGAAAGAAATCCAGCACAATTGGAACAGTATCACAGGACACACACAGTTAATGTACACTATTTGAAACAAAAAGAGTACTTTTCCTTTTTCAACAAAAACAAGAATAAGACAAATGGCCACTGGCAGGTTTGAAAACTACTCTTATTATCCAAAAAACTACTCTGCTATAGGACAGTGGCTATATCTGACATGGAAATCAGAACAATATTGGCTTCTTGGATTTTTTATGTAACATGTGATGCAAGGTCAGGAAAACTAATCCTACCCATTTCTACTGAATGTGTCTCTAAATAAGTCCAAGACGTAAAAGTTACTGTTTTTGCTGCTTCTGATATTTCTCTATGACTTTTAGTTACCTGGAGATACCGGTGTCCTTTTTCTTTCTACTGCAACTTGTTAGAGGTATTTATAGTGAAAGAGAAAAACATGGAGAGTGGAAGGCTAAGACATGTAGCTAATAAAATGCAGATTCAGAGTTGGAACTCAGGGAATCAGAGTGACTCTAGAAAACGTACTGCCTCTCCAAAGCTAGGGATTAGGACCCATTCACAATATCAGAACACAGTAAAACACGCTCTTTACTATGGCTTATAATATCACATTGAGAACCTCCAGATGTTTTACGAAGACTAAGCAGAATATCTTTGCAAGAGACTTGTTAATCAGGACAACTTTTTTAAAGCAAAGATAAAAATATTATCTGAGGCTGCAATGTCCAATACAGGAGTCACATATGGTTATTTATTAAAATTAAATAAGATGAAAAATTCAGTTCATCAGCTGCACTAGCTACATTTCATGTGCTCAAGAGCCGTATGTGGCTAATGGCTTCTGTACTGGATAGGGCAGCTTATAGAACATTTCCACCAATACAACAAGTTCTATTTTATAGCACTCATGACCAACCACATGTGGAAAAAAAACTCATGACTCAAACAGGAAAATAAAAAGAAAAATCTTATTCACTAATAAAGGTATCAAAATTTATACTCTTATGGAAATCCACAAACTTAAAGGTAGAACACAAAAGAGAACATAAGAACACTGTGTAAGTGTATTATAAAAACAACAGGCCACAAATAATATATTAATAATGCTCTACTTCCAAGCCAGCAAAAAGGCAAGATGCAGTAGTGGCAAGAAATCCAATTATCAATATATTTACTAAAAGTCTCCTGATAAGATCACTGTATTTAATAATGTCTTTAAATATTCATTCATTCACTCATTCATTCATTTAGAGCACGCATGCACACACATGAGCAGGGGGAGAGTGGAGAGCCCAAATGTGGGGCTCAATCCCAGGACCCTAGGATCATGACCTGAGCCAAAGGCTGACACCTAACCGACTGAGCCACCCAGGCAACCCAATATTTAATAATGTCTTAGTTTAATTTTTTAAGAGAAAAGTGCTATTTTCTGACTTTGAAGGATAAAAAAGAAAAACATTTTGAAGAAATCTGATTTGAATAGCAAAGGAATAGCAAAATAGCATCTGATTATGAATAGCTAAGGAAGAAAACTCATTTAGCTTCAACTTGAAAAATTTCAAGATAACAGAAAAGAAAAAACTGAGAGATTAAGAACTCAGAGTGGGGAACAACAGAGGTGGGAGGCCTGAAAATATTCTAACAGTATAATGTGACTCTAGTGAGGGAAGAAAGGGGAGATCCTTACTTAAAAAAAAAAGTAGCAGGGTGTTTCTCTGATGTTGCCCAGTTTTAAAAGAATATAAACCAAAAATTAATGCAAAAAGAAAAGTGGCAAGAATTTATACACACAGAATTTAATTCCAGAATGGATTGAGAGCTATAGAAAGAATAAAAAAGGTTCTGAGAGCCATACACGAATAAAGAATGAGAATAGATCCAATGCTTGGAATAGACGTAATATTAACAGATTTAGAGAAAAAGCAGAATTATTGTTCAACAGCTATTGTTCCTATCTTGTTCATAAAACTGCAACAGGAAAAACATCATTAACACAAAACTGAAAACTAAGACAGATGAGCTACTCTAAATTGCATTAAAGTAGTTTAAAAATCTTTAGGCTCTGAATAATTACATCTCAGGGTACGGAAGGAATGAAAAGACACAGTCAAAAAAACAAGAGTCAGCCATTTTGAGAAATCATGGAGAATTATAAAAGTACCAGAATAATAGTGAAAGGTAAATTGTGCTATTTCCAAAAAGGGGAGAAAGGTGATAGATAAAATTGTTATTAGTCTCCAGCAAAAGGCTAAAACGTCTTTAGAACGTAGGGTTTTTGAGCCTGTGAAAAAGGCAGTATATAACAAAAGGTACTGCATCATCATTAAATTTATTATAAAACATCTTTCTTTTTGAACAAATGTACTAGACTAGAAAATTAGAAGACTGCAGTAGAACCGCTAGATCTTGACTTGAGCAAATATGACAGTTCACTCAGATAACTCTGGGGCCAAGACAGATAAATATGGGTTGAATCAAAATAAAATTAGGGAGGAAAGAATTATCTCTGTGACAAATGGTACCAGTATAACTAGATATCCATTTGCAAAAGAATGAAGTTGGACTCATTTCAAACTATGTACAAAAATTAATTTGAAATGGATCTTAGACCGAAATGTAAGAACTAAAATTCTAAAACTGTTAAAAGAAAACATGTGGATAATTTCCCTTGAATTTGGCAATAAATTCTTAAAAAGTTTATCTGAATTAAAAACTTATGTGCAAAGAACACTATGAGGAAAGGAAAAGAGAAGTGAGCAGAATGGGAAAAAATATCTGTAAATAATAGATCTGATAAGGGCCTAGTACTCAGAATATATAAAGAACTCTGACAACTCAAGAAAAAGAATATCAACCCAACTTAAAAATGGGCAGGGGACATGACTAGATTATTTCTTGAAAGAAGATATACAAATTGTCAACAAATATATGAAAAAAGGCTCTTCATTAGTCATTAGGGAAATGGAAATCAAAACCACAATGAGATGCCAGTCCACACCCACTAGGATGGTTATAATAAAAAAAAGAAAAAAGTTTTGATGAGAATGTGGACAATTTAGAACCTTCATACACTATTGGTAGTAATATAAGATTGTGTCGCTTCTGTGGAAAACAATTTGGCAGTTCCTCAAAAAGTTAAACAGAATTATGATATGACCCAGAAATTCCACTCCTAGGATTATTTCCCCCAAAGCTGGAAATAGGTATTCAAACAAAAACTTGTACATGAACGCTCATAGTAACACAGTTCACAGTAGTCAAAAGTTGGAAACAACCCAAATGCCCATCAATTCATGAATGGAGAAACAAACTGTGGCATACCATAAAATGGAATATTATTCAGTCATTAAAAGAAATGAAGTACTGATACATGTTGCGGCATGGATGAAACATGAGAACATTATGCTAACTGTAAGAAACTAGACACACAAGATCACTTGTTGTATGATTCTGGTTTTGTGACTTACCTAAAACAGGCAAATCTATAGACAGACAGAAAATTAGTAGTTGCCAGGGACCAGGAAAAGAGGAATGCAGAGTGATTGCTTAACAGATATGGTGTTTCCTTTTGGAGTGATACAAAATGCTTTGGAATTACATAGAGATGATGGCTGCAGAACACTGTGAATATATAAAATGCCACTGAATTGTACACTAAATGATTAATTTTATGATATATGAATTTTTACTTCCATCAATCATATTAGGTAAATTTGTACGTGAATATGAAAAAGTACACTCCCATCACCACAGTCTCCATTCCAGTTTGAGAATCACCAATCTTTTGGGTCCTGGCCTTCTGGTTCTAATTTCTGCTGGGTTATTCAACATTGGTGGAAAATTAATGTTGACAGAATTAAACCCACAAAAATAAAAAATAGCAAATATGCTTCTATTTAACAACCTTCTAGTAAAGAAACTAGAAAGAATAAAAGTTCTATGCAATTACATAAAGTATTCATGTTTAGAAACAGAGATGAAGGTAGTAGGTTTTCCTTTTCATAATTCAAAAATGTATTTCAAAGATTAATGGTCTTTTAAAGAGGTCAATCATCATATGTAAGTTACATATTCCATCTTTACAATTAATACTAAGCTATATAAAATATGACTTAAAACTTACCGTAACTGATTGGAGAAGTCATCCTCTACATTGTCATCATCCCAATTATCCTCCCAGACATGTGCATCTTCATCTTCATCTAAACCAGCCCAGTCTAAAAACAGAAACAGATGCTGTCTAAATACTTCTCACATGTTATTTCCATAAATACAGAAACTTCAGAAAGTTTGCCACTTAAGACACAATTCAAAGCATCTAATACCATATCTATAAGAAATGGTAAACTTCCTCTTAAAATCTCAATTTATGCTGTCTTGTTCTCTCAATTCTCTCTGAATTTGCAAATAATCTAAAACAGAAGTTAATACAAAGAAATTCTATTTGCCATGAAAATGTATTATAACTTCAGGAGGATATTTACTTTCCTGATTTTTCCTTGGGCTAATTTTTATAAGGTCTATTTCACAATCTTCCAAAATACAGCATCAACAATGTGAAAGGAAACTGAGGAGAAACTGCTAAACATAAAAAATAACTCATACATAAATAAAAAATGGACCAAATTACAAGCGTCACTAACATTTGCCTATCATCAATAGAAAATTTTTATTTTTAAAGAGAGGACAAATATAAATATGTACAAAGAGGAATGCTTTGTACATTTTAGTTTTTTAGTTTTTCAATTTCCTTTTTTTGCTTCCTTCCCTTTAGTGATGGATAGAGGGGTTAGATTTTAGCTTTTTGTTTAGAATACTCAGAAAACAAACTAACATCTCCTTCCCTATTTGTATTATCATTTGTATTATCATTTCTTACCTATACAATAGCAATATTCTTCTATCAGGTTCTTCTTGCTTCTACTCTCTTGATCCTGATAAAAATCTAGCCTCTTGGGTTATAATGCTATTATGTAGTCTTCTTTTTTTTTTAATGACATCAAACCATCCCAGAAGAGTTTATGCATTCTCTGCTGTCCCACTTAAGATGCACCGTCTGCTGTAATCTTGACATAGCTTTGTTTTAGTAGAAAAAATTATATGATTTTGTCTAATGTATTTGTTTTAAAACAAGTATTTTTAATTATTTAAATTTAAATCTGCTGGAATGATTCACTCATGTTAATCATGCAGCTTGAAGTACTCTCTTATACACTTTTCCTCCTTGTAAAAAATAACAGTGAAGAGCAATCCACAAGATCTTCATTTTTATTCAGTCCTACCTTTACTTCACATTTTGAAATTGCTTAAAATTTTCTACTCATCAAACATGCTGTTCCTCATTTCTTTCCATCTTTTGAACCTATTACTTAGCGTGACACCTACTTAATTAAAATAACTTAATTAGTTAAAATACCATTCCCTACTAAAAGGAACTATGGGTCCCTGAAGAAATGGCTGGTATCAGATCTGGCATAAGGAAGTTAAGAGGTAAGTTTGGGATTCCTTTTTATAATGCCTGAAAACATGTCAGAAGGTACAAAAACTGGCTTAAAGGTGTTTCCACTGGCCAAATCTGGAACAACTTAAGAATCAAAAAGAATGACATACTGAATTAAATGAAAAACTCATGAGTCCATAGCAATATTCTGGGGGATGGGATGTTGGGGAGGGGATGCTCTTTACAATTCCCAGGTACATAAATGCAGAAAGAATGACAGAATTAGAAAATCACCATTTTGCAACCCTCAGTACAATTCAGGCAAGGATCAACAATGGATACTAAAATTATTGAGTGAAAAATATCTGAGACTACACGACAGATTACATACTTATTAAACGAGGGGAAAATTGGAGAGATCGGGAAATCACAGTCTTAACCAATGATTACACTTAACATCAATAAATTTTGACAACTTGACATGTATCTCTTGATGTAATGTGGTGAGAAATAATACCTATGTAGTATTCACTAAAAATGCTGACCTTTAATCTAATCATGAGGGAACCATCAGGCAAATTCAGAATGTGAAACTCTTTATTATAACTGGTATCTTCAAGTAAGTTAATGTCATAAAAAAACAAAACAAAGAACGACAAAAAAGGAAGGGACTGTTCTGGATTGGGAAAAAAAGTGACGAGACATTTTCTGGAACAGCTGGTAAAGTCTGGATATGGATTGTGTATCTGGATGATACTGAATTAATGTTAAGTTTCTTAAACATGATTGTAAAATTGTTTTAGAGGAACATGTCCCCCTGTAAGACATGCATGCTAAAATATTTAAGAGTTGTGTCATTTTGTCAACAATTTACTTGCAGATGGTTCTCAAATATATTTGATATGTATCATACATATTTCTACCATATATGATAGAAGTAAATAGGACAAAATGTTAGCAACTGATAAACCTTAGGTATTTGTTGTCTTTTTTTTAACTGACGCACAACTGACATATAACATTATGTTAGTTTCAGGTATATAATACAGTGATTCAATAATTGTATATTTTGCAAAATGATAACCACAGTAAGTCTAGTTATATCCATCACCACACAGTTACAAAATTTTTTCTTGTGATGAGGGTTTTCAAGCTTAACTCTCTTAGCAACTTTTAAATATGCAATACCATATTATTAACTATAATTGCCATGCTATATACAGTACATTCCCATGACTTATTTATTTTGTAACTGGAAGTTTGTACCTTTTGACCACTCATCCATTTTACTCACCCCCATCTTTTTAAAATACTTTTCTATAAGGTTGAAAGTTTCAAAATTAAAAGGTGGGAAAAGTAGTTTTAAAAAAAAAATCACTTTAGAAATCAACTCTGGAAGCCTTCCCTATGCCCATCTCCTCCTCCTTACCCTCAGAGATTAGGACCCTTCTTTTGTTTATATCTATTACAGCTCTTACATACTGTACAACTATAATTATCAGTTTATACATCTATGTCCATTACTGGGGTCTGAGCTCCTTAACAGTAACAACTTTGTGTTATTTACCTTTGTATTCTTAAACTACAGACAGTACCTAGCATCATGCACAACAAATGGCTATGAAAGATAAAACTCTAAATCAGACCTTGTATATTGTTGTATAAACCCTCCCCTACCAAAACCGTAAAGTTATACTCTCTCTTAAGTATGTCTTAGCCATAAGTTTCACCTCAGTAATTACTCATCAGAGACATGGCTAAGAACATTTCAACTTGAAAAGAAAAATAACAAAAGAAATGATTTAGGTTTTTCTTATAATGTACATATAAATATTTAAATCTATTCAACATATTTAAATCTATTCAACAATTGTGTATAATATGGGTGTATTATTGATTATGTTACCTAACAAAAACTTTTTAATGCAATACATATCATGATTTAAGAACAGAAGAAAGTATGTCTATTTATCTGGTCCCCCAAGACAGAAACTTAGGAGGCATCTTAACTACTCTTTCTCCCTCAACTATCAGAATTACTCATTATATCCCTTCCATTTCAACTCTCAACTATCTCCAGAATAAGTCTCCCCTTCCCTATTCTTACTGCCACTTATTAATTTATTATTCCCTTCATAAATATTACTGGAGTCTTCTTTCTGTCCCCTCCTCCCCAGTGTTACACAGTTTATACCATTCCTCTACTGATGCCTAAAATGCCACTGCTATTCCCGTCCATTACTATTCAAAACCAACAGGTGGGAACCACATTTTATTAAATCTGCAACTCTGATAGGCATGGTTAAGTGCTGGGCACACCACTGACACTCAATAAAACACTGGGTAAATGAACTATACTTCTCAAGTGCCCTCCGAGTGGTCAATCTCAGGTAAAGAGAGGCCAGGGGTGTCTGGGTGGCTCAGTTGTCAAGTGTCTGCCTTTGGCTCAGGTCGTGATCCCAGAGTCCTGGGATCGAGCCCCGCATCGGGCTCCTTGCTCCACAGGAAGCCTCATTTCCTTCTCCCACTCCCCCTGCTTGTGTCCCTCTTTTGCTGGTGTCTCTGTCAAATAAATAAATAAAATCTTTAAAAAAAGAAAGAAAGAAAAGAGAGGCCACTGTGATTTCAGTGAAGCCAAGAGCATATATTTCAACACAGAAGAGATCAACAAGATGATGTATTATGAACTGGTCATGTAAAATTCTCAATTATACTTGAGAATGTCTTTGAGAATAGTGATCACTTCATCCAATGCTCCTCAAGGAGAGATCATGGGGGAAATTTAAGACCCCAGTGCCCGAAAAGATGAAAAAGTTTCTCTTGGGCAATGTATTTCAGGTTATTAAGAAGCTCAGTCATATGTATACCCAACTTTAGGGGCACCTGGCTAGCTCCATTGATATAACATGTGGTTCTTTTTTTAAAATTTTATTTTTTTTTAAATGATATTTCTCTTTTTTTTTGATGAGTTTTTTTTTTAAGGTTTTATTTATTTATTTGAGAGAGAGAGAGTGAGAGAGAGAGAACACAAGAGGGGGTGGGGAGCAAAAAGAGAAGCAGATTCCCCACTAAGTAGGGAGACTGATGTGGGACTTGATCCTGGGACTCCGGGATCATGACCTGAGCCGAAGGCAGATGCTCAACCAACTGAGCCACCCGGGTCCCCCTAAAATTTTATTTATTTATTTGAGATCGAGAGAGAGCAAGAGAGAGCACAAGCAGTGGGAGTGGCAGAGGGAGAAGCATACTCCCTGCTGAGGAAGGAGCCTTACTAGATCATGATGCTGAGATCATGACCTGAGCCAAAGGCAGACACAACCCACTGAGCCACCCAGGCGCCCTAGAGCATGCAATTCTTGATCTCAGAGTCATGAGTTCAAGCTCCATCATGGGGGGGTAGAGCTTACTAAAGACACACACACACACACACAATATGTATACCCAACTTTAATTATTGGGTATAGGGCAGTGAATATATATACATTAATAAAAGTTCTCAATAATCAAAAGTATTTTTACCCAAATAAATTTTCTTGTATCCCTTAGCAATATTATTCTCAGAGAATACTGTAATTACCTAAATTCAAATCCTACACTATTCTCTGACGTCCTTAACAACAATAATACTTAATAGTAGTATTAATTACTTCTTAATATTGACTGGGTTAGAAATAGCTTACATTTTCTATAGTACCTTGCAATTCAAACTGAAAATTTTTATTCTGTTTGTGAAACTAGCTATATTTTATAATGAATGAGAGTAGATTAAGAACGTTAAAAAAATTGGGGAACCACATTAAGGATTTCCCTTAGTCTGTGGAAGTGTGATCAGAAAGCTACTGCAACCCATTTTTATTTATTTTAAAGATTTTATTCATCTATTTGAGAGAGAAAGAGTGAGCACGAGCAGGGGGAGGGGCTGAGGGAGAAGCAGACTCCCTGCTGAGCAGGGAGCCCATATGGATTGGATCCCAGGACCCTGGAATCATGACCTGAACTGAAGGCAGATGTTTAACAGACTGAGCCACCAAGGCACCCAACCCATTTTTACACACACACACACACACACACACACATACACATGCACACACACAGACACTCTCAAAGCTAAAATAAACTGAGAGAAAAACATCTTACATTTTTATAGACTAGAAAAATGACTTAGTTAAATCAAGAGTTAGTCATTAGGTACTGGGATAAAATAGTACTGTTAATTCTCATATTGCCAGTTGCAATCAATAATAAACTGTTCATTATATACGGTATAATGTTATGTATAAACTTTCTTTTTATTCTTCTAAGAGGGAAATCTCAGAAAGCAAGGTATTCTAAGGAAAACATAAGGGGGCAGAAATTGCAATGTAAAGTACATGAGAGGAAAATTAAGTAAACTGGTACTGGGTACAGCTAAGATAAAAATTTTAAATTAAAAAGGAGCCTCGTTTCAAACAGTAGGTATATTTCTCTATAATACTGAATGGTTTTCATCTTAAAATTAAAATTGAATAAAGCACTTCAAATAATCTCAAATTTAACTTTCATAGAAATTTGTATTCTTGTATGTTGAACTTGTATTGGGACAACTAAATTCATAGTTCCTTCTATGGCAAATGAACAATGACTATATGTGTTCATCCACATTCCCTCCAGTCTTACTATAATCTATAGTTCTGTAACTACCTAATAGTATTAATGGACAGCTTAGGATTTTATGATTCTTGTGTTGTGCTAATTACACTAAAGCATCCAGTATAAAAAATCCACATAAAACTAGCTATATCAATATACTGAAATGTAGCAAGGTTTGGCCCTACACTTCAAGTTTTTATAAAATGGCTAAGATGAAGTACTGTTTAAAGTCACAGAATTTTAGAGAAAGTCTTGGAGATCACTGCATATCATACCCCTCTTTGTTTGAAAACCACCACCATTACCACTATTATAAAACAAAGAAGCTGAAGACTGTATGACAAGAAAATATTTAACTTTTTCTACCAATATTTCACAATCCTCAAATCCTAGACTTTAAATATATTTGTATTGAGCCTAGAAATAGTAATTGCCAAATTAAGTGTTTATTTTACTGATACTACAAGCAGTCTTCATAAAGATATCTAATGAAGTGTAATGTTCCACAAAATAATCTGAATATATTAAGACCGGATAATACGTTCTTGAGTAAAGGGGGTGACATAACTAAGTCACAACTGAACTGTTTTAAAGTTCTAAGACACAAAGCCTCTTATCAGCCTACAACACTTCTAATTAAACATAACCAAGTTATTTCTATCTACACTACTCCCTAATAAACAATAATGTGTCAAAAGATTTAAGTTACAAATATAAAATAAAAGAATATTTATTTCACATTTCTCTGCTAATCTTGTAGGCCTGCCCTTTCAAGAAGAGTAGAAACATAGTTCTCCCACTGCCCCAGGAGCTTTTAATCTTACTATGACTTGATTCAAAATGTTGATTTCAGTACTATTATTTTTTGTCATTCAAATGTCTTCAAGCTGGCTTTTAACTCAAGAATTTTTAACTAAAGAGACTAAAACAAAACACAAAATCAAACCTGTTAATACGTATCCAATTTCCTCAGAGAATCACCAACAAGAAACAACAGATTCAGTAACTTGTTTTATAGGAGCTCCCAATTCTTAACTCTACATAGGATGGAAAAAGTCAAAATTCTTAACATGTAAGATACTAGTTTGAACAGTGTCTTAAAAAATTTTAGGAGTGGTACAAGTTTTGGTTTAAAAAGTTGAACTCTGGGGCGCCTGGGTGGCGCAGTTGGTTGGGCGGCTGCCTTCGGCTCGGGTCATGGTCCCGGAGTCCCAGGATCGAGTCCTGCATCGGGCTCCTGGCTCCATGGGGAGTCCGCTTCTCACTCAGACCTTCTTCCTTCTCATGCTCTCTCTCACTCTCTCTCTTTCCTAATAAATAAATAAATAAATAAAATCTTAAAAAAAAAAAAAGTTGAATTCTGGGGTGCATGGGTGGCTCAGTCATTAACCATCTTCCTTCAGCTCAGGTCATGATTCCAAGGTCCTGGGATTGAGCCCCATATCAGGCTCCCTGCTCAGTAGGGACCCTGCTTCTCCCTCTCCAGCTCCCCTGTGCTTGTGTTCCCTCTCTCGCTAGCTCTCTCATAAATAAATAAATTCTTAAAAAAAAAAAAAGGTGAATTCTGATGATCATTTAGCATACAGATAAAGTAGCTCTCCCTCCTTTAAAAACGATCTTGTGCTATTTTAATGGCAAGGAAAGGAAAAGGAAGAGGTAAAAATAAAGTTTAAAAAAAAAAAGGAAAGTAGCTCATGAGCGTTGGGCAGGACAGTAGTGTGAGCAAAATTTTAGGTAAAACACACAAAAAAAATTCATAATGATAGTTCTGTATTTCTTTAGTATTATACAGCACTTCATAATTATGATACTATTGAGTATACAAAGATACAAATACAGAAAAGCTGGTTAAATTCTTCACAAATCATCATATGAATTTCAATATATTACTCTTTAACCTTAAAGCCTTATCTTAGTAGTAAGACACACTAAACTCTGTATGACATACTATCCTTCCAATTATCACAGGTAGAATCTAATATATAACTTTTTGAATTACAACTTATTAAGCATTTTAAATTTAACAAAAGCATCAATGAAGAAATATGTGTTCATTCACACTGACAAATGGGAATTCATAATCTATTTTAAGTGGAAACTTAAAAGATTTTATTAACAAAGAATGTACTGAACATATTATGTAAAGAATAGTGATAAGGCAAAATAACATCCAAATATTATTTCCACTTATAAATCCTCCATACTGTACATATGTTACATTATATGTAAATACAATATATGTATACCCCTACTAAGTGAATATGCGAATTAAAAAGCCATAATGTTGTGATCTCTGGTATCTGGCATTTCTTGGAATATACCCCTGATTTGTGTTTTAATTTTCAATTATAACTCTATAATGATAACTATGCAATTTTATTTAATTCTTTTTAAAACTGTAAACCCAAAGATAGTTTTTGAAAAGGGCAAAATAATAAAATGAAACAAAGGATACCTGATTCATGTCTAATGCTTTCCTTCAATACATAGCTGACTTTATAAAGTATACACTTTATCTTCAACACTAAATGCATTGCCAGGATTGTGATTAATCATTTAAATAACCACAGCTGTGTTTACTTCAGTGTGCAGGCCTCCAGATGTGTACTGGTAAAAAAATTACCATATTTTAAGAAGAATTGGAAGTAACCAGTAACAGATGCCTAATACATAAGTTTCTAGGAATTCTAAATTATTTAAGACTTTGCCCCGAAATTTGGCTTTGTTCACATTTGCCAGTGAGAATTATATCTGGGACTAGCCTTAAATTTCTCAAATCTGAACTATCAAAGATACCACATACTTCATCTACGTATCACCTTGACATTTAAATATGGAAAAGGGTTTTCTCTCAACTTAGTATTTTTGAAATTATTTACTCTCCCCACTCTCCAATACACATTCCAAAATTTCTCAAAAGTATGAAGTATACTATTTTGAAGAAAAGTAAAGAAGAAATTCCACTTATATCAAATAGGGTTGCAAATGCCCTATTCTATACCAATGTGTAGGAGCATCAAATTCTCATTCAATCCTTAATAGTAAAGTTACCCTGAATATAAATAAACTAGTCTTCAACAAAGTTTCTTCAAATAAAAAATGTGCATCTATATGCAGATTATATGAAGAAAAAGATTTTAAAAAACAAATGGAAGTCTGAAAAATTCTTAGTTGTGCACTTACCGTTAGAAGTAAGTGTACAGAGAACTACCTACCATCATAGGTAAGTGAAAGAGAACAGCAATAGTCACAAACATCAACATTCTGCTCATGAATTTGATAATGAAGCCACACTAAATCTAGTCATTTTGAGATAAATATGTGTTCCTCCTTAAACTGTATAAAATAGATTAAAACAAAAAATGTAAGTTCTATAGGTTATCATGATACAAAAACAACTATACCCTAGAGATCTAATGTCTATTCAATAGCTAAAATATCAGTACCTAGCATAGTACCATAATATTACTGTATTTTCTCCAATAAGAATCAAAAATGTCAGGGAGGAACTTTAGACCAAACAACCAAATGCAAGTCATAAATGATGTTGCTACCAGACTACTGGTGAGCTTTCAGTTGTTTGTGGTCAGCAATCTGAAAGAGGCTCAAATAAGCTAAATAATCATTTATAATTTTTCTTACATTTTAAAAGAAGGAAATTCAAACACAATTCCTTTCATCGATAATTTAAAAATACAAGCTTCTGGGAGAATGGTTCCACATTAAAGTCATGCTAACTTTGCTTCTCTTTATTAGCGCTTAGAATTTTTTTCTGTACTTATAAAATTGCCAAAACCCATTACTCTCATTTTTTGTAAGCCCTCATGCCCTACCCTTGTGTCAATTCCCTCATTGTGATCCTCCATATGAATGAGTTAAGTTGCAAACCCCACCAACTGTCTTCCACTAGACATGCAAATGCAAAATCACAACCTCCAATTTCTTACTCCCAACAGTCCTTATCAAACCAGTTACCAAAGCTCACTTGTTATTCTTGTGTCACTCTTTTCACGTCTTTCCTAATAACAACCTTCCCTCAGACCCTTAGTTCTCAGCTAAGCTAATTCAACAATTTGCTAATCAGCTTCCCTGACTCAGTCTCTTTTCTATCTTTCCAAATTAATTTTATTGAGTTTGTCTTAAACTGCCTACAACTTAAAGGAAGCCCACACATATCAAACCAAAAAAAAAATCTACTTCTCATGTATCTAAGGATAAAGTCCAAACTGGAAATTTGGCTTAAAGTTTTCCAATATTAGGCCACAAACTACCTGCATTTACAAACCACTACTTCATAGTCAAATAAAACACAAACATTATTTTATCACCTCCAAGTTTCTACTCTTTTCCCCTTCTTTTGGAAACCCTTGTTCTACACTTTTGTCTTTTGAAAGTTTTATTTAAAGGTGGCTATCTCACCTTGTACAGAACTGGAAATAATTTCCCCTTCTTTTCAACCTCAATTAGTTACACTTTACTATACCAGTTGTCTAATTCCCTGCCCTCCCTATCCCTGTCCCACCACTGGAAGGAAACTCAACGAAATCTTACCCAGAAGCCCAATAGATAACGATAAGCAAAAGCAAAATTGTTCTGATTTAATTGGGGGTGTTGAGGGAAGGGTTTAGAGCTCCACCTCCTCAAATAAGCACCTCCAAAATACTAAAAACCTCAAGCTTACTATGAAAATCACTGTGCCCTGCCTCTGTGGTATTTCTAAGTTCAAAGACAAGTATCTACCTAAGGAGTCAAATTTGCCACAGTGCAGCCTCTAGTTAACTGTGACCTGGTAAATTAACAAATTTTGTGGAGCCCCAAGCATAAAACCTTCATAAAGCTGCTATGTGGATTAAATAAGACCACATATCTAAATCACTTACTACTGATAATGGCAGCTAACATCATTCTCTCTGGACCATTCAGTGCCAGATTTATAGGAAGAACTCAAGAAATACATATTGAATGAACAAATCATTTATTATGCACCAATCACCTCACGGGAACTTGAGGGGTAAGAAAAGTGAGAAGAAAAACATATTCTAGAATAAAGACAGTACTATTTCTACCAAACATTACATGTACAATACAACACAGGAAAAAAATATATTTGAATACTTCAGAAGAGTTTAAGTATAGCTTTGAAACTTTTATTTTCCCCTCAATGTTTTCAACAATTCAGCACATCTTTCAATGAGTAATGTTTAACAACAATCCAGTAATAATGTTAAATACTAAAGTCGCAATTGCTTACTGCTTGTTTATTCTACAGAATCAGTGAAACAGCTAATCCAAATAGTTTTTCAAAGTAATTTTTACTGTTTAAAAACCTCTCACTAATCCCTCCCAAGCACCAGTACTTTTTTTTAAATAATTTTTTAAAGATTTTATTTATTTGTCAGAGAGCGGCAAGCAAAAGGAGAAGCAGGCTCCCCACTCTGCTGGGAGCCCAACGTGGGACTCTATCCAAGAACCTGGGATCATGACCTCAGCTGAAGGCAGACACTTAACCGACTGAGCCACCCGGGTGTCACCAAGCACCAGTATCTTGGTTTTTTGTTTTTTTAAATTCTACTGTATTTCTTTATACTTCTTGCACATCTGTATGCATCCTTAAACAATTATTTGCTATTGTTTTACATATCTTTATATTTTATATGAATACACTATTTTAAAAGTACTTTTGGAAATTAAAAGTTTTCAATACTAGAAAACTAATCAATTTTTAAATAACCAACAAACTCAAGTTTTATTTTGGATATACCTAAAATTGCAAATAAAATATTTGTCAGAAACAATTCAAATTCTAAGTAAATACCAAATATCCAAAATCTAACTCCCTAAGGAGACTGGAGGGAAGAAAAGGGGACTATTTATTGAGTACCACTTTGTGCCAAACTCAGTGCTATGCATTTTATATGTATCACTATTATGCGTGTGTCCCTCCTCCACCCCAAAATAGTTACGTTGAAGCCCTGACCCTCAATGTAATGGTATTGGGAGATGAGGTCTTTGGAAGGTAAATAGGATTCTGTAAGGTCATGAGGATGGAGTCCTCAAGATGTGATTAGTGCCATTATTGGAGGAGACACCAAACAGCTTGCTCTTTCTCTTTCCAAGTTGTGAGGACACAATGAGAAGATAGTAGTCTGCAAGCCAGAAAGACAGTCCTCACCAGTAAGTGAATTAGCCAACACCTCGATCTTGGACTTCCTAGCCTCCAGAATGCTGACAAAATAAATTTCCATTGTTTAAGTCACTCAGTCTACAGTATTTTGCTATGGCAGCTCGACAAGAACATTTGGGGTGCCTGGGTGGCTCAATCTGTTAAGCATCTGCCTTCGGCTCAGGTCATGATCCCAGGGTCCTGGGATCAAGTCCCGCATAGGGCTCCTTGCTCAACTGGGAGTCTGTTTCTCCCCCTCCCTGCCCCACCCCCCCGGTTGTGTGCATGCGCGCGCTCTGTCTCTCTCTCTCTCTCTCACATGAATGAATGAATGAATGAATGAATGAATAAAATCTTTAAAAAAAAAAGGAGGTAACAGTTCAAGGAAAAAATAATAGTCAATTTCACTTAAATCAATCCCAAAATCAAAATGATGACATTCCATTTTTCATCCATCAAGTTCACAATGACTAAAATGCTTAATATGGAGAATAGGCAACCTTATGAGGGAAGAGGTAAACTGTGATAGAAATATTAATTGGTATAACCATTATTGAAGGCAATTTAAGGCTATATATCAAAATTCAAAACGCGGCTGGTACCAGATGAGGTGGCAGAGCCAAGAGGTCATTCCTACAGAGGCAGAACATAGAGTGACTCGTGTGTCAGACCTGAACAGGGTGAAGAAGTAACGCAGTGCTATAGCGAGAAGGGGAGAGGGTGGCCTGACAAAGAATGCTGAAGCCCAAGTGACATAAGGAAGGCAACTCTGGGTGGAGAGGGCAACAAAGATTGGGTTAGGGACCAGGATGACCAAACAGACAATATATTTAAGACAATGAAAGCCAGGTTTCTCACTGGTGGGGAAGGGAGATACAAATAGGGAAAGAAAATGAGCTAGAATGAACCCTGTAGTGTTGAACTGTAATTGGAGATAATGTGTGAACTCATGGTTTTATATATACACACATATAAATATCGGTGTATAAATGTATACACACATTTGTATATTTCCTAGTTCCTTCCACTGAGAGGGTCCCCAAAGCAACCAGCGCAACTGGAGTTAAGATCCTGCTTTCTGAATATCACTCTCCACTAAAAGAAATGCTCCTTGGAGAAATAGCTGATTCCAGGATTAGAGCAGGGAAAAAACAAGATTAATGTGGAATACCTTTTTGTGTCATAATGCTTGGAAATGCACAGAGAATGATGGTGACATGTCAAAAGGTCACAGAAGACAGTATGAAAGGGCTCCCCACGTTCAAATATAGGACAATTTGAGGTTCAAAATAAACAAAAGCACCATATTATAACCTATTAAGTGAGAATCTATGAGTCTGTATGGATATAAATAATCAAATTAATAAACTGAAAGTTTGATAACAAGTGGAATTTTTTATTTCCATAGTTTTGCAAAATGTCTATTAATTACAAAGGGAAAATGAACAATCTAACGTTGGAAAAGTCTCAGAGACAATACCTTAATAAAGTAATCCAAAAGAACATCAACAGTAATAGAACAAATGTGAATCATGTTCTACTTGATAGGATGTAATGAGAACACAAAATCACAACTATGATATTCCTGCCGACCAAGGTGTAGAACCTTAATCTAAGCAGGTGAAAACATCGAACAAATTCAAGTTGAGGAACATCCTACAAAATAACTGGCCTGTAAACTTCAAAAGTGTCAAAATCATAAAGGTCAAAGACAAACTGAGAACTGCTCTAGAATGAAAAATACTATATATAACATGGTCCTCCATATTTTTAAAAATATATATATTATATATAATATATAATTTTTATAAATTTTATTTATATAAAATATATATTTTTATATATAAATATATATAATATTTCATATTATATATCATACCATAATACCACACCATAATATTCAAATATATATTATATATAATATATATTTTAATATATTTATATTATATATATAATTAATATATATATGTTTTGTATATATTTCATATATATAAAATATATATAAACACACACAATATATAAATTCTGGAAAGATACTAAAAAAACCAGTTAACAGTAGCTATCCCTGGAGTATGGCGAATGTTTTGGGGGGAAGAAGGGAGAAACAATACTTTTACTTTTTACTTTATGCCCTTTTATTAGGTTTAAATTTTTACTATAAGCAGTTACTTGCACAATTATCATATATATAATGCTATAAAAACACTTCAAAGAAATTAGGTAAATAACACAAATTGACAAGCTACAAATTGATGAGAGATGGATTCTGAACCTAGGTCTGATCTTAGATTCACTGTGTTTTTTTCCATCCCAGGGTCCAAAAACTTTCTTCTTGCATATGATTACCATGAATGGATATGCCACAGGCACTCTGCCATTCACCATATTTATTTTTAGTAACATAATTTCTCCATTTCTTGCCACTACCATGTAACTAATTTAAATGTGTGATAGTGTTATTTATGTGTCCACTATATTACATTTAATAATTGAAAATAGCAGAGCCCCTCTGAGCATTAGTTAACTAATACATTATCTGACACAGCATCAGTTGTATCTACCTTTATATTTAAGATTTTCAGGAATCCTATTGATGGTTTAGTCCAGCTGGTATCCAATCAATGTAAATATTTCTCCATGGCATTTTTCATATGTCAATTCTTCTTATACAATACTGGTCTATGCCCAGCAAGCATTTAAAATCCTTGGCCTCTACCCCTAAATGTCATTACTTCACATTTGCATCGGTCAGATAAATGTGACATCCAAAAACACTTTCCTGGATGAGAACCACTGTAAGATGTCCCACTTTGTTAGGGAAGAGTACCTCAGTTATTCCAGAGGGAACCACCAGCTTGTTTACTGTCTGACTCAACAGACAGATTTCTATCAGTAACAGTCTCTTACCCAACAATTTCTCAAGGAGGGTTGGAAGGTAGGTAGTACACTGCTCTTGAATTCATCAGATAATAAAGCAGTTTCACTGATCACAGAAAAATTATAGAAGACTTAGTACAATAGGATTCTCTTATAAATACCATTACTTCTGGAGGCAAACTCAGTTTCCTTTTAAATATTCTAAAAAAATTCCCCCTAAAACAAAAAAACAAAAAAAACCCTCTCAATTCTGGCACAGAAAGAAGAGAATAAAAGAACCTAAAGGCCCACCTGTTCTTTCCACTCTTCTTTTCTCACCCACTTCTGATTATCAGAGGAAGGTGATTAATGAAAATAGTTTAAGTATCCTTTCACTATCTATCTGATGAAAAATTTTTTGACATTTCAAATAAATTTTATTTCAGTTTTAGACCCTGGTCTACTATGACCAACCTAGCCATATGAGCTTGACAAGTTTTATCTTCTCTAGATTTTAAGTTGCTTTCCAGTTCTAACCATGCCAAAGCCTCCAAAATTAATTATAATCGATCACATCCAGTATGTTGAACGTTTTCCTAACAAAGCCTATTCTCAGTTTAGATAGCCAAAAAGTTGCAGAACGCATTTCACAAAGATTCTAAACATGATTTTTAAACAGTTCTTAATGACCAGATTATATACCCATCAGAGTAACTGTGAGGAACTGCCAATGTAACACAGATCCACAGACTAAATAACAAGTTTTAAAAAAAGAAGCATTTGTTTCTCTGGACCTTCAGAGAATCACTCCCACTATCCCCACCATTATACCTCACACTGAAGAACTATTCAAAAGAAACAAAAGAGGCTCCATGAAAACATAGTACAGTAGTTTCCTTTTTAAAATAGAAATTCCCCTTCTTTAAAATGACTGAATGACATCCTATCAGACAAGTTCTTATCTGAGATGTAGCAACAACATTCCCCAAAAAGATGGACAATCCATTAGTCAAACCAGGGATACAAAACTTCAGTAATGGCTTTCATGTAGCAGTCTCTTGTAACTGCAAGCTACCCTACACAATGGGTATCACCCACTTTCTGGAGCAGTGAGCCAACAAGGCCCAGGAAAATAAGACCTCCTATAGATAGAAAAAATGATTATAGGCGATTTTATGTTGTATCTGTTACTGTGCCTGACAATGGCACATTTACTATAAAGACAACCACAAGAAAGAGAATTTCCAAAGGCAGAAAACTTGGAAAATAATTCAGGGCATAATCATTGAACTGAAAATTCAAATACTAAAAAATTCAAAATAGGCCATTTAGTTACTCTCCAACTGCAAAATGCAAACAAATCTTTAAAAGGACCTTGGTAAAGTCCAAACTAATTCAGTAGGCCGAGGTTGAGACACTGTATTTCTAATAAGCTGACAGTTAATGTCAAAACTGCTGGTCCATGGATCACACTGAACAGCAATGAAGACTAAACCATGACTAGGCCATAAAAAACAAATAAACAAATATATATAGTTTCAAAAGAGAAATAAATCAATAATTCCTTGGTGATATTTTTCCAGGTTTTTTATCCTAGTTTTTTATAAGAGCAGTTTTTATTAGTAAATATTTATTGGTTTCACCTATTGGGCTAATTTTATACCCAGCAAAATCTCAATTCAAATTAACATGAAAGGAAAATCTGTCTAAATTATGAACCACAGAAGAAACACAGAAACCTGAACAAAACAATGGCATTTCAATGCTACTTCTCATTCTAAATGGAAATACTCCTAAATCAATTAGGTTTTACACATTCAAACCTGAAGACAACGAATATTCTATAAGGTGATCAGTTAAGTGGTGAGTTACTTAATTTTAATAAACTTGATGATTTTAAGAGGCCTTTGCCTTATAAATCAATCAATCATCTCAGGGTACCTGGATGGCTCAGTCAGTTAATCAACTGACTCTCAGGTCATGATCTCAGGATTATGAGATCAAGCCCCGTGTCAGGCTCCGAGCTGGGCATAGAGCCTGCTTCTCTCTCCCTCAGCCCTTCCCCCCTAAAAAATATTCTCTGCTTTTCCTCTTAACTTCAATGAATTTTTTACTATATAACTACCAAGACTTTGACCAAATTGCTCCTCATAACATAAACTGAGAATAAGAACTACATATTCTGCAAAAACTGATGAAATCAAAGTTGCTGAGAAAAATCATGGGTATCATTAGGTACTCCGTTATCTCTAGAACTTCCTAAGCAGCCAATTCTCAACTACTTACTTTAAATGCAGGTTTATTCATTAAACAAGCATTTATTTATTTATTGTAAAGATTTTATTTATTTATTTGACAGAAAGAGACACAGCGAGAGAGGGAACACAAACAGGAGGAGTGGGAGACAGAGAAGCAGGCTTCCCGCTGAGCAGAGAACCTCAGCGCTCAACAAGCATTTATTAACCACCTACTATGTGCCAGGCACTTTGCTAAAGGTTAAAAATAAAGCTTATGTTGGGGAGTCACACAGACCTTTCAGATCCTGGCTTGACTACTTAATGGCAAACTTTCTAAATCTAAGCATTGGTTCCCTCACAGTTGTGGTGACAGTTACACTATATAATGTAAACAAAGTGCCTAGCATTGTACCCTGTATGTGATCAACAATGGATAAAAGCTATATGATATATGAAGTTTGAGTAAAAAGTTGATCCTGCCCTCAATAAGCCAGTTCTCTACTGTATAGCTCAATATTAGATTATGAACCAACCTGACAGTGAGGTAAAGGAAACATGTTTGGGGGTGCCTCAGTTGGTTAAGCCTGTACCTCCAGCTCAGGTTATGATCCCGGGGTCCTGGTGTTCTGGGATCCACCCCACCTCCAGCTCCCTGTTCAGCAGCGAGCCTGCTTCTCTGTCTCACTCTGTCCCTCCACCACCCTGGCTAGTGCTCTCTGTCTCTCGCAAATAAATAAATAAATAAAATCTTATTTAAAAAAAAAAAAGAGAGAGAGAGAAAACATGTCTGGACAGATAAATCCACTACCAAAACAAAAACAAAACAATCCTCTCCGTATATAATGAATCGCATAACTGAAATGTGCTTTTGTTAGTTTGAGTTTGTGTCCTATGATCACTAATATCTTCTTCCACTAAGCAAAATAATAGAGTACACCATAAATAAGAAGAATAAATGTTCAAGCTATGGGTTTTTTATGCACAATAGGATCACGATGGGGTACAACTTAGGACAACTTTAGTGAAATTGTAATTGCTTAACATAACAGATTGGTACACCATCAACCACAATTCTCTTCCTACCACCTTCAAAAAGGCTACCAATAGTAGCCTTTTCTTACAAGATAAATATTTATCCTACACATAACAGACAATAAAGCAAGTAATTCTGGAAAGCTACCTGGCAACAACAATCTAAAAAAATAAACAGAAGCAGTACATCATTCCTAGAATGTATCATCATTTCTAGCCAGCTATGTGACATTGGACAAGTTTCTTAGTAGTTCCAAACTTCAATTTCTTTATCTGAAAAATGGTAATACTGGTACCTAGTTGCTAGAATTGTTAAAACGAATACAAGCAAAGCACTTAGACAAGTAATCACTCAATAAATGTTAGCTATTTGCTATCACTTACAATGAGAAAACTACTCTTGGTAACCATGAAACTAATGAAAATACAACGTTTTAGGGTCTTATAAATCCTTAAACTTAGTTTGAAGTGATCAAAAATGAGAAACAAGGATAATAACGTGTTATTACCCACCCACACCTAAGCCTACTTAAGCGGCTTCACTTGTAAAGTCCTAAAAGTAAGCAATATTGGCCTAACCAGGTACAACAATTTAATTCTGGCTGGTTTAAGGACAAAGGAAGGCTGCTACACTAAAAGAAAAAAGAGGTTTATGTAGACATGAACGAGGTGGCGGGTAAGCCAGATGAAGAGTAAAAAAAAAAAAAAAAAAAAGGACCAACTATCCTGGACTTAGGGTTAGAGGCCCAGGTCACCATGGCTCCTCCCCATGAGGAAGCAGAAGGCATTCAGCCTCACTGGTGAGATCCACTGAGACACTCCGAACCCGAAGCCGGTCGCACGGAGGGTGGCGCGTGCAGAGCCTCGAGAGCCGGCCGCGGGGGTCGGGACTTCCCGCTGGCGCCTCGGGGCCGAGCCCAAACAACCGCGCCAACTCCGCCCGGAGGCCTGAGTCAGCGTCCGCGCGGCCCAGAGGCCGGGGCCCAGCCGGTTACCTTCGGCAGGGAACTCCTCGAACTCGTCGTCCTCCTCCAAGAGACCCAAATCCACCGGCTGCTTTTTCTCTGACATGGCGACGCTCTGCGCCAAAAACCTCTCAGGCCAAGAGGAAAGTTGAAACTCTGACTTTTCCTCACCGAAGCCACTAACGCCGCCGCGCCTCTGAGACCGGCTCTACCATCGAGACGCGGTAGAGGAGCAACGAGCAGCGCAAGGAATGCTGGGATAGCGGAGGTCCACCCAGCGCTTCCTGCGGGTTTAGCAGTCCGTCTGAGTTAGAGATGGATCATTTTATGCCTTTATTGTTTTATCTGGACTTTCCGAATTGACAAACTTGGCATTCGGGTAGGTTTTCCTCACTGGAAAAGACTCACAATGTGTAGAAAAATTAAACACCTTTACTTAAAGTCTGAGGGATAAAGGTGCCCTCTAAGATTCCTGAAGGGCCCCCTAAGTATATCCTTAAATCAGTCCCCAAGCATGGTATTAAATACCTCCACGTCACAGAAAATTCAGATTCAGGAAGAAATAGCCAAAGTCAGTCAAGTAGTGCTAGACAATCCAAATGCAGGTGTGTTTACCTGACTTGAATCTCCACACTCTTCCATCTGTTCGTTCCTCCATCTTCAAATTACGCTGTGGTGAATACCCTGTTAAATAGAGTGTTTCTGTGTGTGTAACAACTAGTTTACAGGTTATTATAAAATCATACAATGTAAAACTCGATATATTTAATATTGTATGGTATCCAAATATATCATTTTGAATTTTTCAAATATTAAATATTTTTAATGTAGCTGTGAGCTTATAAAACTTACATGTGTATGTGATATTGTAATGTAATATAACATATAATTGGGTGTATAAATTTTGATGCAGATGCTTGCTTATATATTTAAAACCTATTCCTTCATTCAACAACAGTAGGTACGTTAGTTCATGCCACGCACCAGGCACCATACTGGAAATCAAATGAATAGACAAAGTCCTTAACGTTCCAGGAGTTCAGATTCCACTCAGAGACATGTAAACAGATAAATCACAGTGGAACATAGTAATACATTTGAATTTCTATTTTAAAAGGAAATTATCCGACAAATGAATGGAGTGTAAGGATTACAGAGAATAGAGCAAGTAAATATAGCACAGATTTGGACCAGAATTTGGGAACCTCAATCAGATGTAAATGTAAAAAAAAAAGTAAGATGGTCCATATTAATACTATTTTGATTTGTAGTGGTTACTGAAAACATTAGCAGCCTTCAAATTAAGTTCAAAGTATATATAATTTGATATGTTATGAATAAATACCAAAAGAAGAGAAGGAAAAGATGAGGAAAATCTAAAATTGGAACTAAAATTAGAAGTAAACTAAAACTGTAAGTAAATGTGGACAGTGGAAATATAGAAAATATGTGGTATATTTCTTCATATTAAAATCCGTAAGTATGGCAGCATTTGCTAACCTTACTGGGACCTCTTAGAATTTTGTACTTTCATGCTATGTATCATGTATATTACATATGCCACTGGGAACAACACACCAAGGTAAAGCTTTGGGTAGGCAGTTTGATTTAGGCAGCAAGGAATAAAAAACAAATAGATCTGAGACAGCCATTTTGTGCAGAGATAAAAGATTTGCCTAAGGACATATCCATAGAGACAGAAAAATTAATGGCTGCCAGGAGATGAGGAAGAGGGGAATTGGGACTAACTGCTAATAGGTATGGGGTTTGTGGGATGATAAAAATATTTTGGAACTAGTAATGATGATGGTTGCAAAACAGTGAATATATTAAAAACTACTGAAGTGTACACCTCAAAATGATAAATTTTATGTTATGTGAAGTGTATCTAAAACAGGTTTTTTTAAGATTTTATTTATTTATTTGACAGAGAGAGAGAGATCACAAGTAGGCAGAGAGGCAGGCAGAGAGAGAGAGGGAAGCAGGCTCCCTGCCGAGCAGAGAGCCCGATGTGGGGCTCGATCCCAGGACCCTGAGATCAAGACCCGATCTGAAGACAGAGGCTTAACCCACTGTGCCACCCAGGTGCCCCAAGTGAAGTGTATCTAAACTTTTTAAAATGCTATAAAAAAATTTGGCCAAGGAGTTAGGAATGCCAAATTCTAAGTGCATTATTTAATTTATCTGATATGTGATTGATGTTTATATCAATTATTAGCAAAAGAAAAAATCAATGGTGATATAGTGATTTCCCTCATAAAATTGAATATATTTAAAGAAATAATTTAAAAAAGCAACAATTTTATGTTAAGTCTCCAATTTTTTTTAAAGATTTTATTTATTTGTTTATTAGGAAAGAGAGAGTGAGAGAGAGCATGAGAAGGGAGAAGGTCAGAGTGAGAAGCAGACTCCCCATGGAGCTGGGAGCCCAATGTGGGACTCGATCTCGGGACTCCGGGATCATGACCTGAGCCAAAGGCAGTCGCTCAACCAACTAGGCCACCCAGGTGCCCATGTCTCCAGTTTTTGAAATTGAAAAATTTACTGATCTGTTAAATCCAGAATGTTGGAACCACTGAAATAACTTTTTTTTTTTTTGAGATCAAGTCCTGAGCTGGTATCAAGAATCAGAGGCTTAACCAATTGAGCCACCCAAGCACCCCAAAATAATGTATTTTATTTAAATATTTTATTTATTTATTTGAGAGAGAGAATGAGAGAGAGAGAGAGCACACATGAGAGGAGAAGGTCAGAGAGAGAGAGAAGCAGACTCCCTGCCGAGCAGGGAGCCCGATGTGGGACTAGATCCTGGGACTCCAGGATGATGACTTGAGCCAAAGACAGTTGCTTAACCAACTGAGCCACCCAGGTGCCCCTGAAATAATGTATTTTAATCATCATGGCACATGCCACAATGAGCAACTTCACATTTAAATGGCCATGGCACATGGAAAAACTCTGGAAAATGATTGCTATTAAAGTGTAAGACGCATTATTGCTTTGCTAACTTAAACATGTAAGAATACATATTTGATGGACTGGATATAAACCTAGGCTCAATTCCTACTAAACAGGAGGATTAGGCAAATTGCTTAATTTCTCTGAAGTAATTTTAGTGATTTGTAGAGTTAAAGCAAAGATTAAGTGACTATATATTATACACACACACACACACACACACACACACACATCTGTGTGTGTATGGGGCATAACCCAATATCTGGCATGTAATAAATGATCAATACATGTTAGCTCTTATTAAATAAGAGTCTGAAGTTTTAAAACCTATCAGATCCTCCATACTAACCCTGAAAGTCTTTAAATGTAGGTTTTATTTCCTAGATGATATCTTGGTAATACTTTGGGAAGAAGTGAGTTCCTCCATATGTTAATAATAATAATAGTAATAATGATAATAGCTAACATGTATTTAGTGTTTACTTTGTATCAGGCGCTGTGCCAAGTCCTTTTTTTGTATTACGTGAGTACAATTTAAATCTATTTAATACTTGAGGGAACTAAGGCACGGAGAGGTTGTAATGTGGCCAAAGTCACAGTGCTGGGAAGTGATAGAGCTATTGTATCCTAAGGACTTTTTAAAGGATAAGGAAAAAAAAAATCTCCATGTGTAGAGAGACAGACAGTTGAAAAAGAACACCTGAAATCATTTCTAACACTACTGAACATGTACACATGTAGGAAAATGGCAGAAATACGTAAATATAGACAAAAGTACAGAGGGCAAAGAGGTAGAATGAAGAAGAAAATGGAATCTTAAGATTGACTTAGTTGTGTATGGCAAGGAAACCCTCTCTAACATTAGAGAGAAGCACTGCAGTCACAATTATGCCTTTTCCTATATGTCATATCTGTAATTGGTTGATTATATTTAACTTCATAAGAAATCAAGCTAGCAGCATATTTTATAGTAGATGATTCAATTTGTCTCTAGCAAATATTTTTTTCCCTGAAGTTCTGTTTGGGATCTATATAGTTATAATCATACCACAGATACCTGAATCCTTAAATTTCCTGTAGAGTGACCATTCAGTAACTAGGCAGAATGGATTCTTTCTATTAGATTGATCTTTTTATATCGATCTCTATCCAGGAAGAAATGATGAGGGACTGCTAAATGCCTGATATCTGAAGGAAGGACTGATTTCAAAGTCACTTCATTTAACCTCAGAAGATACAGCTAATTATCCAGCCATGAAGAACTGAGGAGACAGGTCTACACATCAAGTCTGTAGGATGTCCTTCCAGGGTATGTAAAAAACTTTGATGCCAGAATCACTCTACTTAATTCAGGCTCTGCTACTTATCTGTGGGGACCTATAAAATTACTTTCCCTCTTGGGCCCCAGTTCACTCATCTTTGAAATGGGAGTAATCAATTACCTTCTCCATAAGGTTGTTGGAAGGATTAAATGAACTATTTCATATAAAACACAGTCAAAAGGATGCCTAGCATATGGTGAACAGGCTTGTCATCAAGAAGTACTCAACTTTTGCTATGCCCTATCTTTTAATCTGTCCTTTCTAACCTTGAGAACACAATTATTCACTGGAACTTCTGAGTGTCCAAAGGACAGGTCCTAGATGAAATTAAATCCATAAAGCAGACCTTCAGGACCCTCCTCTCCCCACCAGGTCCCAACATTCAGGCAGTTAACCAACGCCATCATTAAAATTTCACATATATTTGATAAGTGCAGATGTAACTCTGTTAGGAGAAAATGGAAATTTGAAAGGGTGGGTCATACTAAACTATATGCAATTTGTAGCAATGGACATAAAGCAGGGAATGTAGAAAGAATGAGATTTAGAAAGTAGACTTTGGGATATCTTTTATAGAACATCTTTTATTTCATATAAATTCATAGCTCCATGTCACATTTTCATTCTTTCTGGGCCTTTAAAACTTATTCACTTTCCCCTAAAACAGATCTTTTTTTTTTTTAAGATTTTATTTATTTATTTGACAGAGAGGAGAGAGATCACAAGTAGGCACAGAGGCAGGCAGAGAGAGAGAGGGGGGAAGCAGGCTCCCCGCTGAGCAGAGAGCCCAATGCGGTGCTCGATGACCTGAGATCCTGACCTGAGCCTAAGGCAGAGGCTTTAACCCACTGAGCCACCCAGGCGCCCCCCCTAAAACAGATCTTGAAGGACTTTAAGAAAAGTGGACTATAGCTATGAGGTCAGACTCTGAACACCTGCAGCTAGCTCTAAACCCTGCTGTGATCTATTTTTATTATTATTATTATTGTGGTAAGAGCACTTAATATATCTACCCTCTTACATTTCTGAATGCATGATACAGTATTAACTATAGGCATGATGCCATATAGCAGATCTCCAAAACTTACTCATTTTGTATAATTGAAACTATTGCTTAATAGCAATTCCCCATTTCTCTCTTTTTCCAACCACTGGTAATCACCATTTTATTCTATTTGAGTTTGACTATTATAGATACCTCATGTAAGTGGAATCATGCAATATTTGTCCTTCTGTGACTGGTTTATTTGTCATAATGCCCTCCAGGTTCATCCATGTTGTTGAGTATGGCAGAATTTCCTTCTTTTTTAAGGCTGAGTAATATTCCATCCCTTTATCTGTCAGTGGGAATTTAGGTTGTTTCTGTATCTTGGCTATTGTGAACAATGCTGCAAAAAACATGGGAGTAAAGATACTTTCTTGAGATCCTGATTTCAGTTCTTTGGAATAAATTCCTAGAAGTGGAATCGATGGATCATATAATAGTTCTATTTGTAATTTTGGGAAAAGTCTTCATACTGTTTTCTATAGTAGCTGCATCATTTTACATTCCCCAAAACAGTACATAGGGGTTATAATTTCTCCACATCCTTGTCAATATGTGTTACCTTTTTATTATTATTATTATTATCATTATCATTATGGTTATTATTACCACCCTGACAAATGGATATGAGATGGTAATATCTCATTGTGTTTTTTATTTGCATTTCCTTAATGTTTCATGATGTTGTTTATCTTTTCACATACCTACTTTTTTAGGTCATTTGTATGTTTTCTTTAGAGAAATGTCTATTAAAGTCCTCTGCCCTTTTTTTTATTTTTTGAGAGAGATTGAGAGCGCACGTGCATGTATGAGGTGAAGGGAGGTGGAGAGGCAGAGAGAAAATCTTAAGCAGACCCCACACCCAGTGCAGAACTCAGTGTGGGACTCAGTCTCATAAACCTCAGATCATGACCTGAGACAAAATCAAGAGTCCAGAGGCTTAACTGACTGAGCCACCCTCAGGTGGGCCCCTTTGCCCATTTTTTAATTTGGTTATTGGGGTTTTTGCTATTGAATTTTAAGGAGTTCATGTATATTTTAGAGATTAACCCCTCATTAGTTACATATAGTTTGCACATATTTTCTCCCATTCTGTAACTTGCCTCTTGGATTATTTATTTTTCTGTGCAGAATTTTTTAGTTTGATATAGTCCCTCTTGTGTATTTTTGCTTTATGGCTTATGCTTTTGGTGTCATATCCAAGAACATACTGCCTAGACAATGTCGTGAAGCTCTTGACTATGTTTTGTTTCAGGAATTTCACAACTTCAGGTCTTACATTTAAATCTTTTATCCACTTTGAGTTGATTTTTGTATGTGATGTATGTTTAATGGTTTGGTTTGGGGGAGTGAGTAAAAACAAAATGAAATAGAAGAACATTTTTTTTTTGAAAAACATAAAACTTGAAATACATCATTTTTGAAATAAAGAGATATTTTCCATTCTCTTTTCTCAAAATTATTTAATATTGTTTATGGATTTTGCTCTAAACTATATGATATGCAGATATCACATGCAGACCTAGTCCCTCCCCTCTTAGAGTTTACATCCTAGTAGGTATTTTAGCTTCCATCAGCCCACCTGGAATAAAGCTAGAATTTGTTTGGAGCAAATATTTGAGACTGGCTGTGTTTCTAAACTTTAATGTGCATTCACCCCTGGTGATCTTATTAAAATGCAGCTTCTGAATCAGCTGGCCTACGTAAGGGCCTGAAATTCTACATTTTTAACAAGCTTTCATTTTGCTGGCCTGGAGACCACATTTTAAGAAGCAAGGATTTAGATGAAATGGAAGAGAAAATACATGACTCTGATCATTGATCCAGCTAACAATACTGTATGACTAGTCTATAACTTGTGGCTCCTTTAATGGTGTAGGGGAAAAAAGACTTTCCCTTTGTTCTCCTAGGTTCAATAACTGGGTCCATAAAATAAATTGACAACAGGCAGATTAATAGGAGCAAAGGTAAACAAACTTATTAATTTTTAATATTACGCACACCAGGGCATCACAGGAAAAAAAAAGTGAATACCCAAAAAAGTGGTGAGATTTGAGAGCTTATATGCCATCTTCAACAGAGGAAGGAGGGGATATAGGCAACTTAGGGGAGCGCAAATTATTTTTAGGAAAGACGAATGGGCTGTTAGAAGAATAGATAGGAGATATGATAATTTATGACAAAGTTTGTCTGGGTGTTGAGTTGACGTCTAGTTTCCTCCCAGTGGTAGGACTCAATCCTCGGAAGGGGATTTATGACAACTGAATTCCTTTTGCAGGCTCTGTCTTTAGGCAGATAAGGGAAGTTCAAAGAAAACCTCCCCCTTTATCTGTTGTTTTTCAAGTGCCTTTGCCCCAAAATAATCACTGTACCAAAGTGACATGTTTGGGGGTGGCATGTCCAGAACTCCTTCGACAACCATACTAAATTAAAATGCTTATTTCTTGCTATCGGAACTTTCCTCCAGAAATACTCTTGCTCCTAACATTAGGAGGCTTATGTCTTAGAGGCATATATATCTGTGAACAACACACACTCACATCTTCATTAATATCATGAGTGCTCTATACTCAGTGATTGGTTCTGGACTTTCAGGAACATTACAGTCCCAATAAAAGAAGAGTTCTTGGCTCTTCTAATGTGACAAAATGCTTGCATAAATAAAAATGTGAAAATTATAATTATAAAATAACTCTCCAAAATATCTAGATCTTATTGTAGAACAATTAATAATGAATAAAGAAATGATTATATGAAATCCAAATACTAATAATGATAAGTACTTAATCTACCATGAAAGAAAAGCCCAGCCAAAATATCCATCTTGCACCAAAATACATGTTCAAAAATCGATATTTGCATGCCCAAGACTTGTTTGAAAAGGCGATTATGGTCTCACAAGTAAATCATAAGAATTTTAAAAATTTTGTAAATGCTGTATTTATATGACAGACAAGAACCACTCTGAAGGAATCATTATGGTTTGGGAAATGATATGCAATTTCAAAATCATCTAAATCATTTCAATTGCCTGTATTTACATTTATATAATGGGTATTTATAATGGTGATTATTTTAGAACTTACCTTGTTTTCCAGGATCTCACATTGGTTTCTATGGGAACGAGAATGGCTCTGAAGAGGAGCATTTTAAGAACTCTTTTTACATTCAGTGACTGCTAACTGAACTGCAAATTCTGTTTGTTAACGATTTTTAACTCTTAAATTTTAACACAGAAATAAAAGTTGGGCATTCTAGCTTCATAAATCATTTTAAATAGTAAAAACTATTTTCATGAAACATCTGGCACGTTGAAACATTAGGAAATAAAATAACTAGCTTTAGGAGCTAATAATCTGTTCACTTTATTAAATTCATTATTGATTAATCCATATTGGCCATGTGCTTACTCTTGGAAAATTGTGTAAAGAAAACATCAACTGATTTTTGTTTCAGTACATTTTCTCTACTATTGATGTGTATATATATGTTTTCTTACTTTTGTAAAAATTCCCTTTAAAAAGCAATATAAAATGTTCTGCATTTAAAGTTTCCCTCTACCAGTGCCTCACCCATCCTGTGCTATTATTTACCCTGGTACCATGTTATACCTTTACCATGTTCTCACACCAGCTGGAACTTATTTTTAGTATTTTTTGAAGCAAGCTCATAAGTCTTCAAATTTCATTTTTTCTTTTTCTTGGAACAGATTTTTAGATCATAAAAAGCCCAATGTGTAAGTTATGTATTACATTTGTGTAGTTTACTATATTTAATATTTCCTCACATTTCATGTTTTCTTATAAACTTTATTTTTTTGATTCCCTAGAGAAATGATATTTCAGTATATTTTTATTTAATTCTATCTCAAAGTAATTAAAGCCCACTAAAAGTAAGAGAAGCTTATTTCAGAAAAGAGTGCTAAAACTAAATTTTCGTAATGCCCAAACTATAAAAGATGCCGGTTGAAAGCACATGGCATCTCATAACCAGCTTATGTAATAGCTACTCCAGTTATTGCTGACATATAATCTGTGTCTTAAATCCAAAAAGTGCAGGTTGATGGCAGAGTGCCAGGCAGGGTGGAATAAGAAAGAATGTTTTTTACCTCCTTGGGTTGGTGGATTTCTGCTGTTAACAGTGTTGCCCTAGTGTTGGTCAGGATTGCTAGAGACTAGGGACAGTTTGACAGGTGAGGATGCTGGCATTGTACGACCAAGAGACTATTCTGTAAGGTACTGACTTGGTATAAACTCCAAGAGATTGTTTTTTTTTTCTTTCATAGAAGTATTTTTCATTCAGATTTGATTTTATGAAATAGATTAGGGATTATTACACTTTGAAAAAAGTGAAGATAAATAAATGGGAAATATGTAACCAAATGTTTTGGGAAAATGATTACTCGATTGGCTCTTCTATCTTCTAAAAGTTGATTTTTTTTAAGGTTTTATTTATTTGACAGAGAGAGAGAACACAAGTAGGCAGAGAGGCAGGCAGAGGGAGAGGGGGAAGCAGGCTCCCTGCTGAGTAGAGAGCCCATGCAGGGGCTTGATCCCAGGACCCTGAGATCATGACCTGAGCCAAAGGCAGAGGCTTAACCCACTGAGCCACCCAGTGGCCCCTAAAAGTTGCTTTTCAAGTGAAGCAGAAAACCAGCTGAAAAGTAAAAGCAAGTATGTTAATCTTCAGAAGAGAAATATTTATGAAGTATCTGAATCTGAAAGTGAGGACAATGATTGTTAGGGCTACTCAAAGTAGGGTCCATGGACCAGTGCCTGTCTAGGAAAAGATAAATACAAAAAATGATTCTTAGAGCAGTTTGACATTGCCACTTTACCAACTCTGTGATTTTGTATTTTATAAAAATCAGTCTGTAGCATTTGGGAACTTGTGAAATTTGCCCTTCACTACAATTAGTTTGAGTTGCACTGATATAGCATAAATTACTATAAACCAGGGGAAAAAAGAGTGCCATTTGAACTTCATAGTATTGAAAATAATTTATCCTATGTGATTCTGTCTGAAAGCTAGGAAATAAAAGGTTTTTATCTCTGAAAGATCTCTTTCTAGCCCTATAATAACATCTTTATTTTTGTAAGATTATATAGCAAAGGAGGCTGAAGCCATTCTCTCCTTTTGCAGATATAAAAACAAAAGTACAAAGGGCTTAAGTAAGATGTCTGATATTCCACAATTACCATCAAAATTTAAAGTCAAAGGAAGAGCATTGCACAGAACTTGTTTAATATTCTGATGAATAAAATAAAAACAGCCTAGCTTCATTATGGCAGCAAATTGGATATATTTTCATATGGTACATGGCAGTGCTTTGTCTTAAGGTTTCAGAAGGAAAAGCATTGTTTTACAGTCATTCAGTGGATGACTAGTGAATCTACACATACTAAAAATCAAGGTGAGGAGTTTAAAAGAATTCACTGAGCAAAACCAAAATTGAAGAGAATGAAGAAAAGTAGGAACACATGTTTAATTTGGCTAAAGAACTGTTAAGAGCAGAAATATAAGTCCACGCTTCTTTGAAAGATGTAAAATCCCATAAGAGAAAAGGCTTGCTACCTTGGACTACAGATATAAATAAAGTGAAAATATGAAAGGGAGAGTTTAGACATACATTGAGAATTTTTGTTAATTGTTGAGAGTATTAGGTTAGTTGAGTGGGCACCTAAAGGAATCACTGAGGACATTTAGAACCTCATTGAAAAAAGCCATGGACATTGTATTTTGGAGAGCAAGACTTCAATGGCAAGGGGGATGGACTTGATCAACCAGGAGGTCTTTTCCAGCTCTAATTTCTAGTATTCCATAGCTCTGAAGAATAGTTGCTAAATTGCTTGATCAACCCAGACAAACAAAACTCAACACAAGAATAAAACCCTAGGGGCGCCTAGGTGGCTCAGTGGGTTAAAGCCTCTGTCTTCGGCTCAGGTCATCATCTCAGGGTCCTGGGATCAAGCCCCACATCTGGCTCTCTGCTCAGCAGGGAGCCTGCTTCCCCCTCTCTCTGCCTGCCTCTCTGCCTACTTGTGATCTCTCTCCCTCTGTGAAATAAATAAATAAAATCTTAAAAAAAAAAAAGAATAAAACCCTAGACAAAACAATAAAGTTAGCCAAAATTGAAGCACGCCCCTCCAAAAAGAAAAACAAAAACCCTAAATCTTGCATCATACACCAAAGATGACAAATTCAGGCCCTGGCAACTTGCCCAGAGAAATGAATTCCAGAGACAGGACAGGACCCTTCAGTGAGCAAGCCCAACCAAAAAGTGGGGAGAGTTCATCTTTTCAGTTAGGCTTGCAAAACCCCCCAGATTATTTTAATACTAGAGCAGGCTTAAAAAGTGAAAAGGGAAAAAAATCTATTAAAGAATCTGTTCTTTAGTGAACTGTTCATTCAACAAGGATTTATGAAGTGCCTGCTGTATACCAGCCACTACTCTAGGATAGGGTACATTAATGAACAAAACAAACAAGATCTCTATTCTTGTGATACTTACATTCTGTATGAGGAACAATAACACAGGATGGTATATCATATGTTAAGGGGTGGTCAGTGCTAAGTGGGGTAGAAAGCAGGCTTAAGAAGATGAGGGTAGGAGGTGCAATCTGGGGAAGTTACTGTATTTAATAGTGCAATCTGGGTAGAACTCATGGAAGAGAGGCATTGGAGCAAGACTGTAAGTGAAAGGAGGTAGCCAGGTGGATTTGTGGGGGGAAGAACATTCAGCATAGCAGGAAGATTGGAGCAAACCTGGTGTGTCTGAGGAACAGGAAGGAGGCTAGTGTGGCTGGAGGAGAATGAGCATAAGGAAAAGTATAGAGTGAGTCAAAGAAACCTTCTAGGTTGTTATTAGGACCTTGTCTTTTACTCTGAGTTAACTACCCTACAACATCTTGCTTCTATGATCCTAGGAACTCAATGAGAAACGAATTCATGCCAGGTAGCAATGTCCCTGGGAAGCCACTCCACCCACATGTTAACAGTGTTTCTGCAGGTTACTTGCTTTAGTAATGTCAGCTTTATCCAGGCATATAGCCCCTTAATGTAAAAATATGTCCTATAGTTACTGATACTGAGAACAAGGAATACTCATCAATACTGAAACTCTGGATATTTCCTTCCACTTATTCTTAGATCAGCAATAAAATATCCAAACAGGTTCACCTGGGTGGCTCAGCTGGTTAAAGCCTCTGCCTTCGGCTCAGGTCATGATCTCAGGGTCCTGGGATCAAGCCCTGCATCGCATTGGGCTCTCTGCTCAGCAGGGAGCCTGTTTCCCCCTCTCTCTGCCTGCCTCTGCCTACTTGTGATCTCTTCCTCTCTCTCTCTGTCAAATAAATAAATAAAATCTTTAAAAAAAATCCAAACAAAATTATATTTGTGATCTTTGTATGTTTTTGGACATATATGAAATATGTCTTCTGTAACAGAAAATACACCCCTAATATCAGCAATACTATTATGGGCTCATGCTTTCGAAACCTAATCTTTATTAAGGATTGATGAATATTTAAATGTAAGGAGAAGCATAAACAAATCAATTTAAAAAACAAAAACTGGATCTGTTCATGAGAACTCTGTAAGGAATTATCAGATGTTTTCACGTATTTGAAAAAATTGTAATAAAATTAAAAGTTAAGTTAGAAAAGCACTCTTAATGTTTATTCATTAATTGAAAAAATTGTGCTGAGTGCCTGCTTTGTGTCTGGCAAGTTTTCTAGACTCTGTGGATACAAGAACAAACGATACAGGAAAGCCTCCAATCCACTATGTTTCTTCCTTAAGATTCTCCTCAGGCAGTTCACCAGATCATCCTTGTGTAACAATATACAGTTGAGGACATAGGTTGGAGGCTTATCTGCAAACCAGCATCACCTTTTAAGATGGGATATGTCAGGAAAGGATGTTCATGACTTGTCCCCATCTGGTCATTGCCCTCAGGCAGACAACATGCTAAAGTCTTAGGAACTTTAGGTGAGGAAAAGAGCATAGCATTTGAGTAAGAGCTTTGTTGTCCAATACACCAGGCACCAGCTATGGGTGGCTACTGGGCAATTGAAATGTGGCTAGTCCAAATTCAGATGTTCTCTAAACAACCCAAATGGTTGTTTGAGTTGGATTTTTCAATTTGAAAAAAAGAATGCAAACAATCTACACATTTTTTATGTTGATTACATGTTGAAATGATAGTATTTTTTAACACATTGGGTTAAATAAAATATGTTATTACTTTATCTTATTTCCTTTTACTTTTTACATGTGGCTACTAGAAAATTTGAGCTTATATCTGTGGCTCAGTTTCCCCAAGAGAAGGGATCTGTATTTGTTTCCTGTATGAGCTCAGTACTATTGCATAATAATGGCCTATTATGAGTACTCTGCTCATTGAGTGGCAAACTCTCTTCCAAGCAAATTACTTGTATTTAAACATTTAATGTTCATAATAACCCTGTGAGGAATGATTTCTCTGATTGAATAATTTGAGGCACCAAAAGGTCAAGAAACTTGCCAAAGGCAAGTTTCTAGCAACCAGGAGAGCAGGAAGGCTTTAAAGCTATAACTAACCCAGTGACTCTCAACACCTGAGTATTCATCAGAATCACCAGTAGAGCTTGTTAAAACACAGATTGCTGAGCTCCCCCTCCTGAGGTTCTGACTTATTTGATCAGGGGTGTAACCTGAGAATGTGCATACCTAATGATTTTCCAGGTGACACTGATGCTGCTGATTTGCAAACCACATTTTGAGAACCATTAGCCTAATTCAATGCACTTTTACCACAGGCCTCCAATGTTAGTAAAGTCTTCAGCCTTTTTGAACCATAGTTTCTTTACCTTAAACTGTGGATATTTCATATGCCAGAAGATTTTCCATTTTGAAGAGTACAACTCCAGGGTTTAGTATGTTAAATGTTTTGCATATATTGTCACTATTTAATTCCAAAATATTTCCATCACTCCAAAAAGTAACCCAATACCTGTTAGCAGTCATTCCATTCCCTCTCCCCCAGGCCCTGGCAACCACTAATATACTTTCTTTTTCTATGGATTTGCCTATTCTGGACATTTCATGCAAATGAAGTAATATAATGTGTGGTCTCTTTGTCTGACTTCTTTTCCCTTACCATAATGTTTTCAGGGTTCATCCATATTACAGCATCTATTGATACTTCATTTTATGGTCAAATAATATAAAATTGTACCATTTTTTGTGGCGCACAGATTTTGTCCATTCATCAGTTGATGCACATTTGGGTTGTTTCCACTTTTGGGTTATTATGAATTTATGTGGGTTTGTTTTCATTTTTTCATGGGATATAACTAGGAGTGGATCCAGTAGGAGTAGAATTGCTGACTCATATGGTAACTCTATATTTAACTTTTTGAGGAACTATCAAACTGTTTCCAAACTATTGTACCTTTTTACATTACCATTGGCAATGTATGAAGACTCCAGTTTTTCCATAACTGTGCCAACACTTGTCATTGTCATTTTGATTATAGCCACCCTAGTGGGTATGAAGTGGTGTCCCATTGTGTTTTGGATTTGCATTTCTCTAATGACTAATGATGTTCATTTTTTTCAAGTGCTTATTGGGCATTTGTATATCTTCTTTGGAGAAATGTCTATTCAAATCCTTTGCCCATTTTTTAAAAAGATTTTATTTATTTATTCGACAGAGAGAGAGATGACAAGCAGGCAGAGAGGCAGACAGAGGGAAAGCAGACTCCCTGCTGAGCAGAGAGCTGGATGTGGGGCTCTATCCCAGGACGATGTGGGGCTCTATCCCAGGACCCTGAGATCCTGCCCTGAGCTGAAGGCAGAGGCTTTCACCAACTGAGCCACCCAGGCGCCACTCCTTTGCCCATTTTTAAATTGGGTTGTCTTTTTATTTTTGCAGTATAAAGATTCTTTATGTATTCTGGGTACAAGTTCCTTTTCAGATATATATGATTTGCAATTTCTCCCGTTCTGTGGGTTGTCTTTTCACTTTCTTGATAGTGTCCATTGAAGCAAAAAGCTTTTAATCTTGTAATTAAATATTTTTTAAAATAGCAACTGTCTATATTTAAGTGTACAACATGATGATTTGGTGTACATATACACTGTGAAATAATTACTACAATTAAACAGAATCACACATCTCCTCACATAGTTACCATTAAGTTTTTAATCTTGATGAAATCCAATTTCTCTGTTTTTTATCACTTGTGCTTTTAGGTCACATCTAGAAACCATTGCTTAATCCAAGGTCATTAAAGTTTAGGTCAGTGATCCATTTTCAGTTAATTTTTATACATGGTGTGAAATAAGGGTCCAATTTTATTCTTTTTCATGTGGCTATCCAATTATACCAGCACCATTTGTTGATCATAGGATCCTTTTAAATTTAGGTAAAAATATTTCAGAGGCTATATTAATTATAGTATATTTATTAATATTAATTACAATACTATTTTCCCCTTTTGGGTGCTTCCCTGCTATTCTAACAAAGCTGTGTAAACACTGTATTTAGAACAAAACAAATGTCCTGTGACATTAAAACTTCAAGTCAATAATGACTGACCACAAGATAGGTTTGTTCAATTGCACTTCTTCATTTACTGTTATGTATTAAAGTACCAACATCCCTGCCATTATGTCGACCTATATTAATTCTCCCATTCACATATAAAGGATGAGGAACAAAGGAATGTTTATCCTATATGATTCTCCTTTGTGATTTTATAATACCGTTTCGCTCTTGTTTGTGCTTATGGTACCTATTCAACTGATATAACTACGAATCTGAAATGTGGTGAGTTAATTGCTGTATGCTATCATAGTAATGGATATACAAAAGAGACCAAAATAGGATAAATGCTAGGGAAAAAAATTTTAGAAAGGAGAGAAAAAAGGCAAGTCCTACTGTGGGACTGATAGCAATTGATGTACATAGATACCTCCTTTCCATAGGAAGTCAGCTAAACACATTGTCAGTAAAACACATTGTCCAAATGTTGTAAGAAGGTTGTCATTGTCATTTTGATTATAGCCACCCTAGTGGGTATAAGGTAGTGTCTCATTGTGGTTTTGATTTGCATTTCTCTAATGACTAATGATGTTCATTTTTTTCAAGTGCTTATTGGACATTTGTATATTTTCTTTGGAGAAATGTATTCAAATCCTTTGCCCATTTTTAAATTGGGTTGTCTTTTTATTTTTGTGGTATAAGGATTCTTTATGTATCCTTATACATAAAGGGTACTTTATGTACAAGGGTACAAGTTCCGCATTAGATATATATATCTATATATAGATGGGGTAAAGATACAGAGTTATAAAGGTGCGGGTACATGTGGCATTCAGAAAAATGAGAATTTTAACGTAACAATGTTTTGGCGTGTCCCTAAACTAAGGGCTCCCAGACTAGTGACAAGAATATTTAGGCTCCTAGGCAGATATAAGTCTGTAGTGCCATAATTCTAAGGGGAATTTTCATCAAGCTGTTTCAGCTTGAAAACATTCTCTTTGCTTTATTCCCTGCCTCCATAGTCATTAAGCCTATGTCTGTCCTTGGTTCATTTCTGAGGTCAATATCTGGAGAAAAAAAAATTATTTGTTTAAATTGTTTGCATTATAAATGAACAAAGTTTTCTAATGACTTTATGGGACATAAGCCTTAACTCCATTAGATGAAGTTCTGGATCTAAGGACTAAGGAAAAAATCCTAGACTAGCATTGAGTCCAAGCAACATTGCTGAGTAGAACATGATAATGAAATTAGAAACCAAGCCACAGAGCCTTGTACATTTGTTTCACATATATATATTTATATATATTTATATAATCACATATATTTAATAAAATTCTCATTAGTTACTATAATGAGTCAAGTGATAAAAATAAAATTTGAAGTCAGATTCTTCTTTTTGAGTAAATTAATTAATTCCTTATCATTCAAGGAATACTGGGTAGAGATGTAAGTATCTCTGTATGTTTATGAGAGGTAGTAATTCTTTAAATACATATTTCTGTGAAAATGCCACTAAATTTGGTAACATGCAGTAGAAGGTTCCTGAAAAATACACATTTTCCCCAAATATGAACCCAATCAACATTTTTCCTTATTATTTCTTATGAACTTCACTCTTATGAACAAGAACTGCAAATCAAAGGGTGTTATCCTACAACCTCAGACTAGGGACTATGACTGGAAGACTTTTATATAATTTATTAGTTTTTACAACTTCCTCCATACTTATTACACTCTTTTCTGCTGTCAGCATTCCTGTAGTACTTAGATCTAAACTTCTAAAGCAAAAATGATGTGCATGTCCGTACAGTTAACAAGAAAGTACTAGGGAGTGTATGATCCACTCACAGCCAATCTTGGAGATGAAAAGAAACAGGAATCTCTAGGGATAGATGCAGTAGGCATAGTATTAAAGAGAAAAGGAATGCAAGCTATGGAATTCAGGTCTTACAACTTTAAAGTCATTTGGTGAATTTATGTTCCGTAAAATTCTTGTTAGTAGCTACCATGAGTCCTAAGTCTTAATCACCATGACTTCTATGGACCTACATGGGGGAAGAAAAGGAGCACCTTAGGCCAGAGACTGGACCCAGCAGGTTCCATGGAAGAATTGCCTGCCTGTCTTCTGTTGGTTCTACCAAGTGGGATTCTCTTGAACTAGGCAGTGATATCACGAACCATTAAAAAAAAAAAAAAAAAAAGACACCACAGAAGTGATTACCAGACCCCTGGCTTCCTAGTTTCTGGTATAGACCTAATCAGGTCTCTTTTCAGAACCTGCAGTCACCTTTACTATCTTGTGACTTCTGATTACATGTGGGGTTGTTTCTACACTCACACCTGTGACTGAATTGAATAGCTGATTGCCTCACTCTGTTTCACATTACCTGACAAGATCAAGCAATGGTGTGTCAACCCCAATGGCTCATGGATGGTGAGCAGAGGCAAAGTAAGCATGGATAGTGAAAGCCAGCCCCTAGGGACTTATGAAAAACATGTATTTTTAGGATATTAGAAGAGCAAGCTGTAGTTAGCTTAATTTTGAATTCTGGGGCTGATTCCAAGCAAAGTAAAATTCCCCACATCCTGGGCAGAGCAAGTCTGTACATGTGGTGGCCTTGATGTTTTTTCCCTAGGCAATCACTTCTCTTACCTTACAAGAGCTCAGTCAGGTTGCCAAAGACTTTTCCCCTCACATCGAGGGGCTGATTCATGAAACAGTGACTTGCTGGGTTATACCGTGTCCTGGATTTTAAAAACTGAGCAGGAGGCAGGGTGTGGACTATCTATGCAATTCTGTCCCCAGCCTGTGTCAGCATGTCTTGGTATTTAAGCAAAGTTTAAATGCATGCTGATTTGTGTGAAGAAAATTCAACAAAAGAATAAAATCATTATAGACATCATCATTGACAGGAAAGTCAAATACTCTGGTCACTGGGTGAAACGGATGAAAATTGTATTTAAAAAGCTCTGATATTATAATGTTAGCCCTAAAGTAATTCTTTTTATATACTGTTTGTCTATTTCATTGCATCATTGCATTAAACTTTATAAGCCTCCCATGAGGTGAAATTTTATCTATTTTACAAATGGAAAAATGACTTTTTAAAGATAATAATCAATAATAAACCTAAAGGAAAATAGCCCTAAATTTCTTAATCTCTGTTCATGATGGCAGGATGGGAAAAGTAATTTATTACACTTCCATGACAAACACATTTCATGTGAATTTTTAAAAATGCCATTTTTTTCTGTGTGCTTGTGATTTTAAAAAAAACATGAGAATGGGAGAAGAACATACATTTTAAGGAATTTATTCAAAACAAAACCCTATATACATGCTCTTTCATTTTAGTCATTTTTCTAATAAACTTTATCTTCTAGAACAGTTTTAGATTTATAGAAAAATTATGAGGAGAGTATGGAAACTCCCACATAACCCACTCGTAGTTTGCCCTGTCATTAGCGTCTTACCTTAGTATGGTCTGTTTGTCACAATTAGTGAACCTGTATCAATATATTTATTTATTTATTTTTTTAATATTCTTTTAAATTAAAGTCTGTACTCAGATTTTCTTAATTTTTACCTAATGTCATTTTTCTGTTCCAGGATATCATCCAGGATATAACATTACCTTTAGTGATCCTGTCTCCTTAAGCTTCTATTGACAGTGACAATTTCTTAAACTTTCTTGGTTTTTTGATGACCTTGATTGATAGTTTTGAGGAGTACTTAGGTATTTTGGTTTCAGCTATATCTGTATCTATATTAGGTATCTTGTAAAATGTCCTTCTATTGAAATTTTCCCAATATTTTTTCTTTTGATTAGATGGAAGTTAACAATATTTAGAAGCAAAACCACATATATAAAGTGCCAATTTAATCTCATGGTTTATCACTATTGATGATCACCTTGACCATCTAGCTGATGTAGTGTTTGTCAGGTTACGTGCTCTTTTAGGTTTTCATTTAATCATAGAGACTGTTCTTGTTATTAAAAATTCTTAACTTTAATTTTAAACATAATTTATCCAAATAGCAATAGAATTAGAACTAGCTATCACTGAACAGATTGCAGTACTTAAGAGATGACATTGCATATTTAGGAGGGTGACAGGAGGAGGAATTAAACAACAGAAGAACTGGTTTAGTGAGTCTTAAAGTTTATCATGTACAGGATTCCTCTGGAGCCGGTTGATACAATCAGTTCACTAGCATATTTTACTTTGCAAAACATGTTGCAATTGCTCTTTGGTTATCTCCCCTCCCCCCCCCCCCATTCCTAATGAGGAGGAAGCAAAGTAGGGCTTCCTTCCTTCATTCACTTTTCAACAAATGAAGGAAGGCTTTGGAGAGATTTGTATTTGATTTTGAAATTAGCCACTTTCTATTGAGTGCTCTTTGGGAAACTTTTGAGAGTACCTTGTCCATAAAACGGGGCAGTGGGCATATGTATAAGAACACAAAAGGAGTAAATGTGAAATAGGTTGAGCAAGGAGGCATGATTACTACAAGGTAGAGAATATGAATTCCATACCTCTTATACATCTATAAACATGTTTGTTTTAATGCCCATGTGCTTTATGGAATAGCAGAAAATATGAAGCAGATATTTTGCTAAGGCCTCATGGTGTGGTGGAGAGACTCAAAGCTAAGTAATAGTGTTATCAGCTCTGAATCAGGTGAATGACATTTTAAGAGCTCAGGATTTGGAGTCAAAAGACCTTGGTCTATATCCTGAGTCTGTCACTTTCTACTGTGTGGCATTGTAAACGTCACTTAGTATCTCTTAGCTGTGGTGTAGTTGTCTATAAGATAACTATAATGTGAGGATTAAATAAAAGCATCTAGCACATCAATTAATATTAATTTCATCTGAATTTTAATGAACTTTGGAGAAGCTAAAAGTCAATTTGCCTATGGAATAACTAACAAAAAGCTGCAGAGCATTCTTAGCTATACTTTCAGTAGAGAAATTGGGCTCTTAATGTCCCTGAAGGCCATTATTTTGACATTTTGTCTAAGGCTAGTTCTTAATTTGACTCAGTTATTTTAGGCAGGAATGTTTTCAAAAGACCTAAGTGATGTTATTAACAAATGGGTTACATCTTCTCTTCACAGAGTTAAGCCTTTAATTATACCTTGAGCTGATTTATTAGTACTACAGGCTTAAACATTTCCTAACTATTAAGACTGACTAGAGACTCAGGATAACTGTCCACATGCAAGGGATCTAAATAGCAAAACACCACAGAGGAAGAGGTGATACATGGTGGGTGAGTCACAAGGAAAAGCTCAGAGAAAGGTATTAATTAGAGTAATAGGAAATTATAACAAGTAAAATATGGGTTAAGTATCAGTGAATTTCCCTTAAGGACATACTTCCAATGATAGGAGGGAAGAGTCTTCTAAAGAAGGTGATTAAAACCTCCAAGCCTAAGACCTTTAAAACGAGACTGAACAGAGTCCTTATGAACATACCAGAGAGAAGAATCCTACAGTGGTGGGAGTATGGGGGGAGGATGGTAAGTGATCTAACAGCCTTTTCCACTGCTAAGGGCCTTGAGTTGCTGATCTACCCAGAAATTGAACACATTAAAAACCACCAGGTATGCAGTTCCCTCCCGTGAGTGTGTAGCTGTCATTCTCATAGGCACTATTTTTTGGGGGGGCAGCCTTCCAGTATCACTGATATTACCATAAAAATTCCATGTCTGCCTTTGTTTTTAAGATCCGACGTATATATTTTGACCATTCTTCCAGCAAAGAACAATTTATTTCTCCAGATAAAAAGGATTAACTATTAATTTCAGCTTCCTTAAAAGGAATATAAATTTTCACTAAATGCAAAACTGACTTTAACTTTTTAGAGTTAATTATTTCATTTCTCTTTTCTTAGAACTCTGTTAGTTTAGTAACATCAAGTAAGTAAGGATGAGCTGCAAGTCTTGGGAAACCCACCGCCAGTGGATATGTATTTAAGGAATGAGAAATAGTTAACTATCACTCTCTTAAATCGAATGTGGAGAAAGTGCACACAGACCCATAGTCAGCTTCAGCAACTTTGTTCCCACCCTGTGGTATCCACAACTGGGCTGCTCTGGATCTCGGGCAACACTGGGCCATAGCACTCCTTCTAGACCCATTCCAACTTGAACTTACACCCATTCGTGAGCAGGCTAGGTGGCCACCTCTGTGGAGTGATTTCAGGGGTGCTGAGAAGGTCCTCCTTATCTGGTTGCTTGGCAATATTTGCAACAAGTATCATTCTTTAATTAGCATCAAGGTGTGACATCCTCCCCCCCCTTATCATCCACCTCTTCATCCTGCTCCCGTCCTACTTTCCACTTCTTTGTATCTCCTTTTTTTTCCTCTCAGGCTCCCCAAACTATTTTGGGGCATTGCTATTTGCTTTCTACCCTTATTTCATTTTAATAGCCAAGACCTGTTAAATCGACCTCCAAATATCTCTAAAATAATCTACTCTTCTCTACTACTATAGTTTGATTTACACTCATCTTTCTCCTGGATTATTGCAACAGCCTCCTAAACTGGTCTTGCTTCTCTTCTTATCTCCCTTTAATCCATGGTCCACAGAGCAGCCAAGGTGATCTTTTAAAACACTAATCTGTGTTAAAATATTTAAAACAGGGAAGGATATGGAGAAAAGAGAACACTTGTGCACTTGTGCATATGATCTGGCAATTTCACTTCTGGAATTCTGTATCCAAAGGAAACGAATACACCAACTCAAAAAGATCTCCACCCATGTATTCCCTGCAGCATTATTTATAATAGCCAAGACATGAAGACAGACTAAGTGTCCATCAATAGATGAATGGATAAAGAAAATGATATATGTATATTATGTATGACTATTCTATTATTTATCATAATATATTTCTAATATTTGTAAATAACTTATAATGTTTATACTATATAATATTTATATATACTATAATATATGTAATTATAACATAAATGTATAGTGTATGTATATATATATATGTATATATAAATAAAATGGAACGCAGACGTAAAAAAAGGAAATCCTGCCATTTGCAACAGCATGATGGACCTTGAGGTCATTATACTAAGTGAAATAAGTCAGAGAAAGACAAATACCATATGATCTCACTTATATGTGGAATTTTAAAAATGAGCTCATAAATATTGAGAACAGATTGGTGATTGCCAGAAGTAAGGGAGTGGTAGTGAAACGTGAAATGGGTGAAAGGGGTCAAGAGGTAAAAACTGCCAATGTAAAATAAATCGGACATGGGGATGTGATGTACAGAATGATGACTACAAGTAATAATACCCTATTGTATATTTAAAAATTACTAAGAGAGTGGATGTTAAAAGTTCTCATCATAAGAAAAAAATTAAGAGTAGGGCACCTGGGTGGCTTAGTTGGTTAAGCATCTGACTCCTGATTTCTGCTCAGGTCATGATCTCAGGGTCATGAGATTGAGCCCCGTGATGGGCTCCACGCTAAGTGGAGAGTCGGCTTGAGATTCTCTCCCTCTCCCTCACCCTCTGTTCCTCTCCTGAGCATGCATGCGCATGCTCTCTCTTTCAAATAAATCTTTCTAAAAAATCTTTCTAAAAAATTATAACTATGTATGGTGATGGATATTAAGTAGACTTGTGGTGATCATACCATAATATATACAAAATTGAATCATATTGTCCACTTGAAACTAATATAATGTTATATTTTAATTATATCTCAATTGAAGAAAGTAAAATAAAAAATCCAAACAGTAACCTGATTATGTCACATCCCTGCTTAAGCACACTGCTTACTTCCCCACTGACTTCAGTGAGTTTCATATTTCTTACACATGGCTTTCCTTTCTATCCTTATTTTCCTCCTCTGTCTTACCTTCAGTGCCTCAGTCACACAGAATTATGGGAAGCACTTTAAATACGTTGGTTCTTTCTTCTTCATCTTAGTTCCTTCAACCCTTAATGCTTTCTATTAATGCTTTTTCAACTGGATAACTCTCACTTACCACGTAGATTTAACTCTAGACAACTTGTTCTCCAAGTCTTTCCTTAGTCCCCCAAGACAGGATTAAATGGCCCTCCTCTGTACTTCTTTGCCTCCCTATATGTTCATCTCTCCACAGCTCTATCACACCTTAATATTTCCTAAGAGATTTTCAACCAGCAAGTCCCAGAGACTGGGACTTTTTAAAATTAATGTATTTATTGATTTTTATTTATATTTATTTTACTTTTTATTGAAGTAAAATGGACATATAATATCCTATTAGTTTCAGGTATATATCATAGAGATTTGATTTTTATACATCATGAAATAGTCTTCATAAGAATTCTAGTTACTGTCACCATACAGAGTTATTATAATATTATTGACTATGTTTCCTATGTTGTACATTACAACTTCATGACTTATTTATTTTATAACTGGAAGTTTTTACCTCTTAATCCCCTTCACCTATTTTGCCCACTCCCCAAACCCTGCTCCAATTGATAACCACGGTTTCTTTCCTGTATCTACAAGTCTGTTTCTGTTTTGTTTTATTCATCTGTTTTTTAGATTCTATGTATTTAGAAATCTAAATTTCTCCAATTTACTTCACTTAGTATAATACCCTCTAGATTCATCCATGTTGTTGCAAATAGGAAGATTTCATTCTCTTTTAATGGGTTCCGTTCTCTTATAGTTTCTCTTTATGGGTGAGTAATATTCCATTTTGTGTGTATGTGTGTGTGTATAGACATATATATAATGGACATATACATATCCATTCATTTGTTGAGAATTTTTACATATACATTCATCAGGGATATTAGCCTATAATTTTCTTTTTATGGGTCTTTGTCTGATTTTGGTATCAGGATAATGCTGGCCTCAAAGTGTTCCTTCCTCTTCAATTTTTTGGAATAATTGGAGAAGGATAGGTATTAACTTTTTATGTGTTTGGTAGAATTCACCTATGAGGTGGTCCGGTCCTGGGCTTTTGTTTTTTAAGAGTTTTTAAATTACTGATTCAGTTTTATCACTTGTAATCAGTCTATTCAGGCCTTCTATTTCTTTATGATTCAGTCTTGGAAAGTTAGGTATTTCTAGGAATTTATACATTTCTTCTAGGTTATCCAGTTTATTGTTGTATAGGGACTGAGTCTTTTTCCCTGTGTTATCTCCAGCATTTACTATAATGCTTGGCAATGCTTAGTAAATACTAAGTAAGACCTTGTTGAATCAGTAAGTGAAAAACAAATCTTCCCCTGGGAGAAGTAACAGATTGATTCGATAACATTAGGGGAAATTACCTCTGGAACTTTGTGGAGAAGATGAAATTAGGACTGGGCAGACAAGGTAGCACTTATGGTGGGAGGAACTGTATGAACAAAAGTACCTAGATGAGAATAGGTAAAAGATGTTCGTAAAATATTGAAGAATCTAGCTTTATCAGAGTGAGGATATATGCTGAGAAAATGGAGAGTGGCTAAATTATGAAGAGTTTTGAAAGACAGGGTTTTTAGACATAATATAGTTATAAGTTGAGACCCAGTCATGATTTTAGAGCCGATGAATGACATAATAAAAGTGCATTTTAAAGTAGATTGATCTGGGAAATATATACAGAAAACATTGGACAAGGATGGTTGTACAGCATCAAAGGCAGTTAAGAGGTTGATGTACCAAAACATATGAATAAGGAGATGAGGTAAATTTTTTATTATTATTTATTTATTTGACAGAGAGAGAGAGACAGCGAGAGATGGAATACAAGCAGGGAGAGTGGGAGAGGGAGAAGCAGGCTTCCTGCCAAGCAGGGAGCCTGATGCAGGGCTCAATCCCAGGACGCTGGGATCATGACCCAAGCCGAAGGCGACTGAGCCACCCAGGTGCCCCCTCCCCCCCCCCTTTTTTTTTTTTAGAGATGAGGCAAATTAAATTTCTATTCCAAATATTCATTACCTCTCTCTTCCACTCTACATCTCTCACCTCTTGGCTCTGGACTTGGTGATGTGATCTGCTTTGGCTGCTAGAATATTAGTAGGACTTGAGAAGCACCTATGTAATTGGATTTACTTCAGCGGTCATCAAGAGAAGAACATGTCTTAGCTACCCTATAAAGAGAGAGGGGGGGGGGAAGCAGTTCAGCCCCAGCTGAATTTAGGCAGCCCACAAACACATAAATACTAAATAATTGTTTTAAGCCATTGGGTTTTGGTGTGTTTGTTATACAGCAATAGTAACTGATACAGGGGATAGGGATGTGATAGTGGTATAGAAAGAAAGAAGGGAATGATTATGATATATTTTTGAAGGATAAATTAATTGGTTGAAATAGGTCTGGTCATAATGAAATAAATTTATATGTTGAAAATGCAAAAGAATAGCTTTAAAAACCCTTTTTCCTTTATTGAATAAATTTAGAATATCTGAATAAGAAAATCTGAAGCAAATGAATAACATTATTATTCTTAAGAAGCAGGTACTTAGGTATATTCTTTCTCTTCTGGGGGTAGACTTATTTTTCTATTCAGCAAGTGTTTGCTTTGTGCATTTGCATTCGCAATGGTCCTTATTTGGTCAAATCCTTCTTTTGGAAAGTGTACCAATCAGTTAATTATCTACTTAGGAGGGAGGATGATGTCATTGGAAACCATTTTATTCTTGTGAATTTACATAAACCTAGAATGCAAATAAAATAACATTTTTTGAATAGTCCCCTGCACATTTTTACTTTGGGAGAAGATAAAAATTGACTGTCGATTTCTGGTAATTTTTTTTCTTTTGTAGACTATAGGTAATTTGGAGTGACTAATTCAGCTGTCTTTACTCAATTATCTGGCTTGCTTCTGGCAAGAAGCACATTAATGGAAGAAATCAGAGGGGACATTACAATTAGAAGAGCAAAGAAGAACCATATAATGCTTTGCTTATAAGAATCACCTATTGTTGTTGGGGAAATTGCATTGCAATATTTTAATTTGGAAGTCAAATCAGTCATCCTTGTCTAGACATAATCCTCTGACTATGGAGGAAAGTGCTTCTTTGCCCTTCCACCAAACTTGCTGCTGCAAATCCGCTTTTACCTGTGTCCCACTGTGTGGATTCATATTGTTGTGGGCAAACAGCTTCTGATTATTTCACATGCAGAAAAAGAGGGCAGGAAGGAGGCAAGGTGGGGTGGGAGTGGGGAGAAGAGAAGAAAAGAAGGAAAAAAAGAGGAAAATGAATGAAAAATTCTCTATTGACCTCCAGGGTTACTGGAGGTCAATAAATAAGGCTGAAGTGTATGTACTTATCAAGGCTTGTCATACTGTTTTACCCTGGCTATGTTCTTTCTGGGTTGTTGTTGTTTTTTTTAAGATTTTATTTATCTATTTGAGAGAGAGAGAGAGAGAGAAAGCGGCAGTGGGGAGGAGAGGGAGAAGCAGGCTCCTCTGCTGAGCAGGGAGCTGGATGCAGCGTTCAGTCCCAGGATGCTGGGATCATGACCTCAGCTGAAGACAGATGCTTAACCTACTAAGCCACCTAGGTGCCCCAGCTATATTCTTTCTAAAAGCCACACACCTTGGCACAAGACTGCCACCTCAAGTCTGTGAAATACCTTCTTCTATCATTGTAGAAGTACAACTTTCTGGATAAAAAACTCAGCTTTAGCATATTTCTGGGCAGACAAATTTTCTTAGACATATTTTATAAACAAGGACAGTTGGGAGTACCCAGGCAATACTTGGCTGGTTCTGTTAAGAGAGCAAAGTAACTCTAGGGGCTGGATTTCCCCTAACCCACTTCTGGGGATGTCAAAAGAGAAAAAAAAAGGTTGAGGAATCCTAGAAAGTGACATCGAAACTGTGAGGAGCTCCTGGGAGACAGAAGGAGCTTAGGTCCAGGTGTGAGAAGCGTATCAACTCAAAAGCAAGGGGCCATCCTGTGCTCTGGATCAGAGTCACATAGGGAAGAACTCTCTAGCTTGGATGGAGAGTGATAAAAAGCAAACAAACGAACAAAACTCATACATACAGGAGCCTAGTCTTTAAGCATTTATCCCCCCCTCTCCCCTCTTCCTTTCAGTACCCCAGGAGAAAGGGGATTGTCATTCAAAGAGGTAGCTTTTGACAAAGAGGAGTGCCATAGGCCAAGGTATAGGAAGGTTTCAAAGCCAGTTGCCAAGTTGGTGGTGGGGAGAACAAGTGGAATGAGTGATAGAGGGTGAATTTTAACACCAGAGACCTTCTAAGAAGAGCATTCCCTCCCCAATGCCAAATACAATCAGATGAGTGCTAGACAGGGCCTAGGCTTCACTGCTTCAGCTTGGAAACATTACCAGCCAAAGTAGAAATTTTCTGAGGTGTAAGCGCTATAAAAGAAGACATACTGAACAGCCTGTACTAGATGAAGCACCATTAATGTACCAGACAGAAGAAAAAGATTTTCAAAGCATAATAAATATTTTCAAAGAAGTAAGGGAGATTATTAGGAACACAAAACAGACACAAATCATTATAAAAATGAACAAGTGAAAGAAACTGGGTATCAAAACTTAAGACTTGAAATAAAGAACTCAACATACCTGAAAATAAATTAGTGAACTGGAAGATCAGCTGAAGAACTCTCCCAGGAAGCAATAGGCAAGAAAATGTAAAAGGAAAGGTAAGATATACAGAGGATAGAAGTCAAAAAAATGTTGAGATCTATAAATAGGAGACTTGGGAAGAGGAAACAAATAGATGGAAGAAGGAAGTCTTGGCATTTGTGACATTATGGATAGACCTTTAGATTATGCTTAGTGAAATAAGTCTGACAGAGAAAGTCAAATACTGTATGATATCACTTACATGTGGAATCTAAAAAAGCCAAACGCATAGAAACAGAGTAGAAGGGTGGTTGCCAAGAGCTGGGAGTGACAAAAAGGTGAAAATAATGGTCAAAGGGTACAAACTTCCACTTATAAGGTGAGTAAGTTCTGGGATCCAACGTACAATATGGTGACTATCGTTAACAATATTGTATTGTATTCCTGAAAGTTACTGAGAGTAGATCTTAAATGTTTTCAGAACACACACAAAAAGGTAATTATGTGAGGTAATGAATGTGTTAGCTAACCTTATTGTGGTAATCATTTCATAATATATGTGTATCAAATCATCACATCCATCTTAACACAATTTTCCAGGTCAATCATATCTCAGTAAAGCTAGAAAAAAGCCCCAAAACCAAGCCAAATAAATGAAGGAAAGGAAATATTTGAGGAGATAATAACGAGAATTTTTCAGAAGTGAGGAAATGTATAAGACCTTAGATTTAAAAAAAGACCATGAACTAGTAAATAGAGAGATGAAAAAAGAAATCATACCTAGGCATAATATACTAACATTTAAGATCATCAACCAAAAAAGAAAAATTCTACAAGCTTCAAAAATGGGGGCGAGGGATAGGCACAGGGTATTTTACCTATCAAGAAAGAATGAAGTTGCTATTACCAATATTAAATGAGTTAATGTATATAAATTGCATCGAACACTCCCTTGCACAGTAAACATTCTTTAAGTGTTAACTATTTTATTATCAAATTTTTCCTAGATGGAAGAAGGCTGTAGAGTAATATTTGTGTTATGATTAACACAAAGTATTAAAGGAAGTCCTTGAACTTAGGGTTTTATGATATTATCAGTAATGTAAGGCTTATAAAATGGTAAGATTTTCATAAAATGTACCCTTGGACAAATATTTCCAGTAGGAAAAAAAATTGATTACTCTGATCCCAAATACAACCCTTGTGGCCCCCGATGATGTGTGGTGTCCTCCTCTCCTGGGTTGTGAATATATGACTAATACCCTGCTATCTCATGTCAGGTGTCTTGTGTTAGCCGTCTCATACTATTTAGGATGGGAAAACCCCTCTCTCACCGAAGGGGTGACCAGGAGGCAATCAAAACATAGCTAATGTGGGATATAGATTTAAATACATTCATCAGAAAAGAAGAAAGCCTGAAAACATAGGAGCTAAGAATTCAATCAAAGGGAGAAAAAACAACAAACAATGAAATAGAGAATAGCAATAAAATGTGGATAAAATATATAATTTTGGAGAAAAAAAACCAAAAAAATGCATAATTGGCCCAAGAAGAAATAGAAAAGTTTAGTAGACTGATACCATTACATTTTTACGGTAATCAAAGCATCTTTACAATTTTACAGTTGAGTTTTACTAAATTATTAAAGAACCGTTAAACTTTATATGAGTTGTCCCAGAAAATACAAAAAGAGGGAAAACTGCTCGAGTAATTTGATAAAGCCAATAAAACCTTGATTTCAAACCCAGATGAAAACAGTATAGGAAAAAAATATATGTAGATCTACTTTACTTATGAATATAGATGAGAAAATTCTAAATAAAATTATTAGCTAATGGAATGAAGCTATCTGTTTAAAAAAGATAGCATCACAGGGGTGCCTGGGTGGCTCAGAGGGTTAAAGCCACTGCCTTCAGCTCAGGTCATGATCTTAGGGTCCTGGGATCAAGCCCCACATTGGGCTCTCTGCTCAGTGGGAAGCCTGCTTCCCCCCTCTCTCTCTGCTTGCCTCTCTGCCTACTTGTGATCTCTCTCTCTGTCAAATAAATAAATAAAATCTTTTAAAAAAAAGATAGCATCACAATAAGTTTTTCTTTTGAGAATACAAAGGTCATTCAACATAAGAAAATGTACACATTAAGGGACTAAAAGAAAAAGATCTATGTCATTCAAATAGCTGTAGAAAAAGAATTTGATAAATAAACATATAAATATGTTACTTAATAAAGTTTATTTTCTAAAACTTTATAGCCAACATTAAACTGAATAGAGAAATTTCAAATGTTGGCTACAGTATACTATTATTTGATACAATACCAGAAGTTCTGGCCAAACAATAATATTTGAAACAAAATAAGAGGTATAGGATTAAAGTGGAACAAACAACTATTGTTATTTGTATCTACATAAAAAAATTCAAAGGGATTAGCAGACAAAATATTAAAGTATTAGGAGTTTTGCGAGAGTTTGGCAAATTTGCCAAACAAAAACAGTTTAAAATTTTCAACCAGCAATAATTAGCTTAAAAATATTAGTAGGAAGGAGATACCATTTACAGTAACATTCAAACCATAGTTCCTAAGAACTAAAGTATATAATGCACAGAAATTCATGGAAAATTTTAGAATTCTATTAAGAATGTAAAAGAAAATCTTAGTAAATAGATAAAATGACAACGTAACATTTTTTTCTTTCAGTATTGACCTGAAAGTGTTAATAAAATTCTAACAGTATGATTTTAGGAATTTAACCAACTGATTATAAGATATATGAAAGAATAAAAGTCCCCAAGTTACTAGGACAATTTTTAAAAGGAAAAGCAAAGTCATTTTTAAATGACTCACCTCAGACATTAAGATAAACCACTAATTCTTAGCAATAGAAACAATATAGTATTGGTACAAGAACAGAGTCTAATGTGATTGAACAGAGAGTTTATAAACAGACCCATGAACATATAAAAACTAGAATATGATTGAGGAAGCATTACAAAGCAGTAGAGAAAACTAGATTTTTAATGTATGATTCTGACTGTGCTGGTTTACCATATAAAGAGTAAAGTAGCTCTCTATACATCATACACTATAAACTGTAATGCTCATATATTAAACTATAAAGCTAATAAATGGAATGTAAAGGAATGTTTTCTAACTTCATCCTAAGGAATGGCTTCTTGGATCAAGGAAGTATACACAATATTGCCAAAATTGATGGCTATAAATGTATAGAGTTTAAGAATTTCTATTCAGTGAAGAGCACCATAGACAAGGCTAATAGAAAATGTTTTCTAGCTCTAAAGAGAGTGTCTAGTAACTAAAAAATATTAAAATACAGAGAAAAGGAACCATGGCTTATAGAAGTGATACACAAAATGGAAGATAGCCAATGTAGATGTGAAGAAATGCTCAACCTCATCAGTAATCAAGAGAAAACAAAGGAAATTAAAACAACATGAAATGTCATATTTTACTGACCAGAGAGACAAAAACCAGAAATAGGACAATATTAAGTATTGGTGAGATATACATGGAAATAGGAAAACCAGAGCACTGCTGGTAGGAATGGAAACAGGAATAGCCATTCTGGAGAGTAGCCTGTCAGTACTTATATTTAAATACATATACATGTGTATACATATATAAAAACATATATTTAATTCTATAAATTGCATCTATATTCTCTATTTGCTGACCTAGCGGTCCCATTCCTGAGTTTATACCTTAGAAGATATGCTCACAGATCCTTAGAAGTTATATATAAGAAGGTTCATATGAAGTAGAATGTGGTAAGTGACTTGGTAAGGCAACCTAGGTGCAATCACTAGGAAAATGCATAAATAAAATGTAGCAAATGCATTTAAAATACCATACAGTGGATAGAAGCATACTCTCAGTGTACATACAGCAACATGGATAGATCCTAAAAAACAGTGTTAAGTGACAAAAGCATGTGCATATCCAGGGGCATCTTAAGCAAATTAGAATGGGCTATCTTGGTGAAGGAGCAGGCATGGGGGTTGAAAGGGAAAATTAATAGAAATAAAACAAGAAAGAAGATTGGCGTAGAGCCAGGAATTGAGTGTAATGAACACAACTGTGCTTCTGATGTCCCAAAGGAAAAAAGTCCCAATGCCTTGTCTAGTTGCTGACACAAATTCTCCCATAGTCTCAAAATTTGAAATGTAAACATACACACGAACACACACACACACACACACACACACACACACCCTGAAGGAGCCAAGCCAGACAAAAATGCTTTTAAAGCCTTACCTGGAAGAGTTTATTTTTGTGTCTAACAGCTAGTTAAATCAATTAAGGCATTTAAGCTGGTTTGTGCTTTTATTTTCCTCCTCCTTGAACAGATTTCTCTGCCCGGTCAGCACCATAACCCACAGCAGCTACTCCCCACAGCTTGAGTGAATCAATAATATTAAAGGCTGAAAGGGAACTTGTGGAAATAAGATAAAATTCAAATTAACTTGGTTAAAATGTACCCACTCCATGTACTGAACCTTCTTGGTGCAGGTTAATTGGGGATTCAGGTAATTAAGCAGCAATTTTGATCAGTAGATTGCCAACAGGAAATTAAACCCCAAACTTTTGCTAAGTGGTAAAATTCTTGTGTGAAAAGACAAGAAGATGTTTCATCAAAATCATTGAAAGAGAAAACGGAGTTTATTAACTACTTAAGAAACTGAAAATATATAACAGTTAGCTGGAGTATTGCTGCTTTCCAAAACAATACCATTAAAATATTCAAATGTGAATAGTTAATATTTGTTAAGAGCTTGGAATAGCTGAGCACCCTGCAGGCACTTTATTAGATGGTTGTTATCATCTTTTTTTTTTTTTTTATAAATGAGGAAACTGAGGCTTAGAAATGGAAAGTACTTAGCTGAAGATTACATAGCTACTAAATGGCCAAAATGATGAAAAACAACAACAACCAGGTTTAAGAGGTGTTTCCTTTTTCTCACAGAAAATCCTTTGTATATGTCTGTAATGGCAGAAGAGCTAATTCTGAACTGCAGTATTAACTCTAGGTGGAAAAGAAGGTGATTTGTGGAGTCATGCCTTTTCCTGGTAGGCACAAGTTTCTGTTCCCCTGTTGCTGATTAGTTTACCTGATCAAAATGTTGACCTCCATTCTATATGCCTTTCCTGCCCTCTGGAACTCATGATATGAGATCCCAGCTCATTAGACCTGTTGAAGCCAGACTTCAGTGCATTGTCAGCCCTGGGGATTTGTTTGGTCTGGTACTAAGTTCTGTTTTCACCTAAGAGGAGAGAACATCCCAAGCAACCCTATTTTTCAAGAACTGTAAGTTAAGACAATGTGCAAGTAACTCTTTGGGGTTTTTTCCAAGGTTAATAGTTATTACTAGTCATTGTGTTTTCTATTATCCTCTTTCTTTCCTTTATCTCTCTCTCTCTCATTTGATTTTTGCGGTGAGCAAGTCTTAAACTATGTTGGGCAGCTTCCATTATGTACCAGAGCTAATATTTCTTAAGAAGCAAGATGGTGTATGTGCTATCATATCAGGAAGTCATGATAGTTAAAACATTAGTTTATGTGCTAAGAAGCCCATGAAACCAGGAAAGAAGAGACCCTTGCAGTCCTGATATTGAGCAGTTGATTTACCTCTTTTGGGCTTCCATTTTGTCATCTATAAAATGACTTCCCTGGGCAGATAATTTCTAATATCTCTATTAAAGTTTAATGTGCTCTTGGTAAATTAATGCATAATTAGAAGCATAATGGAGTGAGATTAAGAAAATACCTAGGTTACAATATTTGAAGGCTACCTATGTGTCAGCACAGCGAATGTGACCTAAGGGTCACGAACAATAACAGAACAATGAGAAAGTCAGAAGCAGGAGGCTCTGGGCATAAAAATACGCACTTGTGGTTCTTAACTTTGGGTATAATGAGTCAGAACCACAGAGTAATCCTTCCATGATAAACAGGTATGGCCACACCTTTCCTAGAAAGAGGGGCTGATGCACTGATTCTCATGGTATGAGTTTTTTTAACTGGCATCTTAAATGTGGTTTTTAATATTGTTTGAGTAATAGGCTTCTTTCAGAATCTGGTAAAATCTAGTCCTTCTACTCAGAAAAATACAAATATGAACACACACCATTTTACACCATTTTACAGAGAATTTTAGAAGTTCACAGACACCATATATTCAGCCTCCAATTCAGCAACCCTAAGGGTATAAATTATCTCTAGTTCATCCAGAAGGTTAGTTGACTATTTTCTTATAGTTTTAGTGTTTATGGCTTGGCTCATTTATTCATTAAGTCTTTCAATAAATGTTTATTGATCAAGTAGTAGGTATTGGGAATCCAAAATTGAAACACATAGTGTGCCTTTGGTAAGGAAGTGTAAGGATAAGGTAAGTATAGAAAATACAAATTAGGAGCAGTATATGTGTAGGGCAAGGTTTCCCAGCCTTGGCATTTTGAGCTGGACAATTATTTTTTTTAAAGATTTTTATTTATTTATTTGACAGAGAGAGATCACAAGTAGGCAGAGAGGCAGGCAGAGAGAGGGGGGAAGCAGGCTCCCCGCTGAGCAGAGAGCCTGAGGCAGGGCTTGATCCCAGGACCCTGAGATCATGGCCTGAGCTGAAGGCAGAAGCTTTAACCCACTGAGGGACCCAGGCGACCCTGGACAGTTCTTTATTGTGGGAGCTATCCCGTGCATTGTAGGATGTTTAGCAGCATCCCTGGCCTTACCTACAAACCGCCTTTCTCCCACTTCTAGTGTCCATGTAGAAGGATTTTTAAAAGCACATTCACATTCCTGATGTCTCCTTACCTCTTTATTTATTTACTCTGTCCTAAAGAAAATGAAGTGACTGTCCTGATTGGAAAGTTTACAAAAGATCTCTGGCCTTAACAGGCTCAGTTTCTCTTTTTCTCTTCTTAGGATCTGCTGCTTCTGGGATATACATGTGATAGTGCTTCTCCATGGTCCCCCTTGGTCACCAGGGTAGGGTCTTCTATAGGGTCTTCCTTGGTCATGGGGGAAGCTTAATCCCATCCAGTCCCATCACTTCAGCTGGCGAGCTGCCCAACTCCAGGGTTCTTCATTAGCATCCTCACTAGGTTCACACACCTAAAGCCATGACCTCCAATCTGGGCTCCAACAGTAAGCAGAGTACTATTTTGGTCTCCAACCCTCTCATCCTTTATTTTATTTTTCAGTTTATTCAGAACTGATGGTAGGGAAGGGGGATATTCTATATTGAGGCCCTTCAAAGACCACTTTCCCCAGATGATTAAAATCAGGCAGATAAGTTGGGAGAGGACAGTCTAGACAAAGGAAACATCATAAACAGAAACAATAAAGTATGAGGTTTTGGTCTACTCAGAAAACTCTGCAGTCAATTTAGTAACCAGAATCTAATGTACAAGGCCAGGGAAGATTAGGTAGTGAGTTAGGCTGGACAGAGAGGTAGAAGCCAGATCAAGAAAGGCCTTCTAGACCGCCTAGAAGAATCTAGATTTTTTTTCCTGAGGTAATTATGAGCAGTGTGGAGATTGTTATGAGACAGACTAATAGGGTGGCTGCTGTAGAAGTCAGGTCACTAGAGGCTAGGGACCTGAGCAAGAGAATTATGGAATCTCCTACAGAGACTTTCAAAAGTAGGACTTCTAAGTATAGTGTAAGGTGCTATGCATATAAATTTTATAAAGCATTGATTTTGATTTTGTTTAAAAACAAAAACAAATAGATGACTTTGAGCTTGCAGTATATAAATAATAAAAAAGCAAAATACATTCCACTCTGGGATTTTGCTAATATTATCTTAGATTCACTCACTCAACAAATATTTTCTGAGTGGCAACTGTGGAGTTTACATTTACTAAAATAGGGGATATTGTGAAAGAAGGAGACTTGGGGTATGTATATCAGAAGCTCCATTTTGGAGAAGTGGTTTTTGAGATGCAGTTTAGCGTAAAAGCTTCTACATGACAAAGCATGAAGCGAACAAGAGATTATTTAACTCTCCTTTCCCTAACCGCCCCACCCCACATTATACAACCTCCCTTTGACCTGTTGGTATAAAACAAAACAAAAAACCTTTTTTCTTCCAAGTTTTAAAATTCGCATGATGATTGTGCTATGCTTTAATTTTGCTTTTTAGTTTTATTTTGTCTAATAAAGTGAAATATGCATTAAAATGCCTGGCACACGGTAGGCGTTGAATAAATATTTGTTGAATGAATGAATGGTAGTGGGGAAGCCACAGGGCAATTACTTTTTCCTGAAAAGACCACACAGGAATGGAAGGAGAGCAAGGCAATGTTGTTAGAGTCTAAATAAGAACTACTATATGTCTCAGGCATTTTCAGAAACTCAATGAGCAATGAGAAATCCAGAAATCTTCTACTTCCATAGACCCCAGAGATTTGGACAAAAGCCTTCAAACAACGTATTCCATTAAAGAAAGAACTTTTGAAGAGAAAAATACTACGTTTTTTTTCCCCCTTTCTTAATCTTAGCCTTAAAACTCAAACCAAGCATAAAGAATTTGCAGTACTTTTTTTTTTTTAAAGAGAAAAAAAAGCCTTCCTACGATGAAAAGATAGAAAACTCAACAGTATTCCCCGCCAGCAAGAGAATGGTTTTGTAGCATGGCGGAAAGAGATATTAATTTGGGAGCTATACAGTGTAAATTGACTCATTGGTAATATAAAATATAGTCTTTGGGAAGAGAGCTAAGGATCCATGTGCAAGTCAGACTCATTGGATGAGATTTGTAATCTGTGTATGAGAACGCTTCAGAGCTCTCTTCTGGAAAAAGAGGAGGAATCTCACACAGTAGCCCCAGAACTGAGGTCTGTGTTTGTGCCACATGGTTGGATATAAATGCTTAAAAAGGAGAAGAGCTTTTACATTCAAAGGAAGAGAAAGGCTGCTTCAGCGTAAAAGAAATGTTAAAATTTGGTGGGCTTGAAGGCAGGGATAACTGAAGCTAAGATTCTAATTTCTTTGAACGTATTGTGTAATTGTCGTTTGCAGCCTATGAGAAACAGATGCTAAGACGAAGTGAAGTTCAAATGGTATTGGAAGGCCAGGGAATGGAGGAGGAATACAAGTTAGGGACGATAAAGGAGGGAGGAAGCTGACCTAGCCAGGGAAAGCCTTCAGACTAAAATGTGGTTCTGACGCCTATACAAGGAAAGGAGTCTGGGGAAACTGAATTCATCAGGAAGAACCTCAGACCATGATAGAAATCCAACAAGGTCTTGGCCCACCCAGCAGGGAGCTTCCAAGCATAGATAACTGGCTTTAAGAGGCTGAGTTAGGCAGAGGGGCCAGGCGCTAATACTCCTGCCATGCCCAGCCATTGGCAGAATATTTCCCAGGAAGACACGGCCTCAGCTCAAAAGCTGAGGAGAATACTGAAGGTTCTGCAGCTAGAAGATGTTAACTAAGCATGTTCCCTGCAGATGAATGGGAAGCTGTTTCTTGAAGGGAGATCTGAGTAGGGAACCCCCATGACTATTAAACAAAATACCATGGTCTTAGTGAGACCACCTCACCATACAAGCGTTATGACCTAATACATTTTTGTATATTAGGTGTCCAGTAAGTGTACTGGAAACCTAGCTGACATTGTATAAAATATAATGCATAATGTTTGCTGGAACACATCTTATATAAAGATCGGATCCCTTCATCCATGTTTTTGAAACAGTGCTTCCATACCTATTTAGAGCATTTTAAAATCTCATATCATTAGTTCTCCACAACTTTGTAAGGTAAAAGGAAACAGACATAACAACATGTGGGCATTTTTGAAATGTCATTTATAATAGCATCATCAAATATCAAGTATCTGTAATAAATCTAGCAAAGATATGTAAAACTTCTACTTTAGAAGTTTTACTAAAACTTTTCTTAGGGGCGCCTGGGTGGCTCAGTTGTTAGGCATCTGCCTTCGGCTCAGGTCGTGATCCTGGGGTCCTGGGATTGAGCCCTGCATCAGGCTCCTTGCTCTTTGGGAAGCCTGCTTCTTCCTCTCCTAATCCCTCTGCTTGTGTTGCCCTCTCTCTGTCTCTCTCTCTCTGTCAAATAAATAAATAAAAGCTTTTTTAAAAAAAAACTTTTCTTAAAAAAAAAACAAAACTTTTCTTAGAGGGGCGCCTGGGGTGGCTCAGTGGGTTAAAGCCTCTGCCTTCGGCTCAGGTCATGATCTCATGGTCCTGGAATTAAGTCCCGCATTGGGCTCTCTGCTCAGCAAGGAGCCTGCTTCCCCCTCTCTCTGCCTGCCTCTCTGCCTACTTGTGATCTCTCTCTCTGTCAAATTAAAAAACAAAATCTTTAAAAAAAATAAAAACTTTTCTTAGAGAAATTAAGGAACTAATAGGGGAGATATATACCTGTGGATTAAAAGACTCGGTATTTTTTACATATCCATTCTTCCCAAATTGATCTATAAATGCAATGCAGTCCCTAAAGAGTATTTTTAAATAATAAACTTTATTGAGGCAAAATTAACATAAAATGAGATGTACATGTTTTAAGTGTATATTTCAATAAGTTTGAGAAAAGTAAACTCTAGTGTATCTACTACCACAATTGAGATATAAAACATTTTTATCATTCCCAAAATTCCCTCATGCTACTTTACGGTCACCACTCTCTGCCTGAGTTCTAGGAAACTGCTGATCTGCTCCCCGTTTTGTCTTTCCTAGACATTCATATAAATGGAATCAAATAGATGTGTTCTTTTATGTCTTGCTTTTTTTTTAAACTACAAAATGCTTTTTAAATTCATCCATATTGTTGCATATGTTAGTAGATTGCTTTTTTTATATTACAGATTGCTATTCATACATTCACCACAATTTGCTTATCTAGTCACCTACTGTTGGATATTTGGGATTTTTCATTAGGGGCTTCTAAGAATAAGGCTATTTAAACATTCATTTAAAAAATTCATTTTCAATTTTTTTTGTGTAGACTGTGGTTTCTCAACTTCAAAACTATTGACTTGAGGTGTGGCAAATCTTTTTTGTTAGAGGTTGCCTTGTGTATTATAAGGTTTTTAGCAGGATCCCTGGCTTCTACCTACTAGATGCTAGTACTCCCCAGTAGTGGCAATAAAAAAATGTCTCCAGACATTGCCAGTGTCATTTGACTGAGGGGCATGGGAGTATCAAGACTCACCCTCAGTTGAGAAACTACTGTAAACATTTGTATTCATTGTGCTTGGGTAAATACCTGAGTGGAATTGCCGGGTCATAGTGTAAATGTATGCTTAACTTTATAACTAACTGAAAACCTGTTTTCCAAAGAGCTTTTTATGAACATTTTACATTTTACACTTTCCATTTTACACTTTCATGAGCAATGCATGGGAGTCCTAGTGGCTCCACACATTTGCCTGCATTTGGTACTATCAATCACTTCTGTTTTAATAATTCTAGTGAAGGTAAACAGTGTCTTCTTAGATTTTCATGGTTACTCATGCTATTGAGCATCTTGTTCTTATTATATTTGCCTTGGAAGTCATTGTCTTTCGCTCACTTTTCAATTGTTATTGTTCTTTTAATTGTTTTTATAAAAGTTCTTTGTATGCTCTGTATATGATTCCTTCATCAGATATATATGTTGCAGATGTTTCTCCCACTCTGTGACTTGTTTATTGACCTTAGTGGGGATGGAGTGTTTAACTTATCAATATTTTTTTTAGGTTAGTACTTTTGTGCTCTAAAAATAAATCTTTGTTTTTATCTTCCCAAATTTGTGAAGATATTCTCTAGTGTTTTCTTAGAGAAACTTTAGATTTCCAAGTTTTATATTTTGAATTATGAATGATTGTGAGTGTGTTTTTGTGGGTGGAGTAAGATAGAGGTGAGGTTCATTTTCATCCTTGTGAATATCTAGTTCAATATTTGTTAAAAACACTTTTCTCTTTGGTGGCTTGACTAGAATTCAGTTAACTACTGTATGTGAGTCTATTTCTGGACTTTCTCTTCTGTTTATCGAATTGTCCACTCCAGTGTTTCTTACCCTTTTTATTACCCCCAACGAACCTTCCTAGACATTTTTATTCCTAATTGCCCTTTTCTCCCATGAACTTTTAATTTCAGATGCATATTGTGTGTTAATTTATGCACTGTAGATATACCTGTGCTTTATATGTGAAAAGAATAAGAACATTTTCTTCCAAAAACCAATTTCTACCTCCTTTGGAGTGATATTACTCCCATGGAGAATGCATTATCTATTCTCATACTAATACCACATTGTAGCTTTATAGTCCATCTTGAAATGAGATGGTATAAGTCTTCCACCTTTGTTCTTTTTTAAAATTGTATTGGCTGTTCTTATCCTTTGCTTTGTCATGAGTTTTGTAATCAGCATGTCAATGCCTTTCTAAAACTGAATGCTGAAATTCTGTTACTGTTCATGAAGGAGTAATAGGCACGAGATTTACTTTTTCATTTAAACCATGTGGAAAAAAAAAAGAAATAAGAAAAAAGAAACCATATGGAAGATTCTACAAAATACATGAACGTTTATTTTTTTCAGACACTAAACAACAGACAGTACAGGACTGTGGTCCCCAAGAGAAGGAAAATAAATAAACTGAGCCAGGTGATCACCTCAGTTTAGTGCTTTGAGGCACATTCTGAGTTATAGAATAGGAAGAAGGTTGTCAAAGAGAACACAGAAACTTTGCTGAATCGAAGACACAGAGATGAGAGTTCAGGGACTCTGAGGTAGCTGCATGTTGCAGGGAACAATTCCAGAAGGGAGGCAGCTGAACAGAAGCTTCAGAAATCTATATAGAGTTCCCTCTTGGGTTTTTGCTTAACACTAATATTTGCACACATAGGATAAAACTCTTCGAGCTCAGGAAAAGAGCAACAGAGCCATGAGCTAAACTATTCAGAATTCACACAGGGCTTGGAATAGTTTGAGTTCCCACCAGCCAAATTGGACATTCCTCACTAGTTAATTGGAAAATTCAATAGAGATCTTGAAAGATCACCTCTATTATAGTGGGGCTAAACTATCCTTACAGTAACAGCTACTGTAGATCCACTCTAAAAATTCTTAAAACACATCTCATAAAGGTCAAACTAAAATAAAATGCAATTAATTTAACGATCTACCAGAACTAATTAAAAGCTCTTTAAAGAAAGGCAGCACAGAACAATCTATACTTTCAATGCCATCCTGATCAAAATACCATTGGCATTTTTCAAAGTGCTGGAACAAACAATCCTAGAATTTGTATGGAACCAGAAAAGACCCCGAATCACCAGGAAATGTTGAAAAAGAAAAATGAAGCTGGGGGCATCATGTTGCCTGATTTCAAGCTATATTACAAAGCTGTGATCACCAAGACAGCATGGTACTGGCACAAAAACAGACACATAGACCAATGGAACAGAATAGAGAGCCCAGATATGGACTCTGAACTCTATGGTCAACTAATCTTCGACAAAGCAGAAAAAAATATCCAATGGAAAAAAGACCGTCTCTTCAATAAATAGTGCTGGGAAAATTGGACAGCTATATACAGAAGAATGAAACTCAATCATTCTCTTATACCATATGCAAAGATAAATTCAGAATGGATGGAAGACCTCAGTATGAGACATCAATCCTTCAAAGTCCTTAAAGAGAACATAGGCAATAACCTCTTTGACATCGGCCACAGCAACCCCTTTCAAGACATGTCTCCAAAGACAAGGGAAACAAAAGTGAAAATGAACATTTGGGACTTCATCAAGATAAAAAGCTTCTGCATAGCAAAGGAAAGAATCAACAAAACAAAGAGGCAACCCAGGGAAGGGGAGAAGATATTTGCAAATGACACTACAGACAAAGGGCTGATATCCAAGATCCATAAAGAACTCAAACTCAACACCCAAAAAAACAAATAATCAAGTCAAAAAATGGGAAGAAGACATGAACAGACACTTTTCCTAAGAAGACATACAAATGCATAGAGGGCATATGAAAAAATGTTCATCATCATTAGCTATCAGGGAAATTTAAATCAAAACCACACTGAGATACCACCTTACACCAATTAGAGTGGCAAAAATTGACAAGGCAAGAAGCAACAAATGTTGGAGAGGCAGTGGAGAAAGGGGAACCCTCTTTACAGTGTTGGTGGAAATGCAAGTTGGTACAGCCACTTTGGAAAACAGTGTGGAGGTTCCTCAAAAAATTAAAAATAGAGCTACCCTATGACCCAGCAATTGCACTCCTGGGTATTTACCCCAACAATACAGATGTAGTGAAAAGAAGGGCCATATGCACCCCAATGTTCATAGCAGCAATGTCCACAAACCAAACTGTAGGAAGAGCAGAGATGCCTTTGAACAGTTGAACGGATAAAGAAGATGTGGTCCGTAAATACAATGGAATATTACTCAGCCATCAGAAAGGATGAATACCCAGCTTTTGCATCAACATGGATGGGATGGAGGCGATTATGCTAAGTGAAATAAGTCAAGCAGAGAAAGTAAATTATATGGTTTCACTTATTTGTGGAACATAAAGAATAGCATGGAGACATTAGGAGAAAGAAGGGAAAAATGAAGGTGGGGGGAATTGGATGGTAAGACAAACCATGAGAGACTATGGACTCTGAGAAACAAAGTAAGGGTTTTAGAGGGTAAGAGTGGGGAGGGGTGGGTGAGCCCGGTAATTGGTATTAAGGAGGGCATGTATTGCATGGAGCACTGGGTGATATATGCAAACAATGAATCATGGAACACTACATTAAAAACTAATGGTGTAATGTATGGTAACTAGCATAAAATAATTTTTAAAAATAAAGAAAGGCAGCAAAATCCAACACTAAACAACATAACATTTAGAGAAACTGGCAAACATACAAAAATTCTTAAATATGCCAAAATCAGGAGACAGTGTACTTTATACTCTTTATGTGTATCTCAATAATAAAGTGAAAAAATAAAAGACAGAGTTTTTAGTAAAAAGTACTGTTAGAGGAAGCATAGAATGTAGTGTG